>QTSX02000741.1:0-177729 GCA_014839935.2 Entomophthora muscae | reverse complement strand
ATTATCTAGCATATACTTTTTATTGCAGAAATGAATTTCTTGGAGTCTTTTTAGTCTATTAAAAATTTTAAAATATATAGTTTTATATTAAGAACTGTATTTTATTTGACTTCAAATTTAACTTCTGTTAAATCAATTTTTGCACTTTGATCTTTGATATCTTTGATTTTTGAACCCTACATAGTGTTTCAATTTCTACACTTTTTAGGGGTCCCATTTTTGATTTCTGCACTTTCAACCTTAGGAACTTTGACCTTAGGCACTTGACCTTTTTAACTGGTCAATATTTTTGATTTCAACATAGAATTTCTTTTAAATATACATTTAATTATATAAACACCAAGTAGTCAAAATTTTATTAAATGTGATAAAATTAACAGCACAAGAATAATATTTAGGAAAAAAAATATCTGGTATGTTAGCTTCAAAAGACTTCTTTTTATTCAATAAAGTTCAAAACTTTTAGTGACATTCAAACATAGAAGGATTGTCAGTATCTGCCAAAATCTTGGACTTTCTATCAAATTAAATATTGTTGTCTTTGCATTAGACTTTATGTTCCCTTAAAAATATTAAATAGAGGGTTTCAACTCCAGGCTCAAATCATACTGAGAAAGAATATGTGTAATGAATTTTAGGACATTTTTACATTTGGTTTGCACATAAGTGTTTCTGAGCTAAACTATAAATGATTACACATGCTTACTTGGTATAGTGAATCTCAACAAAATTAAGAGTTATGAAAAATATAAATAATCATAATACAAACAATAGAATAAAAAAGCTTAATAATTATTTTTAAATTTTACAACCAGAATAAATATCTCAGCTATCACTATATTTCACACTACACAGGGAGTGCTCAGCAAGTTGCATAATATCAGATCTAACATCATGTCTGTGAAATTGTGCCATTAATGCTATTTCAATATGGCCTTCAAATAATGATAGTTGCAAAGATTTGACTGGTTTTGCTTTTGAGTTTGGGAATTCCTTGTTTTCTGTAAATGGGTCTGGGCCAATATCCACCCATTCTGGAATATCATACCTTCCCTTGTCTGATCCTGGTATGACCTCATCCCAACGTGACCCCCTCAGCCACTCTGTCTCTCTAATGAGTGATCACTATCCCTTGTCTACTATTTAAGTAGAATCAAATCTCCTAATAAAGACAAGTTTATCCACATTTGTGTTGGCTTTAATAATATTCAAGCTTTTTCCTGTCCTTTCTTCCAAAAGGACTTTCTCATCTTGTATTCCAGGAAATTAAGGTATGTGCCCTTAATTTTGCCCTGAAGGCTAACCCAAGGCTAGCTTGAACCTCAAAACTTTTGTTATAAATATTTCCCGCTGTTTCCTCCTGGATGTTGTCCCCATGAGCCAAACACAACAATATCTCATTATGATTCCCTCAAATTGGCAGAATCTTTAATTGTCTTATAAAGAGAAATTTCAATTTTGACATCAGTCCCACACATGACTTATCAAACACATTTTTAAACAATATTCAAATCATCAACATTAGTTCTTCCCTATTAGTGATACAATGGCTTCTTATCTTAGCATACTGATCTCAACTATTTTTAATATAGACCATCTTATTATTAATCTCTTTTCTATCTCTTTAATAGACTATTGCCTTCTGTAATCCAAATATTGAGCTATAAATAGTTCATTCACACTATTGGTAGTATAAGTAGGTTTAATTAACAGCCTATAATTAAGAGAATCTCCTGAGAAAGAATAGAGCAAGAGCTGCATGTTGTAGATTGTATAATGATGTTGGCCACCACTGTACTTTTCACAGCTGTTGATATGAACACATCAAAGTCAGATTAAAATAGAATGAAGCCGTATAAAACAAAATAACATTGAACACATATGTTAAGCCAAGACAAAATAAATTTAGCATTTAATAAGTGAACCAAATCAGACATACAACATTCATATCAGACACACAACACGGCATAGCTGTGCGGTAATATTATGATCTTGAAACACAAAAAAATCAACCTACATATATCCAACTTTATATTATGTTTACTATGTTTGAAACAGATGTACAAAATCTGTGCATTATAATAAAAAACTCCTTCACAAAAATCAGAGCAATAGCAAATTAAATTCACAACACATATAACCAAATCATAACTAAAGCAAAGACAGCACAATCTCAGTGCCAAGCTTTCCAAATAAATACATGCAATTTAAAACAAATATTGGATCAAAATATATTTTATTTCTGTTTTGGGTAAAAAATAATTGTTTAATTAAATGAATTCAATAAAAGTGATAAAAAATAATAAGAATGGGGCTAAATGCATCAAATATAAAACCTTGATACACATGAAAATATACTATGACAACATGATTAACAGTTTGGTAACCAAAATAGTATAGAAGATCCAAAATAGAGCATAAAAAAATAGTAATAGCAACTTTTATCTTCTTCAATAGAAAATATTACACAATCTAAACTACAGGAAAGTGCACCCAGTAGAGAGCTCTGAGGCTGTGGGCTCCTAAGAGGGTCTAGTAACAGAGCTCTTATATGTGTGTAAAATGAAAAAGCCAACAGCTTATCCAGTGAAAACAAGGATTTAGTGGCACAAACACAAAGAAAGACTGTTTATATCATGAGAGATGATAACATCAATCCCAAGGTGTCAAAGCTTACTAGAAAATCTTGAAAGGCTACTAAATCCAGAACAGTAAATAAAAAATCAATTCAGTGTGCTTCTCTTATATACCCACCTGAATATCACAAATATTTACCTAGTATCAGGGCCTGGAATGGTCCAGACAAAACCCTATGTTGCATAGGTTTAATGCCTGCAATCAAGCAATCAAGCAACCAAAGAATTGTGCTGTTGATCACACTGATTGACCAAAAGAAAACCTTAATGCCAAGTGGGGAATTGAACCCTGGTAGAAGCCAAACCTGAGGGAAATTGGAAATTGTTCCAAAGCTAAGCAAAAATAATTTTAATTGGCCCACACCCTCTGAAACCAAGGAATTGGGATTTGGGTTACCAAATGACCGCAAAATCCCCTTCCAGCTTCCCCAGGACAAAAATAGTGAAATAATTCACTTAACTGACAAATCAGGGCCCGCCAATAGAACCTAACTAAAGAATAATTCTTTGACAGCCAATAAGGAGTTGCCAGTAAGTACAATTGCAGTTTCCCAACAGGATATAGCTGGGAGCACTGACAACCCTTCCCTAGTTGACATCTTCACTTAATAAAATTTTGTTGGTTAATGCACACTGAGCATTTATACATTGCAGGGATGGGGGTTGTTGTACAAAAAAATAAAGAAAAAAAGGGCCCACCGGGGGGGGGGGGGGGAAAAAAAAAAAAAAAAAAAAAAAAAAAAAAAAAAAAAAAAAAAAAAAAAAAAATAAGAGAGGCGGGGAAAAAGGGAAACAAAAAAAAAAAAAAAAAAAAATAAAAAGGGAAACAAAAGGGGGAAAGGAAAAGGGGGGGCGGCCGGGCCCCAACCAAAAACCACAAAAACCCCCCCCCCCCGGCCCCCCCAAAAAAAACAAAGCGGGGCGGGGGGGGGCGGCTAAAAAAAAACAAAAAGCAAAAGCCAAAAACCCCAGGGCCCGGCGCCCCCCCGCCACAAAAAAAAAGAAACGGAACCCCCCCACCCCCCCCCCGGGCGCCGGGGGGCTGGGTCCACCAAAAATAATAAAAATAAATAAATAATAAATAGAAAAAGAAGTGGAGGAGGGGGAGGGGGGGGGGAGGAGAAAAAAAAAAAAAAAAAAAAACCCAGCAAAGTTGGGCCCAGTTGGGGGGGGTGAAAATAATGATTTAAGTTGAAAAAAAAGAAAAAAAAAAAACGTGAAAACAAAAAACCCAAAAGGGGGATGATGGGAAGGAGGAGGAAAAAACCCCCCCCCCCCAGACCTGTGGGGGGGGAAGAAGGAAAAAAATTATTAAAAAAAAAAAAAATTATTTTGAAAAAAAATTTTATTTTTCCTAGGCCGGGGTCCTTATACCAACCCTTAAGGGCCTGGGGAAAGGGAAAAGATTGGGGGAAAAAATGAGGTTCTTTTTCTCCCGGGCTTTTTCGAACAAATCACACCCAAAACCCCAAAAATGGACGGATCCTGGGAAAAGCCCCGGGCCTTTAAAAATAAAAAAATTGTGCATGGAATGGAAAAAGCCAAACAAGGGGTTTATTACATTATAACAAATTTTATACTGCTGGTGCTTTCAAATAGAGAGTACCTCCAGCACCAATGCCAGCGCTGGGAAACAGATCAACTTCTTTCTGCCTCCAATCAACCAACACCAGCCTTCATCCCAACTCCTAGAGTGCTGGATCAAGAGATATTTCCTGCACCACACCTCTCCTTTCCTGGTGTCCATCTGCTCTGCCAACTTGCCCAGTCAAGCAGACCATGAGCACCACCACAGGAGAGCTCCCCTTATTCTTTCTGCACCATCATATTATTGTAGCAAGCTTGGGGTTTCCTACCTGACCATGCTGATGCTCACTGAGCAAGTGATTCCCCACATGGGAGTATGGCTTTTCTTTTGCCAAAGCTGCCAATTATGTGATGTGGATGCCCCCTTCATCTACTGGGCCTTCCAGGATCAACCCTTCCCCTCAACTGAAGGTTCCCCTGGGGAGCAACCCAGGCTATGACACCTAGTGCAAGTATGCATGAGAAGTGTGAAGATATACTTAATACTAGGTGTGAAATTTATGTTATAAAAATGATAATAAAGAGAAGGAAGAGCCAGAATACCACCACACTTTAAAGGGCAGAAGGTACTGAAAAAGGTCACCCATATTACACCTAGTCAAAAATGCCCATTATCACCAAGTCAGACGCTAAAAAGCAGTAAACTATAAAGACAGAAAATCTCATCAGCAACACAAAGCATCTCATGGCTATTAAGCTTATTAAGTTTATGGCTGACTACAAAAAGGCCAAATGTATTGTTGATAATTGTACAAAGATTGAAAATTGCCTATACCAAGTCTATAGAAAGACCAGATAAACTAACCTAATTAAGAAGTCCAAAAAATTATCAAATTTCTTCTATAAATTACAAAATAGTCAATCATCAATGTATTTATTGAAATTGCCATCTTGAACTGGAAAATATACAATAGTTTTTAAATCTGTGGCAACAAGAAAAATTGAGACATCTGTAAGTGAGATGAACTCAAATTTAAACAAAAATCAACTCAGCTCAGAGAAAAATAGAAGGGAACCCAAATATGTTGTAATTTAATATAAATTCATTATTTTTATTTTTTTCTGAGCTGAGTTAATTTTGTTTAAATTTGAGTTCATCTCACTTACAGATGTCTCAATTTTGCTTGTTGCCACAGCCTAAAAACTAAGGTACAGACAATAATAAAGTCAATGTTTGGGATCAAGACATCAATTTCTTATTTTTACTATGTTGCTAGAGGGCTTTTTTTCACATGGGAAAAGCTTGGGGTATCTCTTTATAATCAAAAGCCCATCAAATATTGAGACCCAACATAAATATGCCAAAGCATATACTACACTCAAGGGAAAAAATGATACTTGCTTTTTATATTGAAAAATCATTGTATACCTTTTCTCTCTGAAATTTGTATGGTTATTTAGAAAAGAACATATATAACAGTGTATATCACTATGCATAAGTGCATGCCACTGCCTATTCTATGGGGACTCTCAGCGGTCTCAAAGTTATTGAGGTCCACCAGATGATTAAAAGCTCTCACAACTATAGCACATATCTAAATTTCCTCCAGAATGCAAAATATCATTTCAGAAAAACCAGCAGTGGCTTTATCAATGTTATTGTTTTTGATAATTTTAGGCTCCACAAAGTAACTGAGCTAATAAACTAATTCCAAATAATTAAAAAGCCTATCAATTGATGAAAGCTATTTGGTTATAGGTCACATGTGCCTTTTGTTCCTCCCCTGCATACTTGCCTTTCCTGAACCCAATCAATGAAGTCTTTGGGTGGCTCAAGCAAGATGTTAAATGCGGCACTCCAGATGAATCTGAGGCTCTTATTAATGTGCTATGTGTGGGGTTATATATCTCTCAGATGAGGCAGTGTGTAAATTATATGCCTACTTTGATTCTTTTATAAACAGATGTCTAGCTTCTATTAAAATTGGTCAAATATGACATTTTTCATAGCATTTTTGTGTTTTCTATTTTTAATTCTGCATATTTTCAAATGTATTAAATAATTAAAATAGAAATCAATTAGATCAACATATTTCAAATAACTTAATTTAAAATTTTATGGCTGTGTGCTTATTTATTTATTTAAAAGTAAAAAAAGCTATGTAAAAAGGTCAACCAAAACAAATAAAGATAAAGTATTAACTATAATATAGGAACATTAATAAAAATAAAAGTATTAAAAAAATTTAAAATAAGAATATTACAAGCATGAGTATGAAGCTTATTATAAATATATTAATAGCAGTCAAAGTACAGGACACCCTGATGGATCTTCCAAGATATCCTAGAAGTCATTGCTAGGATGCTGTAGTCTCATGTCACACTTTTATTTTTGAAGAGGGGCACCCAAATATACTTTCCAGGAATAGCTTCTTGGGGGTACTCTAAACCTTTATAAGAACAGCCAGTATAAGAGTATCCTTGATGAGTTTCTCAGTCAAGATATACTCATACAGAACCTTTTAACGTTCAAAAGGTGCCTGATCTTTTCCATGACAGGTGCAACACCCTCCAAACTCTCAGTATTCTTCAAAAATACTGACATAAAAAAACCAGCTCAGGTATACAACTGGATGTAGCATCCGGTTTTGATAAGCTTCTGAGAACTCACACAGCTTATTGTGAACTGTCCTAATTTTATTTTTATATTAAGTCTGTTCAAATATATACTAAATCCTTGGATTTAGCACTTTCTCATCATGTGCACTAGACCCAAAATTGACAAGCATCCTATTCAAATTCTCATAAAACCTGACCTACACCCTTGGTAGATCTAGGACAGCCATTTCCAGGCTTGCAATCAAGTAGAAAATTGTCTGTGACACAGGGTATTTGAATTGAGCCTTCTCTGCACCTTGTTCTAACACCGTAATTATTGTGTATGCTAGGTCTTTGACAACACTCCAAAAAAGACATCCATCTGGATCACAAATTCATTGGGAAAAAATATGGGCTCTAAAAGAACCATGCATGCTCTGGCGTAAACAGACTAAACCCAGGGCAGGCGCCTACAGGTGGCACAAATTTATTGAGTTTAGTATCAGACAGTGGATATTGACTAGCAATGTCTACTGCCAATGGATATGCTCTCTTTATGCAATGAATAGCTGGTTGATCACAAAGTATGTAAGGTCCTCATAAAAATAGAAGGTACACATTGTACAGTAGTTTTCAAAGCTATGGCACTAAGCAAAAATAACTCATATGAAAACAAAATCAACACATCAGAACAAAACAGAATCAAACCCAAATATATTTTTAATCAATATAAGTCATTTTTTATTTTTGTCTTTATCTGAGTTTATTTTTTCCAGATGAAATTTTATTGCTTAAAAATGAGTTTTTATTATCAGAATAACCTTGAAAACAACTGTATTACCATGTTATTCTCTTGATCTTTCACTATTGCTATAATAAATCAGTATATGCTCATTTCCAAAGAATTAACTGTCATATTAGTTAACCCATCAGCAGCCTGGGTTGTTGCAACTTCCACTGTGTTGTCTAGCTGTGGAGGCACATCTTTTATTGGGTGGGGCATTGTTGTAGAGCCTGTTGTAGTATATTTTGTAGGTTTTAATTGCCCTCAAGTAGGTTTGATACAATAAAATTTATTGATTGTGTTGTAACATCTTCAATTATTCCCTCTTGGGAAAGCAATTCCCCAAGTGACTCTCCAAATGACTCCCCAACTAATCATTAAGTTGGTGGCACTCTTATTATTTGCCCATCTATTGAGTATTAAACCTTTTTAGTCCTAAGAGGAACACTACTTGTACAAGCCTTATGACTGCCATGATGTACTTGAGCAATATGTGGCTTCTCATGATACTATATAATACTCTAAACTCATATAATAAAGTATCATTCTCTTCTTAATTTCCCCCTGTGACGGATCCAGGTCCAACCAGTCCATCCTACCATTATCCTGCCCTTGACTCTTATTGCCATTACCTTCCTGTGACAAAGCTCTAAGTAGCTTTGTCTCCAGGGAGGCAACTTTATGGGACAACGCTTTGTTATTATTCCGCCAATACGCCATGATCTCAACGCTCTTTTCCTACCTTGCTCTTAAAGCCTCAATTTCACAATTGATCATTGCCTTCACTTGCTGTAAAATCTTGACAAATCCAACAAACAGGTTCCAAGAATCCCACACATAGATTTGGTTTCCTTGAGCGGGGTCCCTTCTTTTGAAAATTAATTGGAATATAACTCTTTGAAAGAAGCCTTTATTCCACCAAGAACCCCTCAGGCACAGTCTTGGTGACCTCCAAGCTTGCCCAAGCTTCCTCTAAAAAACTAATAGGAACCTCATTCCTGGTAGAAGTGGTTTCCAAGCAAAGTACTCCAAAGTTAGCCCTTTCAAAATTTAACAAAGAAGACATAATAATTGAAAAGGTAGTTGAGGGGAAAGCGTCAAAATTGACAATATATCTCTTTATTAAAGTTTAGCTGTTTTTGCTTATATACCATTTGGGGCATATTTGGCTGAAAACCCCTCCAGTTCCTGAATCAACCTATGATTCATATCATGTGGTCTATGACATTTGAGTCATCCAGACCTAGATCTTTACCTAAAAGATCACCAATATTTCTCAACCTATGAGAATCAACCTACAATGGGAAGAAGTCATCTGACTCCATTCATCCCAATGTACCAATTCAGCATGGAGCTTCCCCAGCTCCCAGCGCCAAAACCCTGTGGATTAAACATCCCAAAACTCAGCTATCAATGTTCCAACTGGGAACCAGCTGATCAAACCTGAATTCCTAGGCATCCTTGCATTTATTTAGTTATCTTTGTGTTTAATTGTTTTTTGCCTTAAAATCCATTAAAATGCTTTGAAACTTGAACCAGGGGCCACTGTAGCGCCTAGCAATTTTCCTAGGTAGCGCCTTGCGCCCCAGCGCCTGGAAAATTCACTAGGTGCCTTGGCGCTTCTCAAATCAATTAGGTGGCACTTCTAATCCAATGAATTTGCCAAAGCAGAGCTTTTAACCCAAAATTTGTGAGTTTACTTATGGTTAACCTTAACCAAACTTCTTGACACAGTCAATGAAATATAACCAATATAATTAAATCCTCATTAATTATATTCCCATGTATTTATTAATTAATCTTCCCAATTAATTAAATTGTTTTTGAGACACCCAATCTCCCAGATTGACTCAGCCAATCTTGCCTCCTGTTTTTTATTGGATATAGATATCCATTTTTCAGGAATCTTTACCTTAAGACTTCCAATTCAACCTATCTACATGCAATAATCAACAAAAACAGAGATAACCTTATATTTTGGAGCATTTATTTGGCTAAATACTCAACAGTGACTGTTGTACGGTCACACCCCCTTTATCTTGTTTATTATACTTCACAGAAGTATATACTCAACAGTGATAGCACAGGTAGGTTATTCACACCTAAGCAACTTAAAAAACATTTCTACAAAGAAAAGAACCCAACAGATGGAACTCCCCACTGGCTGGAGACAATACAAAGAAGGTCAGGACGTCCTTACAGGATTCTTTGTCTTCAACAATATTCTTGTCCCAATCAAACAGTACAGCTTTCTCAGTACTCAAGGAGTCCTGGATCTGTCTCCAACTCCCAATGCAACCAAAATACCCAATATTGTATTTCAATGTCTACATTCATCAGAAATTAGAACATTCTCAGTATTATGCCGTGAAAATACTAACCTCTGGATTCAAAGTACCCAAAACAAATTTACACAAGTAGACTATCCCCGCAAAATCTGGGCAAGTGAAACTGCCTTACGTGTTACTGGGGCTGGCTCACGCTTTATAAGCAAATGGTTCAATCAGCATCCCAATCAAACAAAGACTGGGACATGTTTAAGAACACCTTCCTGGAGAAATTTGCCATAAAAAACTATGATGTTGTGATCATGAAATAACTCAGAACCTTCAAAATGACAGGAAATATTGAGGAGTACATTGTAGCCTATGAAGACATACATTACTGAGCTCCCAACACCATCAAATTTGATGAGGCTGGACCACAATTGGACTTCTACAATGGCCTCCCCCCACACAGGAGAGGTCAATTTGACATGAGCTGCTGCAAGAATCTCCAAGACATATTCTTGGAAGGTAAGCAAGCTGCAAAAAAATCTGACAGCCTGTATGTAACCAACAAACAAAAGGAAATTCTCACAGCAAAGAAGGACCCTCAACCTAACAAGCAGAACAACCAAGCCAACAACTCCCATCCTTGAGGCGGAAATTGTACCACGCAAGCAAATCAAATGAGCACTTGTAACACCACTGAGGAGGGAAAATCTCAGGGGGTGCGCTCAGGCAAGCCTCTCTCCCCCACTTTGCAAGACTTGTACAGGGACCAGGAAGTGGACTCAATTACAACAATTGAAGTACCCTCCATCAATCCTATACTGTTTGCTGCCCAAACTGTAAATAAACTCCTAACTTATCCTTTCTGCTTTTGCAGATATCAGGGCACAGCAATATTTGACACTGGAGCCAACCAATCTCTTGTCAGCAAATTTTTTCTAACCTTATGAAACTATCCACAACTCAAAGTAACATCAAGAGAGTTGTCATGGCAGATAATAGAAGTACACCAGTCACTAAGGAAGCAAAACCTATCTGTGCCCAAATAGGAGATGTGCAAACTACACTTAGTGGCCCTATCATACCAATCCCAAAGTATATTGTTATACTTGGCCTGGACTAGATGAGAAAGACCAAACCTCACATTGACTGGGACAGTGCTACCCTTGTCATACAACAAGGTGAGGTACATCATTAATTGTATCCAACCCACCTTGACACACTTATGAGAGAACATGTGTTTGTGAAAATTACAGAAACAGAAGAGGAAAAGGACCCTAGAAAGTTTGATTGGAACACCTGCATGTATGAGATTATCCACTTTAAAAATGCAGAGACCTCATGCAAACAAGACCAATCCAAAAACAGCTAGTTTTAGAATTCCCTTCAGTTTTCCAAGAAATGTTACCAGGACTACCACCAAATTGGGGCATTCAACATGAAATTGACCTCAAAGGAAGTGTGCCAAAAGCGCGTTCTATCCACTGCCTAACACCACAAACAGATAACGTGCTATAGGCCTACCTAGACAAGGGCCTTAAAAAAGGACTCATACAACCCTCTAAATCTCCTTTTGGTGTGGCTATTTTTTTGTAGCAAAGAAAGATGGAGGACTCTGCCTGGTAACATGCTAAAGGGCTCTCAACAAGGTCACAATTAAAAACAGGTATCCAATGCCCCTGATTAATGAGCTTTTTGATGCCCTGGGGGTCCCAAGTTTTCACAAAATTTGACTTGACAGAGGGTTACCACCAAATCCACATTAAGCCAGAGGACATACCTAAAACAGCGTTCAGAACTAATTTTGACTTATTTGAATGTGTTTTCTTCAACTTTGGCATGAAAAATGCCCCAAGTACCTTTGTGACCTTTATGAATGAATCTTTTAAAGAACACATTCAAAAGAGGGCTATAATCTACCTCAACAATATAATCATATACAGCCCAACTATAGAACAACACTGTAAAGATGTCTGCCTGGTCTTCTGCACCCTCCAAGAAAATCAACTTATAGCCAAACCTTCAAAATGTGACTTCTTCATGTCTGAACTCCCGTTCTTAGGACAAATTATCAGTAAGGACAGAATAAAACAAGACCCAGAAAAGATATTTGCCATAACTGACATGCCAGCACTACAAAACATGAATAAGCTCAAACATTCTTGGACATGATAACCTATGTTAGGAGGTTCATCCCTGACTGGGGCGCCTTGACTGACCCCTTATCTGCAATCACAGACAATACAACAAAATTTGTATGGACACCGTTAAGATATCAACACTTTCAACAATTAAAGGAACATATGGTCACCACCCCTATCTTACAATATCCTACTTGTGAAAGAGTTTAAAAACTAGAAACTGACGCCTCCAATTACGCAATAGGAGCAGTACTCTGAATTCAAACTGCAGAAAAGGACTTTCTCCCTGTAGCATATAAATAAAGAAAGCTGTCTGATGGTGAGCAAATATATCCAATACATGACAAGGAGCTGATAGCTATGGTCTACTGTCTAATCAAATGACAGTGCTATCTGAAAGGTGCACAGATATTCAAAGTGCCCTGTCCACAAGTCATTGGTATTAATTAAGACTCAACAACACCTATCTAGACAACAATCTGAATGAATCAGCCTCAAACAGAGATACCCCATGATAATTGAATACAAACCAGGCAAGGAAATGCTTACCGCAGATGCCCTGTCAAGGCTATAATGTAAACACCTCCTATGCACTAAAGGAGACCCTTATTGGCCCATGTTAATAATGGAAATCTCCAAGAGAGGTTCACATATGGTACATCAATGGATATCCAATAGAAAGTCCTCAAGAACAAACATCTGTTCAAAAACATATATGAAACTTACACACATACTACCAAGTGACAATACTGTACCCTACGTCCTGTCAGCACAAAAGATTGACACAATCCTTTGATATCACAGAGATCTGGGATACACCTGTAGCAGGAACTTGCATGAATACCTCAAGACACAATATTGGTGGCCTAACATGCTGTACAACATAAAGAGAGTGCTAGATTTATGCAAAGTCTGTGAAAAGTACGTCTGCTCCAAGGCACCCCCAAGTCAGTAATATCAGTGTCAATCACACAACTGTTCAAAGTGTGATCACTGGATGTTGTGGGACTAATGCCTGGCAATAACAAAGGCAAAAAATATATAATAATGGCTATCAACTATACAAATAGGTGGCCTGTAGCACAAGCTACAAAAAACACAAAGGAATTGGTTTAAGACAATTTATTGGCAAGGAGATCATAGCTAAGTTTGGCAAACCTGAACTCCTGATTACAGATGGAGAAACCAAACTTAAAGCCATTGACACCAACATCTACCACACCAAAAAGGAAATAAAACACACCATATCCAGCCCCTATCACCCACAAGAAAATGGAAGAGTTGAAAAACTAAATGATTCCCTTGTAGAGCTCCTAATCAATTTAGCTGCCAATAATCCAATTGCCTGGGTTGGCATGTTGCCAACTGCACTTATGGCGTGCAGAACACAAGTTAACTGCAATACGGACAAAAGCTTGTACAAGCTTGTCTATGGTCATAAACCCACCATTGTTAGCACTACTTCAGGACCACAATCATCTCTACCTAAGAAAGTACCAGACAACAATGATACTGATTTACAGTGTGCCAGGAATGACCAAGAAGACAAGGAAAAGGAAAGAGTTGAGAGAGAAGCAATCCCACTACAACAGGAACACTTCCTAGTTGGGGACAAGATCTGGGTTATTAATCACAACAGGCACAAATAAGAGTCAGTGTTACAAGGACCAGGAATCATCATGGAAATCAAACCAAACAACACTTAACTTGTAAAAGGTATTAGCGCTCAAACAGAACTAAAGCACATGCACCACAATTGCCTCCACCTATGTAAAGCAAGAATAGCACAACATAATTACTGGCTTCCTGTACCAATGCAAAACTCTATCAATACCAAGCCCAAATTACCAAAATGGACCGTACTACAGTCACGTTGGGCTGTGATTTAAAAAAGAGGTTGAATTGTGATGAATTTCATAGGTTGAAATTCAAAACAATAGGATTGGCCTTGGAGAGACTTTCCAGTATAGCAATAATACCCAGGAATCAATTAGGCTGTACTAATTGGGGGCCAGAATGATAATCTGAGAGATTCAGATTATGAGACTAGGTGTCTCAAACCATCTAATTAACCATGGAGGTTAATTAATACCCAGGAATCAATTAGGCTGTACTAATTGAGGGCTGAAATGAATATTCTGAATGATTCAGAATATTGAGACTAGGTGTCTCAAACTGACCAATTAACTATGGAGGTTGATTAATACTTAGGGTAAAAAAGAAGGAAAACTCTGATAGAGATTCAAACCTTGACTTCATTTAATTAGGCAATAAGTTTATGTCAAGCTTAACAAGTACACCAAGTCAAGTTGCAAATATGGTGGTTTGAGTTAGTTATTATATGCCGTATAATAGCTGACTTGATCCAGTATCAAATCTAAGGCTATCCGCGGTATAATGTATGGTTGTTACTATGTGGACTAGTAATAATACAGCGTATAATAGGCACTTATACAGCATATAAGTTTATAAAAGTGATTATACAGCATGAAATTAGTCTGATTAATTCACAATGATATGTGGTCTTTGGTGTGAATTAATTAACTGCAAAGGTTAATTAAGTTAATTGATAGGTTCAATTAACAGAAGGAAATTGTCTAAATACAGGCAATGATGCCTGGGTATTTAGAATTAATCAGCTGGTTACCAGTTGGAACACTAATAGCTTGGATCTGGAATACATGATTTCACAGGGTTTTGGCGCCGGAAGCTTGAAATGCTTCAATCCAAAACAAGACATTCCATCATAAAGCGTCAGGTGATTCTGGAATGATTTAGGCACCTTCTCATAGGTTGAGAAGTGTGAAGATCTTTTAGGTAAAGATCTGGATTGAATGATGCCGTTATGTCATAAACAACGTGATAGGAATCCAGGTGTGATTCCAGAACCGGAGGGGTTTTCAGCTGAATGTACCCCAATTGGTATATAATAGAAACATGATAATAATTAATAAAAAATGATGCTTATGTTTGACAATGGTTGCTTTTCCCTCAATCTTTTTATGCTTTGTGTTTTTGGATTTTAAATGAAATAAGACTACAATGAAATGAAAGAGATGGTCTGCAGCTAAGACTATGGGAAGAAAAAAATGTGGAAGTGATCACCAGATGGCAACAAGTTTAACGCTGAGATTGCTTGCCCAGAATCCAAGCTCATTGAAGCTTACATAAAGGATTCCCCGTCAAACCATAAAATAGTTGGACCGGGATAATGAAAAAGCAAGCATGAATTTCCTGGATCTGTCACACAAAACTCTTAAGAATTTTCCCAAGGTTTCACCAGCACCCCAGGGGGAGATTTAAAAACATCTTTGATTACTCACTCTTGGGAAAGAAATTCCCTGAGTGACTCTCCAAATGACTCCCCAACTAATCATTAAGTTGGTGGCACTCTTATTATTTTCCCATCTATTAAGGATCAAACCTTTTGAGTCCTAAGAGGAACACTACTTGTACAAGCCCCATGACTACCATGATGTGCATGGACAACATGTGGCTTCTCATGATACCATATAATACTCTAAACTGTTACTGTAAATTCAGAACCTGAATGTAAAAATGTGGGATTTTCAAATCCTTGGTCCAAATTTTGAATCACTTTTGCAGGAAGGCCTTTTTTATAAAATGGATTTTTTGGAGTATTTATTTGAATTTTTAAAATGCAGGAACTCACAGACACTTTGCAAAGTTCAAGTTGAACTGCATATTTCCAATAGACAAAATGAATTAACTGGAATCAGATTTAAAGCATTCAAATCCATCAACTATTTTCATTAAGTTTACTATGTTTTTTGGAATTGCAGGATTATCAAATCCATGAACCAAACTTTTAAATCACTTTTGAATGCCACTAGTAAACTCAGATATTAATTGCAGGAACTGGAATCAAAATTTAGTGTACAGTAAGCACACTAGTAAACACCAACCCAAATCAAGAAGCTCCATCACAACTAAAATCAAATGAAAATTCAATATTGATAACCATGTTTAGACATAAAAAGTGATTAAACTCTAAAATTATCCAAACTCAGAAAGAATACAATATTATACACTTCAAATCACAGATATAGAAATTCTGTTACTATTCAAGGCTAAATCAAGAGAAAATAACTACCCACAACTAAACCATTTAATCAGAATAAATACATATTTAATCTTATATATATTTTTTATTTTATTTTTATGGATTGTCAATTGCATTCCCAACCAGCACCATCACCAGCCAGCGGGGCAGCCTGTCCATGAGGGCATCCCAGAGGGTCCAAGAACAGATCCAGAACCTAACTCAAGGGGAGTCATGCCAACACACGGGCCTCCCAAGGCGTCATTACCAGTCAACCACCTTCCACATACCAAGCCCAATCAACCAGCCTGAATCCAAGACAGAAGCCACTCAAAGGCCTGCCACAAAAGTCTCCTACACCAGGGTCACCAGGACACTGAGGTTACTTACTCCTTCACTGTGAACCCAGTTGTCACTCGGCCCTGCACTCTTGATCCAAGAGTTGCCACTTCCTGCCCCCGTGTCTTTGACACCACCTATGAGCCATTAGCCATAATTGAGGAGCCATATGCACCTGTGTCATATGCCATCATTGACAGCACCCTCACAACCAAGCATGATCCAACCTTCTACACAAAGGTCCCCATCTCCTGTGTTGAGCCTGCCAGCCAGGATGCCACAGTACCTGCCAAGGGCTGGCGTTGGTTGATGGAAATGGGCGTGAAGTTCTCCTCAACTGCTTGAACAGGGGAATGGCAGTTTGGGATATTGCGTCCCAATTTGGCATCATGGCCAGATACATTGCCAACATCAACACCAAGTATGGCAACACTGGGCAAATTGCCAAATCCACCAAGGCTAAGCAGCAGCCAAAACTCTTGCAGCCTGTGCATATTGACACAATAAAACAGTGGTTGCCCAAGGATTGCCACCTGGACACGCTTGCTGTTCAATTAATGCTTGCCACAGAGTTTGGGCTTTCTGTCTCCAAAACCCTTGTCTACAAAGCAATAGTCAAATTGGGCTTCTCTTGGAAGGTCCTCAGAGTTTCTCTGCACAATAGGAACAGCAAAAAAAATTGAGGATTGACACATTTATGCCGAGATCTATCTATCTCTAAAGCAGACAGGAAATGTCTAATTCTTTTGCATCAACAAATTGTTATTTTCCTCCTCACTCAGGTCTAGGCATGAGTGGGTTGAGAAGGGGTCCAAAGACAGTGTAGCCCATTGTGCAGCTGTCTGTTCCCAGACCTATTCAATGGTTGGGCTTCTTGGTTCTTGCAGGTTGGATCAATACCAGATTATCAAGGGTTCCCATAATAGTGGGACATTCCTTGATTTTCTCCAAGCCATGAAGGAGTACCTCTGTATCAATTACAGCAGCACAGCCAACATTGTTGTGTTGGATAACGTCAGGCTCCACAAAGTGGATCTGGTTGTGTCCAAGTTCCCACCAATTGATAAAAATAGCCACACCTCCAGCCACCGGCTTACTAATTGTCTAATGAGACTCCTCTTCCTCCTGCCATATTCTCCATTTCTGAATCAAATCAGGGAGGTGTTTGGTTGGATCAAGAATAAGGTGAAGAAAGGCTTTGCTAAGGACACCAAGGATCTCTTCAACATTCTCAAGATCAGCCAATTTGCAATGTCACCCAATGTGGTGGCAGCTTTTTACAAGCACTCAGAATCCTTCTTTCCCAAAGCCCTTGCCTCCAAGCCAATCAGATAAATGGGCGCTCTGGGTTTTATTTGTTTTTATTTTTATTTATTTTGTTTTTATTAGGACTCAAAATTATTATTTATATATAATGATGTGATGTTTGATTGTATTCTAGACATATAAGAATACGTAGAAAAGTTAAGTAAAATTAATTATACTAGGTATGAGGACACATATTTTTATTATAATGCACTGAATATTATATTGACTGTTGCGCAAACAAATAAATAATTTAAAAAATGATAGAAATAGATTAATTTTGTTTAAATAATTGTGAATCCTTGTTGGTTCTTTGGCTTTTTTTAAGCCACAAATTGGACCTTGCAAGTCATCATCTGATCCTTATTAATTCAATGCCACTATAGCCACACAACACAAAAACCAATGAGTTTCATGTATCTCTTACTAATTAGTACTTATGACACAGATCAAGCATATCAAATATATTTATCAAATCATATTAAAAGAGAAAGATAATTTGAGTTCTAAACAATCACTTGTTTAGAACATAAGTGGAGCGGGCTGCTTGATGCAGATAAATTCAGTTCTCATTGTTTAACTATGTAATAAGTGGACCTGTACACAACAAGCTAGTAAATAAAATAAAATTAAATTATTTTTTATTATTTGACGTGTTTGCATACTATAACTGCTGTATTCTAATTATTTAGATATGTTACTATTATGATTTAACTATTAAATTTAACTATTAAAATTTAAATATTCTAGTTAGAAAAAAATAAAAAATAAAAAATAAAACAATATAGAAGTTAAGTTGCAAGGGAAGATGATTTATTAGGGGGATGCAAATTGCAAAGGGGGATGCAATTATTCTGGGGTATTATACCCCAAAATTATATTTTATGCTAATGTGTCCAATTGGGACCACATACTCTTCTGTATGTGGTGGACAACTCTGGTGCCAATTGCTAGAGGGGTGGCACTCAGCATCCCGGTGGTGGCTGAGTGTCTTATAAAAGGCAGTTGCAAAAGCAAATTGATGAGGAGTTGGTTCTTGGGGGATATTGTGTATCTGTAACAACAAAGCTAATGTAAAACAGTTAAATAGGACATGCTCTGGTTTGGTAGCCCTGTGGTGTCTTCATTTTATCCAGTGCCAGCTGACAGACGTCAATTTGAAGGGGGACGTCCTCTAGCTTCTTCACATTGGCCTTCATAATGCAGTTTAGTACTACCCTGAGGTAAACAGCAAGATGCAGTCACTGTGAGGTATAGATTTCTGCAAATAAGCAGAATTTCTTGTAGATTATAACTAATCAATTTGTATAGGATGTGTTTGAAAAATTGAGTAGAGAAGAGTTGGGCATTTTGGAGGCATCTGCAACCCACGCCTCTGCAAACAATATGATTAATGGTTTCATTTTATTGACTAAAAATGCATTGTCTGTTTGGTTTGATATTGATTTTATTAAATTATTGAATATTGTGGCTTTGATGTTTTCTTGTGGAACTTGAAATTGACTTTTTCATGTTTATTTCATGTGTTCATAGTTGAAAATTGAAATTTTTCAAGGCCTTCAAAGATATATTTGTCAAAATTCACGTTGACATTTATTTGGATATCCATCATTCCTTTGAAGTTGATACTTGCGCCTACTTCATAGGCTTCTCTGGCCCAAGTTGAACTTCCTTCTGGCACTTTAAATTCCCTATCCATTGCTTCTTTTGTTGCATATTGATTGATGTTAATTTGTACTATTTTATTGATTTCATTTTTATTTATTTGCTTTACAGGGGCTACCAGTGATTGGTAACCCCTGTAAAACCAACTTGGCGTGAAAGCTGCCACTTCTGCAACCTTGTCCCCATTCCTAGTTATAACTAAAGTAAATACAAATAAAACATAAAAAGACTTGCTGATTGTTTTCCCTGTGGCCCCCTCAGCCACAGGCGCCCCTTCAGCAAACTTCATGAGCGTTGACTGCTCTTCATTTGATTTCATGGGCTTGATCTTCCTTATTTTCTGTGTTACTTATGTTTCCTCTTGATTTTCATTAGTTGAATTTTCTTTGTTTCTTGAGGCGCTCCTGCTTCTTGACTGTGTTTTGTTTTCATCTGTTTACATTTGATTATTTCCCTCTTAATTAGTGTTTATTTCCTTTGAGATTTCAGTTCCTTCAATCAGTTTGATTTTCTGATTGTTTTCTTTGGCCCCTTGCCAGAACTCTCACAAATTTAGGCCGCGTCATTAAATTTCAGACTTGATACGATTGTTCCCTGTAGATTAAGCAACTCTTCTTTTTCTTTATGTCTATAATATTTCCTAGTTTATTCAGAGCATATTCTTTTGGCTGGATCAGTGGCTGGCCCCCATTGCCCAGCTTTCCTGTTGCTATTTTCCTGATATTTTTTTCTATTTCAACAAACTTTTTCAGGTGATTCTAATTCATTTATCAAGTTGTAGATATTTGACATTTTGTTTGTTTTACATCAAAAAACTGGTTTTTATAGTACTACCTTCAACGCATGAATATTTTTCATCATCTTTAATAAATTAAGAACCATAAATGTAAATATTGCATTAGAATTATGCAATTAGACATCAACTCTTGATATTTTGATATTATGTGCCTAACCAATTCATTTTGTTTGATAAAATTCATTGTAAACAGGCCTTTTTCATTGTAATTTATTTAAATGGACTGTGTTTATATTAGAGAGCCATTAGTGCTTAGTATAAATATTGATACATAGTGCATTTTATAGCCTGTATATTTACCTATTGGTAATAATTCTATAAACTTTTTAGTCAGATTTTGCAAGGTAATAAAAATGTAATTGGTTAATAAATTAATGTTTATTATCGTTAATTGGCTGATTTCCTTTGCTGTGGCAATTTTGCATTTTCTGATATTTATGCACTAGTATCCAATTGGTTGGTTTCACATCCAATTGCACAGGCAATATGAAACATGGTTGCCACCCCACCCACATCCAGTTTTGGGGTGGCAACCATGTTTCTTATTGCCTGTGCAATCAGATGTGAAACCAACCAATTGGATACTAGTGCGTAAGTATCAGTAAATGCACAATTGCCACAGAAAAGAAAATAAGCCAATTAATGATAATGAACATTAATTTATTAACCCATTACATTTTTATTACCTCACAAAATCTGACTAAAAAGTTTACAGAATTATTACCAATAGGTAAATGTACAGGCTGTAAAATGCACTATGTATCAATATTTGTACTAAGTGTTAATGGCTCTCTAATATAAACACAGTCCATTTCATTTAATTTTAATGGAAGAGGCCAAGTTTACAATGGATTTTATTAAAAAAATCCATTGAGTTATGCACATAATATCAAAATATCAAGAGTTGACGTCTAATTGCAATATTCTAATGCAATATTTACATTTATGGTTCTTAATTTATTAATGATGATGAAAAATATTCATGTAAATAATTTTATGTTATTCATAAAATATACAACATTTTATCAATTATGAGAATGTCAATAATGTAAAAATAATATGTTAATAATTATACATCAAAAGAATTTATATCAACTTTAATAAGCTGTCACAAAGAAAAGTTTTATTTTACTGATCAAGGGACAAGTGCGGGAGGGAATGGACGGAATGAACATTGCCATCATCTGCGCCTGTGAAAGGGAGAGCAACTGAGATAGTGGGAAGGAAATAGGGTGGGTTTTGGGAGTCAGGGTTGGAAGATGGGTGGCTTGATCTTGATGGGGGGTTGGGGAGGCAGGGTTTGTTGACTGGGAAGGGGCAGCAAGAGCTGATTGCTTCAATTGCTCAAATTCTTCTTCCATCACATATGTGGGCTTGAAAAAACAAATGAATGGGCGTGAGGGAAGGCAGGAGTCCTTTCTGGACTTATCACTATTACTTGCATAGAATATGATGAGATCTGATAAGTCCTGGACAAATATGGAAGGGAAAAGTTTGTGTCCCTTCTCAATTTGGGAGCACAGTTCATTGTAGGTGGCAGGCTTCAAGCGCCTGAGAGCTGAACCAAAATTGTAAAGACATACATCTGCAAGATGCATGTCAACGTTCTTGGTGGGATAGGACCAACAGATATGCCCTGCAGCCCTAATTTCTTTGACTGCCCATTCCTGCTTCTCCATCTCTGCACTCAGTACAACTGTGTACACGGCTTGTTGGGTAGCCCACTCCTCCAGCATGTCCCTGAGCTCTGTCTGGTAGGCATACCCATCTGCGGTGTTTGATATTGCCAAGTAATGATTGACACCCAATGGGAAAACTGCCAACAAAACCCCAACAAATTGATACAGGTTTGGGCTGCGCTTGTAGACGTCAGATTGGATGTGCTTTCCCCCAAAGTCTTGGATACTTGCCAAAATCTTGGCATACAACAAGAAGATGATGTCATGGTGCGTCCTTGTTGCCCTTCCTTTTATAAAATTAATAAATGTTGAATTTTAGGGGTTGATATCCACCAAACTGGGGCCACAGAGAGCCTGATTGGACAAGATTCTGACGGCAACAACAACTCCTTGCATCCAAAAATTCACTGTTCTCTTATTGATGAAAATACTGTAGAGTCCCAGTTGGAGATGGACCTGGACCAGGGGCATCTGCGGGTAACGCTCCATGATAGCCATCATGAGAGGGTGGTCTTTTTCACCTTCAGTTGAAGTATGGGCACCAGTTGGGGTCTACTTGGGAGGGGGCCACAGTTGTCATGGGCTTGCAGGGCTGCAGCCACAGTGGACTTTGCAAAACCCATCACGGCCGCAATTTTCCCAAGGGACATGCACATATCTTGCTTTTCAACCATTTTGAGAACAATTTCCGGGGTGATCAATTTTCTTCTGCATCTTTCAGGATGATTGGCTGGAGGTGAGATGTGTCTGTCTTGGGAACTGGACATTGCCATCTGATTGGCTGTTTCTGGATTCTGGCTTCCTTGTGTGACAACTTTGCTCAAGTGGCTGGTTCTGGATGCCATTGTTGATGTGTGATTTGGGTTAGCAGCTGCCTGTGCGTGATGAGCAAGCAGGGCCATGCTCAAGGACGCAAAAGAAAGAACACACTCCTAGTAGTGCTTGAGGAGGGGCCTGCGGGTTGGGAATGACCATAGACAGACGCTTCACTGCTGGAGCACAGCGTAGCCCGGCATGATTTTGTCAAGGCCTGGGAACAGCTTGTTCATTTGGTTGTTATTGAAAGAAGGCATAATAAATTTTAATTAAAAATTTTAAACTTGAAAAGAGAAATTTATACATTAATCAATTTTATTATTAAGTATAGTAGTTTTAAAAGCTATGGCAACAACCAAAAATACCTCAGATTTAAACAAAATGATTTCAGATTTGAACAAAATCCAAATTGCAAAAGATTCAGGATTCAATTAATTTATAAAATTTCAGTTAATAAATGGACTGTCAAACAAAAAAACAAAATTTCACTAGCCCATTATATGGAATTATATCAAACATCAAGCGGTGTAGTACAAACCACAAACAAAGTGAACTGATGCAACAAGTGAAATGGATGGATGCTGTTCCAGAGTATATTAAAATCCAATCAGGATTCATATGAGGCACCAACAGAAGGACTAAAATGAAATAAAACTTGAGCAATCTAGAAGCAAGATTCCAAAAACATAAAACAAAATGAGCTCACACAAGATGTGTAGTATGAGCAGCCTAAAATAGAAAAATAACAGTTTAACAGCCAATCAACAGCTATCAAATTTAGGAACAGAGGCATTTTATTCATTTTCAAGGATCCTGATTTGTATGAAATGGTTTTGAGAACCTTCCAAATATGGGCTCAAGAAAACAATAAAAATAAATCATTAAATTTTAAAATTTCTTCTTTTAGTGATTTTATCCTAGGTTTTTTACAATGATTTTTACAAGCAATATCTTTGACGGCCACAGCAGCCAAGCCAGCTTCAATGGAGGCACCTGTTTACACCCAAGCCTTTGAGGTGGGTAACAAGGAAGCTGACCTGTACCTGACCACTGACCCCTATGACTTTGGCTTTTTCAGTAGTCACGCAGTGTCTAGCTCTGCCCCTGCACCTGTACTCATCCCCACACAAGCTGCCCACCAACCAACCAATTAGGATGGCAACCTTGATTTGGAAAAACTTCCTGCCACCAGCCAACCTGCCCCCCTACAGCCAATCAGGCTTCAGCTCCCCCAGCCCAGCGCCCCAAGCAACAAATCATCACCGCCCAAATTCTTTGGGAAATTGTGGCACTGAAAATCTACAGGGTCTGTCCTGGGAACACATTGCCGTCCAGTTGCAATTTATCCAAGCTACTGTCATGTGGGAATTCAATAACCTGATGAACAGGGAGAATCTGATTGGGACAGCCAAGAAGACCCCCAAGACACAAATATCTGAGGCATACCCAATCATGCTTGACCTCCTCCAGAGGGATCCAAGCTTCTCTTGACCCAGGTCTGGGAGCAACTTGCAGACCATGGCATTTGGGTGTCTGAGCGCATGGTACAGCTTTGGATGTATAGTAAGGTGGCTTCAATATGGGTTCTTACCAATTTTGCTGGCAATCAATGGGATGGCGCTGAGGATTCCCCATATGATCTAGACATTGAATCAACCCTGGCCAAATGCTTGACTAGTCTGTCAGATAGTGTCATGTTTGTATTGTATTATAAGCTATCAATAGCTTTTGAGGATTTTGGTAAGCAAGAAAAAGCTGCTGCCAATAATAGAAGGAAGAAGGTCAATAAGGGGACGTTTATTAGTGAATTTCTGGCTGTTTCAGCCAAGGGTTTTGTCTACTATCAAAAAAAACCTGATTTCATTGATGGTTACTTGTACAGCCACATCCTTGGTGGTTTACTTGACTCCTGGGATGACTCAAATTCAAAGCATCAGGTTTTCTTGAGCCACCAGATGGAGGGTAGCTCCACTTCCCTTGAGGCCATCCAGCAACGCAGGCACCAGGCCTCTGTGTATCCAGCTGACCACACAGACATTCATCTGGCTGATGCTGTCTTCTTTAACATTGAGATACACTACAGGAGCGCCGCCCTCAGGCTTTCAATGGCCTCTATCTTGGGGTCCTTGACCACAATTTTCTTTTTGGCTGCCAAATGGTGGCTGACTTGTTTGCCCAAATTGTCTTTCATGTGAACATGGGCAACCAATCACAGAAAGACAAGCGCCTTTCACCTTGGGCCACTGCCACCTACCAGCCCATCCAGCCAATGAAGAATACAACAAGTGTTATATGGCAGCCATCACGCAAAATCCTCCTGCCTCCACCCCCCCACCAACACCCCTCACCTGCAAGCCCCACCCACTCAATCCCAGACCCCCCAGGCCAGCACTGCCTCTATGTCTTCCTTCCTGCGCTATTCTGCCTCCTAGGCATCACTCTCCCTGCCCCAATAAACCCCTGTCATCAAACATTTTCTATTTATATTATCTTTATTTTGAATTTCAGTTGTTCATGTTCTCTTTGTTTATAGTTGGTTTTATTTTTTATAATCAGCTTTTTTCTATAAAATAATATATTTACTATGTCATGTATCTAGATCCAGAACATGGTTATTTTTAGTACCCAGACACAGCCCCTTGTGAAAATATTAACAACAATTTTGTGATCAGCTAAATTTGAATTAGAAAATTGTGTGTTAACTTTTTTTAGATAAAGTTGTTACTGATCCAAATTCAAAACCTTAATGATAAACTTTAAGCCAATCAGGAGCTGAGTGATAAAGTGATTGTTGTGACATAAAGGGTCAGTCAATAATTCTTTGGTGCATGTGCGCTAATTAATATGTTTGGCTGGATGTTTTGCCATTGTACGCCATTGCCGCTGTGGCAAGTTGTTGATGGACTAGTGCTAACCCAGTAGCTGATTGGGCACTAGTCCATCAACAATTTGCCATAGCAACAATGGCGCACAATAGCAAAACATCCAGCTAATCATATTAATTGTCACACATGCATCAAAGAATTATTGAATGACCTTTATGTCACAACAATCACTTTATCACTTGGCTCCTGATTTGCTTAAAGTTTATCATTAAGGTTTTGAATTTGGATCAGTAACAACTTTATCTAAAAACAGTTAACACTATAATTTTCTAATTCAAATTTAGCTGATCACAAATTTTTGTTGATATTTTCACAAGGGGCTGTGCAAAGTAACAAAAATAATATGGTAATTAAGGAAACAATGCCAACACAAAGCAAACAACACATATTGAGATGAGTGTAAAACATATACAATGGGTAAAAACATGGGATAATGTAGTAAATGAAAACAAAAAGAAATAAACAAAGAGGCAAAAGTATCAAAATAATACAGAATTTATTGGGGCAAAAGCTATAAAAACATATAAAAAGGTTAGTAAAAAATCAATGAGAGAATTGGAGAAGCTTTTGAAGGATCTTGACTTGGCAATTGCTAAAATTAAAGGCATTGACCGCAAGGTCAAGGCAAAAGTCGAGCAGCCGTCCTTACAGGTGACAAATTGAAAAGATGTCTGCCAAGGCACTCATGGCCAAGATGCCAGACACCCCCAAAACAACAATTGTACAACTTTTAAATATCTAGAAGCATGTTGTGGAAGGCCTTCAATTCAAGTCCTTTGCTCTCTCTGTGCCGTTCATCTGGGTTGACGGCCCTGAGATGTATGAGCATCTCAAACCTGAAAAGCATGCAAGAACTGTGGTCACTGAATTGCCAGCACAATTACTTGCGCCAAGAATGGTGAAGCCTGCTGAAGCTGCCGGCAAGGAGGAAACCTGTGAAGGTAATCTAAAAAAATAAAATTAACAACAATTTCAAAATACTTACATTTTTTTAGAGAACATTGATGGTGAACTCTGCTGGGTACTGGTTTCTTTTGTCCTGCCCACCTTCTATTCAAATTTTGCCACTCACATGGAAAAACAGCTCTATATGTCCCCCCTGTCTTGTGGGAGCTTAAAAACAGGGTCCACAGGTTCTTTCTGATGTTGCAGGAGGCATTGGCTGAACTTACGCATGCTGAGAGGGCATCCAAGTGGGCAGTTACTGCCTACAAGGATGCCCAATTGACCTAGTGGTCCTCAGTGGAGTTTACTGTGTAAACTCCATTCAGCTTGTTTGGAAAGTCCTGGAGATGCTCCCATTCAAGAATGTACCAGAGATGGGCCAGGCCCATGCGCCTGCCTGCTTCTGCTTCCCCTTGGAGCACAAAATTTCTTACCTGCTGGACAACTTTGGGCGCGCGGTGGGAGAATTGGCTATTGCAGATGCAACAGCCATTAAGAAGAAAAAAATACTCCTTGCCAACTTTGGGTTAGTCTGGAGTGCCAATGAGACAGGGGTCCTTTTGGCAATGACGCTTAACTTTGCTAAGGTCAAACATGAAAAAAAGATTAGTCTGGTTTTCAATAAATTATGCAAGTTTACAGAAGCCTTTGCTGGGCAAAGGCTTCATCTGGTGGTTTACCTTGGGTATCTCTTCTACTTTGGAATGGGCGCCAGCGGGGAGGACCCTGAAGGGGTCTTTCTAGGAATCAACAAGGCCAGGCTCTCTCTGGACAGGAAGAAGGTCCCCCCGGGTAAGACTCAGTGGATCACATCATCTAGGACACCCTGGTCCTGGCTGGTATCTACGGGTTTGCAGCCCTGCAAGAGAAGCTGCTCCTCCATTTGCACCTGACCCTACTCCCTTCACCAGCAGGCGGGAGTTTTTTTAGTAAGGGTGTATCCGCCATCTACAGTGTGGCAGAGGAGGTTGTGCACCACCTCCATTGCGGGGTGGGTAAATATAGAAGAACTCACTACAGGCACTCTTAATAAATTCTCTCCTCCAAATAATAACATTGCAATTTATATTACTTTTATTATAATAAAATTTTCTAATTCTTATTTTAGCAAACAAGATTTGCAGAATATATCCCAGGGAAGGTCTTAATAAAAGCATAATAATATATTTCAATAAAATCTACTTCTGATCTGTACACATTACATTTAACTTTTTTTGATTATTATATTCATTTGCCAAAAGTGATATTAATGTGTTTGCGTAATCCATTACAGTAGTTTTAAAAGCCATGGCAAAAACCAAAAATACCTCAGATCTAAACAAAATGATTTCAGATTTAAACAAAATTCAACTCTCAGGTTAAAAGATAAACTCTGTTAACAGGGTTTATTGGCGTTAATGGGCAAAATGCGTCAGCACAGCAACAAAAGGCTCATACACAAAGCAAAACCATTCAAAATACAATCCAAAATACATTAATTCACAAACAAAATAGTGTGGTTTGACTTTTGGTGTACATATGTTTACTATGTGAATTGATGAAAAAATACACCCAAACAAGGTGAGTCAAAACTCAAACCAAAAGAGAAACACAATAACAACTCACTATGTAAACAAAATCATTCACACAATTTGTGCAATGGATTGTAATCATGAAAAATACCAAGGTATCTAAAATAAGACAAAGATCTGAAACATAAATTTTAAAAATATTGTGTTGGGTGTTTGAATTTGGCAGTAAAATCTAGGAAAATGGGTGGATTTTTTTTGAGTATTCTAAAATGGGCGTTGTAAAACCAAAAACAACTAATTAAGAAATAAAAAATCTATGATTGGGATATTGGGTGGGGAAAACTCTAATTAAATACCCATATTCAGATAAAAGCAAAAATTAAAATTATGGAGTAACTTAATTGAGCTTTATTTAATATTTTATTAAATTTTAAAATGGAAGGAACACAACAACAGAGTACCAATACACCTGTTGTGCGCTGCAGTTGCAGTTGCCCCCGCGGGTCAAAGAATAGAGTTAGTGCAACCCAAGTGCCTACTCAATAAGGAGACAGGAGAGGAAGGTTCCATTTGACGCTGCACTAACACAGCTGATTCAAGGAGCACAAGCTGCTAGGGTGCAGAGCATAAACCCTTGGGTCCCAAAGCTAACCCAGAAGCCCACCAAAGTCATCACTACAAAGAAAGTTAGAAACAAGGAGGTAGAACTTACTTTGTATGTGTTTGACGTTGTGTACCGGCAAGAGTCGGTCCCGTCAGCAATGCTGGAGAAGGTGAAGCCTGTACTTGATACTAGCTACAAGTCCTACATCAGTGATGGCAATCAGGAGGATGACAAGGAGCCCAAGTTCTAACAAACCAATGAGGGACAGCTGGTGTTAAAAAAAGTTGCAGCCTTCTATACCAAGGTACCTATGCCCTGTGTTGTGCCCAATGCCAACGAGTCAATCCTCACCTCTAAAAAGCCCGCCCAGAAGCACATCCCCAACATTAAACGTATCATCCTGCTTAAGCTAATGCAGGAATTGGGTGATTACAAGGCGTCCGCGGCTCTTGTTGGAGTGGATCCCAAGTACGCCAGCAAGACCTTCCAAAAAATCATCAATACTGGTTGTGTCCTTGCCGCGGAGAAATCCTTGCATGTTTCAACCATGCTCACCAAGGAGCACAAATGGTCAATCTGCCAGTGGATCACCCGGGACTGCCATCTTGAACTGGAAAATATACAGGCCATGGTTAAATCTACTTTTGGGATTGAGGCCTTGATTTCTTTTTACTACCATCTGGTGAAGGGAATGCAATTTTCTTGGAAAAAGCTCGGGGTATCCCCCTACAACAGAAACAGCCCAGCCAACATTGACGTCCATAAAAACTACACAGATGTGTACACTGCCCTCAAAGCCAAGGGGACAGTAAAATTTTATTATATTGACAAATTATCATTTGCCTCGTCAATGTGCAATGGGTATAGCTATGTCCCCAAAGGCTTCAATGATGGGATGGCTTGGCGTGCTGCAGTCTGCGCCAAGGCCTACTTGATGGTGGCTCTCCTCAGTCCAAAGGGGGTCAAGCTCTACCTTATAATATTGGGTTCACATAACAGTAGGACCTTTCTATCATTTCTCTGATTGGTCCAGGAACACCTGAGGCGCACAAGCCCTGGCTTCACCAATGTCATTGTGTTGGACAACGTTGGTCTCCACAAAGTGGATGACATTCTTGAAGAATTTCCATCAATTGACACCAGCATTGCTGTGGGCCCCCAGCATTTGGCCACGGATAATTTATGCCTTCTCTTCCTCCCAGCTTATTAGCCCTTCCTAAATTTGATTGAGAAAGTCTTTGGGTGGCTCAAGCAAGTCATCAAGCAAGGAACCCCAACTGGGGCCAAGGACCTCTTTAATTTGCTGCAGGTCAGGATTCACACTCTTTCAGCTGAGACTGTGGCTAAATTCTATGGCCAGGCTGATTTGTTCATCCTGGCGTGCCTAGCCAAACAGCCAACCAATTTAAGGCATAGTGTGTCCAATTTTTTTATATTCTCTTATTTACTATTCAATATTTATTAATCATCATTTTATCTTTAGATGTTTCCACACCCGCAATCACATTCAGAAGATCCATCAATAGATGTAAGTAATTTTTTTATTTTATTATATATTATTTTATTATACCATCTGAAGTAATCCCAACCGCTTGATACTGGATTATGCAAATATATTTAAATCACTTTTGTCAAATAAATATAAAAATAGTTTTAAAAAATTAAACGTAAACTGTACAAGTTAGAATTTATTTTATTAACGTATAATTTTATGCTTTTATGAAAACTGATTCTGCAATATATTTTGCAAAACTGGTTTGCTGAAATAAAGAATTAGAAAATTTTATTATAATAAAAATAATATGAATTGTAATGATTTTTATTAGAAGAGAGAATTTATTGCAAACACCTGTAGTGGGTTCTTTGGTATGTACCTACCCCGCAATGGAGGTGGCGCACAACCTCCACCACCACACCGTGGACAGTGGATACGCCCTTATTAAAAAACTTCCTCCTGCTGGTGAAGGAGAGTAGGGTAAGGTGCAAACTGAGAAGCAGCTTTTTGGGCAAGGCTGCAAACCTGTAAATCCCTGCCAGGACCAGGGCGTCTTGGATTACATGGTCCATCAAGTCATATCCAGGGGGACCTTCTTCCTGTCAAGTGCAAGCCAGGCCTTGTCAATCCCCAGAAGGACCCTGTCTAGATTCTCTACGCTAGCGTACATCCCAAAGAAAAAAGTAGCCAAGGTAAACCACCAAGTGAAGCCTTTGCCCAGCAAAGGCTTCCGTGAACTCACACAATTTATTATAGACCGCACTGATCTTCTTGTTGTGCCTGGTCTTTGCAAAGGTCAGCTCCATGGCTGCAGGGAGTCCTGTCTTGTCAGCACTACAGGCCAACCCAAAGTTGGCAAGGAGAATTTTTGTCTTCTTGATGGCTGTTGCATCTGCAACAGCCAATTTGCCCACCACATGCCCAAAGTTCTCCAATAGGTAAGACAGGGTGTGCTCCAACAGGAAGCAGAAGCAAGCAGCTGCATGAGCCAAGCCAATCTCTGGTACATTCTTGAATGGGAGCGTCGCCAGGACGTCCCAAACAAGCTCAATGGAGTTTACACAGTAAACTCCACTTAGGTTAACCGGGTCCAGGCAGACCAGTTGGGCATCCTTGTAGGCAGTAACTGCCCACTTGGATGCCCCCTTGGCATGTGTAAGTTCTGCCAACGCCTCCTGCAACATCAGAAAGGACCTGTGGATGCAGTCCTCCAGCTCCTGCACAGCAGGGGGGGACAGATACAATTTCTTGGCCTCATGAGTGGCATAATTTGCATAAAAGGTGGCCAGGACAAATGTATCCCAGGACTTGGTGAAGTTTGCCGTCTACGTTTTCTAAGAAAAAAGGTAAGTATATTGAAAATTTATTGATTTTGTTTTTTAGGCTACCTTCTTGTATTTCTTTCTTGCCTGCAGCCTTGGCCAGCTTGGCCATTCTTGGCACACTCAATTGCGCTGGAAATTCAGTATCCTCTGCCCTGGAACGCTTTGCGGGTTTGAGATGTTCATACATCTCCAGGTCATCAACCCAGACGGACGGCGCAGAAAGTTTAGATGCCTTAAATTGCAGGCCCTCTACCACTGTCTTCTGGATGTTGAGAAGACGCTTGATGGTCTTCTCTGGGGTGTCTGGCATTTTTTTCATTAGTGCCTTTGCAGACACCTTGTCAATTTTTTCCCCAGTGAGGACGGCGGACTTAACTTTGGCTTTGACCTTGCAGTTGATGTCCTTGATTTTGGCAATCACCAAGTTGAGGTCTTTGAGTAGTTTTTTGATTTCTCTCATTTGATTTTTTTACTAACCTTTCCATATGTTTTTATAGCTTTTGCCCCAATAAATTCTGTATTATTTTGATACTATTGCCTCTTTGTTTATTCCTTTTTGTTTTCCCATCTACTAAATTATCTATCTTTTTACCCATTTTATATATGTTTTATGCTCATCTCTATATGTGTTGTTTGCTTTGTGTTGGCATTGTTTTCTTAATTACAATATTGTTTTTGTTACTTTGCACAGTCCCTTGTGAAAATATTAACAACAATTTGGTGATCAGCTAAATTTGAATTAGAAAATTATAGTGTTAAATGTTTTTAGATAAAGTTGTTACTGATCCAAATTCAAAACCTTAATGATAAAATTTAAACTAATCAGGAGCCAAGTGATAAAGTGATTGTTGTGATATAAAGGGTCATTCAATAATTATTTGGTACATGTGCGCTAATTAATATGATTGGCTGGATGTTTTGCCATTGTACACCATTGCTGATGTGGCAAGTTGTTGATGGACTAGTGCTAACCCAGTAGCTGATTGGGCACTAGTCCATCAACAATTTGCCACAGCGGCAATAGCGTACAATGGCAAAACATCCAGCCAATCATATTAATTAATGCACATGCACCAAAGAATTATTGAATGACCCTTTATGTCACAACAATCACTTTATCACTCAGCTTCTGATTGGCTTAAAGTTTATCATTAAGGTTTTGAATTTGGATCAGTAACAACTTTATCTAAAAACATTTAACACTATAATTTTCTAATTCAAATTTAGCTGATCACCAAATTGTTAATAATATTTTCACAAGGGGGTATGTTTAAGTGCTAAAAATAACTGTGTTCTGGATCTAGATACACAACATAGTAAATATATGATTTTCAGAAATAAGCTGAATATAAAGAATTAAACCAACTATAAACAAAGAGAACATGAAAAATTGAAATTAAAAAATTAATAATATAAATAGAAAATATTTGGTGACAGGGGTTTATTGGGGTAGGGAGAGTGATGCCTAGTAGGCAGAAGAGCGCGGGAAGGACAACGTTGAGGTGGTTCTGGCCTGGGGGGTCTGGGATTGGATGGGTTGGGCTTGCAGGTTAGGGGTGTTGGTGGCGGGGGTGGAAGCAGGAGGATTTTGTGTGATGGCTGCCATATAACGCTTGTTGTATTCTTCATTGGCCATTGGCTGAATGGGCTGGTAGTATGCAGTGGCACAAGGTGAAAGGTGCTTATTCTTATAAGATTGGTTGCCCATGTTCACATGGAAAACCATTTCCGTAAACAAGTCAGCCACCATCTAGCAGCCAAAGAGAAAATTGTGGTCAAGGACCCCAAGATAGAGGTTGTTAAAAGCCTGAGGGTGGCGCTCCTGTAATGTGGATCTCATGTTGAAGAAGACAACATCAGCCAGATGGACATCTGCATGGTTGGTAGGGTAGACTGAGGCCTGGTGCCTGTGTCCCTGGATGTCAGGGATCCACTCATTTGGAAGCTTTTCCCCAATTGAATGGAGAAGAGCTCCCAAGTTGAATTTGATCAGAGTGGAACCTACTGTAAATTCAGAACCTAAAGGTAAAAATGCAGAATTGTCAAGTTCTTTTGCGTGAACTCACCAACTTAATGGAGTAATTTTCATCCCAGAACAACTTAATTTTTTATATAAAAGGATGAAAATTACTTCAGTAAGTTGGTGAGTTCACGCAAAAGAATTTGACAATCCCGCATTTTTACTTTTAGGTTCTGAATTTACAGTACTGGAATTCCTATCATTAGCATATGTAGAAGGTGACCAAATAGACGGAATCTTCCCAAGAAGGGAGTGAAGTGATTGAGAAGATAATAGGCACTGGTGTACCCCAAGATCAACCAGGGGGCCTTGGGGTGGATGATTGGGAGGAATCAAGCTGTTTCAACATAAGGGGCATGTCTTTGACGCAGACCAAAACAATAACAAATTGAGTCTTCAGATTTGTCAGTAGGAGTTGGTTCAGGGTTTTGAAGTTAACATTTGCTTGCTCATAATTGATTAACACACACAAAGTCCATACAAGGAAGATGAACTTCATGTTGTTGGGGGGAAACCTTTAAAACCTACTAATCAAGTGTTTAGAATTGAGAATATAGATTTATTGGTTTGATAGAAATAAAGAAATTTTTAGAGCAATTTGGATGGGAGGAATTTGTCAGTTTAAATACTGACTTCAAGTGAGGAAGGGAACATTGTGGTTACCAAGTGGATCTTCAAGAGTGATTTGTGAAGTATTGCCTTGTAGGACTGTAGCAGGCTGCAGCCTGCAATGCAAGAAGAGGAAGGTTGGGTTATTGCATTGCATTATTGTACCTTGCTTTGGTTGGGAAAAAAACTGGGGCTGGATGAGAAGTATTCCTTTGGCTTGGGTGGTTTGCTGGGTTTGATTTGATACTTAGGCCCCTGAGTCTCTGGTTGGGATATCCTTTGCATTTAATTTTGGATTGATTGGTTGGTTTATATTTATCAGAGTCCAAATTTAATGCTGAATTGTGGATATTGTTGTCTGGAACCTTGTTTTTTTTGAAATAGGATTTATATTCTGGCCTTGATTTTCATGCTTGATTTTGTTTTTGCTTTAGAAGTTAATTTTAAAACATTGATTAATCAATTTCAAATGCATTTTTGAATTGATTTCATTTAAAGATTTGGTTTTGTCCTTTGTTTCTGACATAGCATTTATAAATGCAACTCCTGGTTTCTTAATGATTCCAAAACAATTAAAATTTGATTTCCAATTTGTGTTAGGGATGGAATCCCTTACACTGGATGGCCTCAAGGGCAGTGGAGCTACCCTCCATCTGGTGGCCCAAGAAAACCTGATGCTTTGAATTTGAGCCATCCCAGTAGTCAAGTAATCCACCAAGGATGTGGCTGTACAAGTAGCCATCAATGAAATCTGGGTTTGTCTGATAGTAGACAAAACCCTTGGCTGAAACAGCCAGAAATGCACCAATGAATGTCTCTTTCTTGACCTTCTTCCTTCTATTCTTGGCAGCGGCTTTTCCTTGCTTGCCAAAATCATCAAAAGCTATTGATAGCTTGTAGTAGGAGATGAACATGCCATCATCAGTTAGACTAGTCAGGCATCAGACCAGGGTTGATTCAATGGCGGTGTCATATGGGGAATCCTCAGCGCCATCCCATTGGTTGCTGGCAAAATTGGTAAGAACCCATATTGAAGCCACCTTCTCATACATCCAAAGCTGCACCACGCGCTCAGACACTCAAATGCCATGGTGCGCAAGTTGCTTCCGGACCTGGGTCAATGGAAGCTTGGGATCCCGCTGGAGGAGGTCAAGCATGATTGGGTATGCCTCAGATATTTGTGACTTGAGGGCCTTCTTGGGCTTCTTGGCCATCCTGATCAGATTCCCCCTGTTCATCAGGTTGTTAAATTCCCACATGACAGTAGCTTGGGTAAATTGCAACTGGGCAGCAATCTTTTCCCAGGACAGACCCTGTAGATTCAGTGCCACAATTTCCTGAAGAATTTGGGCAGTGATGATTCATTGCTTGGGGCGCTGGGCCAGGGAAGCTGAAGCCTGATTGGCTGTAGGGGGGCAGGTTGGCTGCTGGCAGGAAGTTGTTCCAAATCAAGGTTGTCATTCTGATTGGTTGGTTGGTGGGCAGCTTGTGCAGGGGTGGGTACGGGAGCCGGGGAAGAGCTAGACTCTAAGTGACTCTCAAACAAGTCAAAGCCATAGGGGTCAGTGGTCAGGTACAGGTCAGCTTTCTTGTTACCCGCCTCAAAGGCTTGGGTGTAAACAGGTGCCTCCACGTTCTGAGCCTTGCCTCCATTGAAGCTGTTCTGGCTGCTGCTGGCTTGGCTGCTGGCGCCGTCAAAGATATTGCTTGTAAAAACCATTGTAAAAAACCTAGGATAAAATCACTAAAAGAAGAAATTTTAAACTTTAATGATTTACTTTTATTGTAATCTTGAGTCCATTTTTGGAAGGTTCTCAAAACCTTTTCATAAAAATCTGGAGCATTGAAAATGGATAAAATGCCTATGTTCCTAAATTGGATAGATGTTGATTGGCTGTTAAACTGTTATTTTTCTATTTTAGCTGCTCATACTACACATCTTGTGTGAGTTCATTTTGTTTTGTGCTTGTGTAATCTTGCTTCTAGATTGCTCAAATTTTTTTTCATTTTAGCCCTTCTGTTGATGCCTCATATGAATCCTGTCTGGATTATAATATACTCCAGAACAGCATCTATCCATTTCACTTGTTGCGTCAGTTCATTTTGTTTGTGGTTTGAACTACAATGCTTGATGTTTGATATAATTTTGTATAATGGGCTAGTGAAACTTTGTTTTTTGTTTGAAAGTCCGTTTATTAACTGAAATTTTATAATTAATTGAATCCTGAATCTCACGCAACTTGGATTTTGTTTAAATCTGAAATTATTTTGTTTAAATCTGAGGTATTTTTGGTTGTTGCCATAGCTTTTAAAACTACTGTATCAAGCATTTGGGATACCCTTAGATGACACAATAAAAAATGATTATAAATAAATAAATTACTAACCTTCATTGATTGTCCTGCTGAATGTGATTGCAGGCTTGGAAGCATCTAAATATAAAATGATAATTAATAAATCTTGAATAGTAAATTAGAGAATATAAAAAAATTGAACACACTAAGCCTTTAATTGATTGGCTGTTTGGCTAGGCACACGGGATAACCAATCAGTGTGGCCATAGAATTTAGCCACAGTCTCAGCTAGAAGAGTGTGAATCCCAACCTGCAGCAAATTAAAGAGTTCCTTGGCCCCAGTTGGGGTTCCTTGCTTGATAACTTTCTTGAGCCACCCAAAGACTTCCTCAATGGAATTTAGGAAGGGCAAATAAGCAGGGAGAAAGAAAAGGTGCAAATTTGCTGTGGTCAATTGCTGGGGGCCCACTGCGCTGTTGATGTCAATCATTGGGAATTCCTCAAGAATATCAGCCACCTTATGAAGACCAACATTGTCCAGCACAATGACGTTGGTGAAGCCCAGGCTTATGCGCCTCAGGTGCTCCTGGACTAATTGGAGAAATGATAGAAAGGTACAGCTGTTGTGGGAGCCCAGTATCATTTGGTATAGCTTAATCTACTTTAGACCAAGGAGAGCCACCATTGAGTAGACTGTGGCGCGGACTGCAGCACGCCGGGTCATCCCGTCATTGGAGCCCTTGGGGACATAGCCATACCCATTACATATTGACAAGGAAAATACTAATTTGTTAATATAGTAAGATTTGATTTTCCCCTTGGCTTTGAGGGCAGTGTACGCCTCTGCATAGTTTTTCTGGGTCTTAACGTTGGTTGGGCTATTCTGATTGTATGGAGATACCCCAAGCTTTTTCCAAGAAAATTGCATTCCCTTCACCAGATGGTAGTAAAAAGAAATCAAGGCCTCAATCCCAAAAGTAGATTTAACCATGGCCTGTATATTTTCCAGTTCAAGATGGCAGTCCCAGGTGATCCACTGGCAGATTGACCATTTGTGCTCCTTGGTGAGCATGGTTGAAACACGCAAGGATTTTTCTGCGGCAAGGACACGACCAGTATTGATGAATTTTTGGAAGGACTTGCTGGTGTACTTGGGATTCACTCCAACAAGGGCCGCGGCTGCCTTGTAATTGCCCAATTCACACATTAGCTTAAGCAGGATGATGTGTTTAAAGTCAGCAATGCGCTTCTGAGAGGGCTTTTTAGCAGTGGGAATTGACTTGTTAGCATTGGGCACAACACAGGGCATGGGCACCTTAGTGTAAAACGCAGCAACCTTTTTGAGCACCAACTGTCCCTTGTCAGTTCTGAAGAACTCAGGCTCATTTGTCCTCTTCCTGATTGCCATCACTGACATAGGGCTTGTAGCTAGTATCAAGTACAGGCTTCACCTTCTCCAGCATAGCTGACAGGACCAACTCTTGCCGGTACACAACGTCAAACACATACAAAATAAGTTCTACTCCTTGTTTCTAACTTTCTTTGTAGTGGTGACCTTGGTGGGCTTCTGGGTCAGCTTTAGGACCCAAGGGTTGATGCTCTGCACCCTAGCAGCTTGTGCTCCTTGAACCAGTTGTGTCAGTGCAGCGTCACTATGGAACTCTCCTCTCCTGTCTCTTTATTGAGTAGGCACTTGGGTTGCACTAACTCTATTCTTTGACCCACGGGGGCAACCGCAACCGCGGCGCACAACGGGTGTATTGGTACTCTGTTGTTGTGTTCCTTTCATTTTACAATTTAATAAAATATTAAATAAATTTCAATTAAGTTACTCCCTAATTTTAATTTTTGCTTTTATCTGAATATGGATATTTAATTAGAGTTTTTCTCACCCAATATCCCAATTATAGATTTTTTATTTCTTAATTAGTTGTTTTTGGTTTTACAACACCCATTTTAGAATACCCAAAATAATTTTCACCCATTTCCCCATATTTTACACCAAATTAAGCACCCAACACAATATTTTTAAAATTTATGTTTCAGATCTCATGTCTTATTTTAGATACCTTGGTATCATTCATGATTACAATCCATTGCACACATTGAGTGAGTGATTTTGTTTGCGTAGTGAGTTGCTATTGTGTTTTGTTTTTGGTTTAAGTTTTGACTTACCTTGCTTGGGTGTATTTTTTCACCAATTCACATAGTAAACATATGTACACCAAAAGTCAGCTCACATCATTTTGTTTGTGAATCAATGTAGTTCAGAATGTATTTTGAATGGTTTTGCTTTGCGCATGAGCCCTTTGTTGCTGTGTTGACTCATTTTGCTATTAACACCAATAAACCTTGTTAACAGAGTGTATAATTTAACCTGAGAGTTGGATTTTGTTCAAATCTGAAATCATTTCTTTTAAATCTGAGATATTTTTGGTTGTTGCCATAGCTTTTAAAACTACTGTATGTTAAGCCAGTGAATATTGTGATCTAAATTTTAGCTGTCTTAAAATAGAATAGGGTGATTTTTGAGAATACCTATGATTCCTAAAAGAACTAACACAATCCCACTCTAGATTCTTTGGAATCCTTTTTGAGATGCCCATAAATTATATTTATTTCAAATTCACCTCATTTTTGATTTGAAGCTTGGTTTTTGGATTTGACAATCCCACAACTTCAGATCTGTTAATTTTTACATGATGTCTATGATTCTTTTGAAATACAGGAAATCTTAAATTGTCCATTAGAATTCTGCATTTCTGATTCATGTATCCTGCATTTGGTTGTTGTGTTTTGTCTTTTGTTAGTTGAGTTATCTGCTCAAGAGATTCAAAATTTGCCAATTTAAATAAGCCAAAAAAAGTCAATTATATGATTGATTTTATTAAATATTTTATTTTTCACTCAGCTGAGTTGCCCGCAAAAGTGATTCAAAATTTGGACCAAGGATTTGACAATCCTGCATTTTTACGTTCAGGTTCTGAATTTACAGTATATGACACAAGATAAATTAAAAATTAATATATAAAGTGTATATTGTTTTTAGATATAAATCATGTTTTATTGATAATATAATTGAAGAAAAGGTTGAAAAAGTATTGTATTGATTTTTTAACTATTGAGATAAACATGCAAATAAGTATTAATAAAATAGTAGTTTCCCTTTAATTGGTTTGTTCCTTCCTATATTTTTATATAGTTTGAATGATATGACAAGCTTTCCTCAATACTAACTCATAATCAAAATTATGTATTTTATAAAGGATAAGAAATCATATAGAGATATTAAGCCTTATATAACTGAGTCTGTTATCATTTTATCCTTCATGTTTGCATGAGAAAACTGGCTGATAGTTTACATATCCTTGTTAATATTGTGAAGATGTTTTATTTTATGCTGTGATTTATTGTGCCTATAAGCACAAAGTGCGACCCCCTGGCTTAGACTGTCACTGCTATGCAATTTTTGTAGTGATATTATCACAACTAGCTCATAGAAGTCGCTCCTCATCAGTAGTATAGTTTTGGTACTGTAGCTCCTGCCAATTATTAACTTGAATCCCATCAGCTACTACCAGGCCTGGATTGGCATCGGAAAGAAATCACGTCAAGGTTTGGTTTACTGTAGATTTTATGCAAGTATAATCTTAATTCCATGTATCACTTGTTACAATCGTGTTGTTTGGTTGAGTAGCACTTCATTGGTTGACGGCATGCGAATTCTATGTCGCCACGCACGTGAATTTAATATGAATTTTATTTGGTCGATGGAAAAACGGATTGCGTCTTTCAATGGCGTGCTCCATCTACGATTGTACCGAGAAGACATCAATGTCACAAGTGATTCAGTCAGATGTTGATGTTTTAGGTGAAGAGTGGGTAGGGTAGATAAGGAAAGAGTGGGATGTGTTTAGATGAGTCGGGGAATTGGATTTGCCGGAAGTGTCGGTGGTACACGTTTCGGAAAGGGTTGTTTGATATCAAGTGGGTTATTGTGTAGTAGCCAAATAATGGAGTCCAATTGGAATATTTGGTTTACTGTTATAATTTTAACGACGATCTCGGCGGATTGACAGGAGCAGCCAAAAGCAGAGTCCAATGCTTGTTGCTTATCCACCACTTTGTAGCTTGGGTTGATGTTTGGATTGTTTGTATTCTATATGGAAAACCACGTGCTAGTGAGTGGCTCTACCTAATCCCGAGGCTGGTAAATAACGAAACCATCGTTTTAACCATCGTTTTTATATTCGCCCCAAAGAAACACTGGTTTCATTTTGCCCGAGAAGCAACCAATCATATAAACCGGGCTACGGTTGATCCATTTATCCTAACCAAACAACCTTCCCAAAAAGGAACCATCTTGTAATAAAAAATAAAGAAATCTATTCCCCTTCACAATTATCATGCCTAGCAAAATAATTCCACCCTTAAGTATCCCACTTAATCCTGAACAAAACTGAAACAACCCTTGCATCTACCTCCAGAACAAATAGGGAAGATCCATCTGGACGGCAGTTTAGGTGGCTGCGGCCACAAATACCTGCCAGTACTCCTGAAGGTAATTAGTGGCCAAACTCACACAGAATAAGGGTTCAACTCTCCAAAATAAAAATTTACAGGCTGTCACCTCGGCTATTAAAGACCATTTGATACAATCTATTGCCTCATTTGGACTTAAAAATTATGCCAAGTACACCATATCCAGATTAAAGATGGTAAATAAATAAGCCAGATTAGACCCTTTTTTAATTGCTATCAAGCAATTATTTTAAAAAAGCTTTATTAAATTTCACTATTAGAAATATCTTATATAGTTTTTACATATAAAATATTAAGCTTTGGGAAAGAAATTGTGCAGGTTCAAGTGGGGCTTTACCAGTGGAGTGTACTATACTTTTCATAACTGTTGAGATGGACAAATCAAAGTCAGATTGGAGCAAACTAAAGTTGCACACAAAACAAAATAGCTGGTTCAAATTTTGTTCTTATGGCAACAGGGGAAAAGCTGTTAATAATTTTAATGTGATACACAAAATGCATCAAACAGGCAACAGTGGCAAAATTGACTGTAGGAATGCAAAAGTGAGAATTCAAAAGTGAGAATCTAAAAGTGGCCAAGTTGACAATTTTAAAATTAAATTAAAACTACTCATCTGGAATTAAAATTTATATTGCCATATAAAATAATTTTTATTCATGCTCTCAACTAAAAAAGTCAAGAAAAAGTAGTTACTTTATTATAAAAAATATTTTAAAAATTTAAAAGAGTTGACTTGGCCACTTTTAGATTCTCACTTTTGTATCCCTACATTCAATTTTGCCACTGTTGCCATCAAACACCAGTAAAAACCATAGCCAAACTCAATTTCAATGATACACACCCAAACAATACTGTAAATTCAGAACCTAAACATAAAAACGCGGGATTGTCAAGTCCTTGGTCTAAATTTCAAATCACTTTTGCGGGCAACTCAGCTGAGTGAAAAATAAAATATTTAATAAAATCAAACATTTAATTTGGTTTTTTTGATTTATTTAAATTAGCAAATTTCAAATCTCTTGAGTAGATAACTCAACTAACAAAAGATGAAACTCAGCAAACAAATGCAGGATACATGAATCAGAAATGTGGGATTCTAATGTACAATTTGAGATTTCCTGTATTTCAATCGAATCATAGACATCATGGAAGACTTAATGAATCTGAAATTGCAGGATTGTCAAATCCAAGAACCAAGTTTCAAATCAAAAATGAGGTGAATTTGAAATAAATATAATTTATGGGCATCTCAAAAAGGATACCAAAGGATCTAGAGTGGATTTGTGTTAATTCTTTTAGGAATCATAGGCATTCTCAAAAATCACCCTATTCCATTTTAAGACAGCTAAAATTTAGATCACAATATTCACTGGCTTAACATACAGTAGTTTTAAAAGCTATGGCAACAACCAAAAATACCTCAGATTTAAAAGAAATAATTTCAGATTTGAACAAAATCCAAGTTGCGCAAGATTCAGGATTCAATTAATTTATAAAATTTCTTTTAATAAATGGACTGTCAAACAAAAAACAAAGTTTCACTAGCCCATTATACAAAAAAATATAAAACATCAAGCAGTGTAGTTCAAACCACAAATAAAATGAACTGACGCAACAAGTGAAATGGATAGATGCTGTTCCGGAGTATATTATAATCCAATCAGGATTCATATGAGGCATCAACAGAAGAACTAAAATGAAACAAAATTTGAGCAATCTAGAAGCAAGATTACACAAGCGCAAAACAAAATGAACTCACACAAGATGTGTAGTATGAGAAGCTAAAATAGAAAAATAACAGTTTAACAGCCAATCAACATCTATCCAATTTAGGAACATAGGCATTTTATCCATTTTCAATGCTCCAGATTTTTATGAAAAGGTTTTGAGAACCTTCCAAATATGGACTCAAGATTACAATAAAAGTAAATCATTAAATTTTAAAACTTCTTCTTTTAGTGATTTTATCCTAGGTTTTTTACAATGGTTTTTACAAGCAATATCTTTGACGGCGCCAGCAGCCAAGCCAGCAGCAGCCAAGCCAGCTTTAATGGAGGTGAGGCTCAGAACGTGGAGGCACCTGTTTTCACCCAAGCCTTTGAGGCAGGTAACAAGGAAGCTGACTTGTACCTGACCACCAACCTCTATGGCTTTGACTTGTTTGAGAGTCACTTAGTGTCTAGCTCTGCCCCTGCCCCTGCTCCCATACCCACCACCACACAAGCTGCCCACCAACCAACCAATTAGGATGACAACCTTGATTTGGAACAACTTTCTGCCAGCAGCCAACCTGCCCCCCTACAGCCAATCAGGCTTCAGCTCCCCTGGCCTAGCACCCCAAGCAACAAATCATCACTGCCCCAAAATCTTCAGGAAATTGTGGCACTGAATCTAAAGGGTCTCTCCTGGGAACAGATTGATGCCCAGTTGCAATTTACCCAAGCTACTGTCATGCAGGAATTCAACAACCTGATGAATAAGGGGAATCTGATTGGGACAGTCAAGAAGCCCAAGAAGGCCCCCGAGTCACAAATATCTGAGGCATACCCAATCATGCTTGACCTCCTCCAGCAGGATCCCAATCTTTCATTGACCCAGGTCTGGAAGCAACTTGCACACCATAACATATGGGTTTCTGAGCGCATGGTGCAGCTCTGGATGTATAGGAAGGTGGCTTCAATTTGGGTTCTTACCAATTTTTCTGGCAACTAATGGGATGGTGCTGAGGATTTCCTGTATGATCTAGACATTGAATCAACCCTGGTCCAATGCTTGACTAGTCTAACTGATGATGTCATGTGCATCTCCTATTACAAGCTATCAATAGCTTTTGATGATTTTGGTGAGCAAGGAAAAGCTGCCGCCACAAATGGAAGGAAGAAGGTCAAGAAGGGGAGTTTATTGGTGCATTTCTGGTTTTTTCAGCCAAGGGTTTTGTCTACTATCAGACAAACTCATATTTCATTGATGGCTACTTGTACAGCCACATCCTTGGTGGATTACTTGACTCCTGGGATGGCTCAAATTCAAAGCATCAGGTTTTCTTGAGCCATCAGATGGAGGGTAGCTCCACTGCCCTTGAGACCATCCAGCAACACAGGCACCAGGCCTCTGTGTATCTAGCTGACCACACAGACATTCATCTGGCTGATGTTGTCTTCTTTAACATTGGAGATACACTACAGGAGCGCCGCCCTCAGGCTTTCAATGGCCTCTATCTTGGGGTCCTTGACCACAATTTTCTTTTTGGCCGCCAAATGGTGGCTGACTTGTTTGCCCAAATTGTCTTTTATGTGAACATGGGCAACCAATCACAGAAAGACAAGCGCCTTTCACCTTGGGCCACTGCCATCTACCAGCCAATGACCAATGAGGAATACAACAAGTGTTGTATGGCAGCCATCACGCAAAATCCTCCTGTCTCCACCCCCCCACCAACACCCCTCACCTGCAAGCCCCACCCACCCAATCCCAGACCCCCCAGGCCAGCACTGCCTCTACGTCTTCCTTCCCGCGCTATTCTGCCTCCTAGGCATCACTCTTCCCCGCCCCAATAAACCCCCTGTTGCCAAAAATTTTCTATTTATATTATCTTTTTTCTAATTTCAATTTTTCATGTTCTTTCTCTGTTTATAGTTGGTTTTATTCTTTATATTCAGCTTATTTCTAAAAAATCATATATTTACTGTGTTGTGTATCTAGATCCAGAACACGGTTATTTTTAGCACTTAAACATAGCCCCTTGTGAAAATATTATTAACAGTTTGGTGATCAGCTAAATTTGAATTAGAAAATTATAGTTTTAAATGTTTTTAGATAAAGTTGTTACTGATCCAAATTCAAAACCTTAATGATAAACTTTAAGCCAATCAGGAGCCAAGTGATAAAGTGATTGTTGTGACATAAAGGGTCATTCATTAATTCTTTGGTGCATGTGCGCTAATTAATATGATTGGCTGAATGTTTTGCCATTGTACGCCATTGCCGCTGTGGCAAATTGTTGATGGAATTGTGCCCAATCAGCTACTGGGTTAGCACTAGTCCATCAACAACTTGCCACAACAGCAATGGTGTACAATGGCAAAACATCCAGCCAATCATATTAATTAGCGCACATGTACCAAATAATTATTAAATGACCCTTTATATCACAACAATCACTTTATCACTTGGCTCCTGATTGGCTTAAATTTTATCATTAAGGTTTGAATTTGGATCAGTAACAACTTTATCTAAAAACAGTTAACACTATAATTTTCTAATTCAAATTTAGCTGATCACCAAATTTTTGTTAATATTTTCACAAGGGGCTATGTCAAACGCCAAAAATAATATGGTAATAAAGGAAACAATGCCAACACAAAGCAAACAACACATATAGAGATGAGCGTAAAACATATATAAAATGGGTAAAAAGATGGGATAATGTAGTAGATGGGAAAACAAAAAGGAATAAACAAAGAGGCAACAGTATCAAAATAATAGAGAATTTATTGGGGAAAAAGCTATAAAAACATATGGAAAGGTTAGTAAAAAAATCAAATGAGAGAACTCAAAAAACTACTCAAAGACCTCAACTTGGTGATTGCCAAAATCAAGGACATCAACTGCAAGGTCAAAGCCAAAGTTAAGTCCGCTGTCCTCACTGGGGACAAAATTGACAAGGTGTCTGAAAAGGCACTAATGACAAAAATGCCAGACACCCCAGAGAAGACCATCAAACGTCTTCTCAACATCCAGAAGACAGTGGTGGAGGGCCTGCAATTTAAGGCATATAAACTTTCTGCGCCGTCCATCTGGGTTGATGACCTGGAGATGTATGAACATCTCAAACCCGCAAAGTGTGCCAGGGCAGAGGATACTGAATTTTTAGCGCAATTGAGTGCGCCAAGAATGGCCAAGCTGGCCAAGGCTGCAGGCAAGGAAGAAACACAAGAAGGTAGCCTAAAAAACAAAATAAATAAATTTTCAAAATACTTACCTTTTTTCTTAGAAAATGTGGACGGCAAACTCTGCCAATTCCTTGTCCCCTTTGTCCTGGCCACCTTTTATGCAAATTATGCCACTCATGTGGCCAAGTAATTATATCTGTTCCCTCTGCTGTTCAGGAGCTGGAGGACCACATCCACGGGTCCTTTCCTATGTCCAGGGAGGCATTGGCTGGTCTGACGCATGGAGAGAGGGCATCTGAGTGGGCAGTTACTGCCTAAAAGGATGCCCAACTGGTCCACCTGGACCAGGTTAACCTCAGTGGAGTTTGCTGTGTAAACTCCATTGAGCTTGTTTAGGATTTCTGGCAATGCTCCCATTCAAGAATGTACCAGAGATGGACCAGGCTCATGCGGCTGCTTGCTTCTGCTTCCCATTGGAGCATACCCTATCTTACCTTCTGGACAACTTTGGGTGTGCAGTGGGCAAAAAGGCTGTTGCAGATGCAACAGCCATCAAGAAAACTAAGATCCTCCTTTTGGACTTTGGGCTAGCCTGGAGTGTATATGAGACAGGGCTCCCCTTGGCAATGGATCTTACTTTTGCAAAGACCAGGCTCAATAAAAAGATCAGTGCGGTCTACAATAAATTGTGTGAGTTCAATGTAAGCCTTTGCTGGGCAAAGGCTTCACTTGGTGGTTTATCTCAGCTATTTATTCTTCTTTGGGATTAGTGCCAGCATAGAGGATCTAGACAGGGTCCTTCTGGGAATTGACAAGGCCTGACTTGCACTTGACAGGAAGAAGGTCCCCCCTGGATATGACTTGATGGACCATGTAATCCAAGACGCCCTGGTCCTGGCAGGGATTTACGGGTTTGCAGCCCCACCCAAAAAGCTGCTCCTCAGTTTGCACCTTAACCTACTCCCCTTCACCAGAAGGAGGGAGTTTTTTAATAAGGGCGTATCTACTGTCCACGGTGTGGTAGTGGAGGTTGTGCGCCACCTCCATTGCGGGGTAGGTACATACCAAAGAACCCACTACAGGTGTTTGCAATAAATTCTCTCTTCTAATAAACATCATTACAATTCATATTATTTTTATTATAATAAAATTTTCTAATTCTTATTTCAGCAAACCAGTTTTGCAAAATATATTGCAGAAACGGGTTTCATAAAAGCATAAAATATTACAGTAATAAAATAAATTCCAACCTGTACATTTTATGTTTAATTTTTATAAGACTATTTTATATTTATTTGACAAAGTGGTAAAAATATATTTGCGTAATCCAGTATAAAGCGTTTAGGATTACCTCAGATGGCATAATAAAATAATATATAATAAAATAAATTAAATTGCTTACATCTATTAATGGATCTTATGAATGTGATTGCGGGTGTGGAAATATCTAAATATAAAATGATAATTAATAAATCTTGAATAGTAAATAAGAGGTTATAAAAAAATTGGACACACTACACCTTTAATTGATTGGCTGTTTGGCTAGGCACGCAGGGATTAAAAAATCAGTATGGCCATAGAATTTGGCCACGGTCTCAGCTGAGAGGGTGTGGATCCCAGCCTGCAGCAGATTAAAGAGGTCCTTGGTCCCAGTTGGGGTTCCTTGCTTGACAACTTGCTTGAGCCACCCAAAGACTTCCTCAATGAGATTTAGGAAGGGCAAATAGGCTGGGAGGAAGAGAAGGCGCAAATTTGCTGTGGCCAATTGCTAGGGGTCCACAGCAATGCTGATGTCAATTGATGGAAATTCTTCAAGAATGTCAGCCACTTTGTGGAGACCAACATTGTCCAACACAATGACATTGGTGAAGCCAGGGCTTGTGCGCATCAGGTGCTCCTAGACCAATCAGAGAAATGATAGAAAGGTCCTACTGTTATGTGAACTCAATATCATAAGGTAGAGCTCAACCCCCTTTGGACCGAGGAGAGCCACCATTGAGTAGGCTGTGGCGCGGACTGCAGCACGCCAAGCCATCCTGTTATTGGAGCCTTTGGGGACGTAGCCATACCCATTGCGCATTGACAAGGCAAATGCCAATTTTTAAATATAGTAAAATTTTACTGTCCCCTTGGCTTTGAGGGCAGTGTACGCCTCTGCATAGTTTTTCTGGTTCTTAATGTTGGTTGGGCTATTCTGATTGTATGGAGATACCCCAAGCTTTTTCCAAGAAAATCACATTCCTTACACCAGATGGTAGTAAAAGGAAATCAATGCCTCAATCCCAAAAGTAGATTTAAACATGGCCTGTATATTTGCCAGTTCAAGATGGTAGTCCCAGGTGATCCACTGGCGGATTGACCATTTGTGCTCCTTGGTGATCATGGTAGAAACACGCAAGGATTTCTCCGCGGCAAAGACATGACCAGGATTGATGAATTTTTGGAAGGTCTTGCTAGCATACTTGGGATCCACTCTAACAAGGGCCGGGGCTGCCCTGTAATCATCCAATTCCTGCATTAGCTTAAGCAGGATGATGCATTTGATGTCAGGGATGCGCTTCTGGGCAGGCTTTTTAGCAGTGGGGATTGACTTGTTGGCATTGGGCACAACACAGGGCATAGGTACCTTGGTATAGAAGGCTGCAACCTTTTTTAACACCAGCTGTCCCTCATTGGTTTTATAGAGCTCAGGCTCCTTGTCATCCTCTTGATTGCCATCACTGATGTAGGGCTTGTAGCTAGTATCAAGTAAAGGCTTCACCTTCTCCAGCATGGCTGACGGGACCAACTCTTGCCAGTACACAGCGTCAAACACATACAAAGTAAGTTCTATCTCCTTGTTTCTAACTTTCTTTGTAGTTGTGACCTTGGTGGGCTTCTGGGTCAGCTTTGGGACCCAAGGGTTTATGCTCTGCACCCTAGCAGCTTGTGCTCCTTGATTGGCTGTGTCAGTGCAGCGTCACCATGGAACTCTCCTCTCCTGTCTCTTTATTGAGTAGGCACTTGGGTTGCACTAACTCTATTCTTTGACCCGCAGGGGCAACCACAACCGCGGCGCACAACGGGTGTATTGGTACTCTGTTGTTGTGTTCCTTCCATTTTAAAATTTAATAAAATATTAAATAAATTTCAATTAAGTTACTCCCTAATTTTGATTTTTGCTTTTATCTGAATATGGATATTTAATTAGAGTTTTTCTCACCCAATATCCCAATTATAGATTTTTTATTTCTCAATTAGTTGTTTTTGGTTTTACAACACCCATTTTAGAATACCCAAAATAATTTCCACCCATTTCCCCATATTTTACACCAAATTAAGCACCCAACACAATATTTTTAAAATTTATGTTTCAGATCTCATGTCTTATTTTAGATACCTTGGTATCATTCATGATTACAATCCATTGCACACATTGAGTGAGTGATTTTGTTTACGTAGTGAGTTGCTATTGTGTTTTGTTTTTGGTTTAAGTTTTGACTTACCTTGCTTGGGTGTATTTTTTCACCAATTCACATAGTGAACATATGTACACCAAAAGTCAACTCACATCATTTTGTTTGTGAATCAATGTAGTTCAGAATGTATTTTGAATGGTTTTGCTTTGCGCATGAGCCCTTTGTTGCTGTTTGACTCATTTTGCCCATTAACTTTAATAAACCCTGTTAACAGAGTGTATATTTTAACCTTAGAGTTGGATTTTATTTAAATCTTAAATCATTTTGTTTAAATCTGAGGTATTTTTGGTTGTTGCTATAGCTTTTAAAACCACTATATTCACGTCAAAACCATATAAATAAAAAATGTAAGAAATTGCCTGAAACTTTGCATATATATATTTTTTGGTCTCCTCTAAACAACTGGGTACTTTTTAATCCCAGTTGTATAAGCTACTTTTTTAAATATTCAAGCTTTACTATTTGGCCCGGTTAAGGTAGCTCCACCGTAAATTTGTTAATTTAATATAAAAAATGGTCAAAAACACTATGTTTTTTGAGCTACAGTACCTCAATTACGTTACTTCAAAAACACTATTTTGACTGCAAGTTTTCATTCAAAACTCAAAGTTTTGCATACTTGTGTTACTAATAATTTTTTTTATTTTTACAAGACAAAAAACATTGAAAATTTAATATTATATATTCTTAGATCTCACTACAATTCTATGTAAAAAAATTACTACTTTTGTATTAAAAACATTCTCATTTTTCTCTTTAAAAACAAACCCCAAATTGCTCATATTTTGATACTAATTCACTTTTAGATCCTCCCAAGTCTACCACTAAAGCTGCACCCAAGGCCTCAAAGTCCAAGATCCCTCCTCCCAAGGCCAAGAAGGCCAAGACTATCCCAAAGAAGCAGCCTTCTAAGGCCAAAGCTCCCCCCAAGACCTCAACTCCATCACCTGAACCAGAGGGAAACAGTCTTACCCCTCCTCACTCTCCATTTGTTTACTCCCCTCTGATCCACAAGAGAAGTTATTCAACTTCAATTGCCACTCTGATCCCACATTAGAGCCTGAGGAGGAAGAGGAGCCTGAGCCTGGTGCTCCTGAAGATGACCAAATTGAGATCTGGGATTTTAATAACATCCTTAATATATGCAATAAAAATTGTACCTTTGCTGTACCTGCCACTTATCCAGCAAGCTACCTCATAATGACTAAGAAAGGAGGAGCTGGCTTTGTTTACAAGGGCTAAAGCTTCAGCTGTAACAATGAAAAGAAACCCATTGGCCACTATCACTATAAATGTGATAATGTTGGGTGCCCTGCTAGGCTCACTACACGCATACTCACTAGATTTAAGGCCCTGGCTACTGGGCATGAATTTGCCAAGTCTTTTGACCCACTTTATCAACTTATCCGCTGGTTTCTTTGCCAGGTGATCCCAACCACCAAGGATCAAACTTCCACTGAGGCTGTCATTGATATAATTCTTAATTTAAATAATACTCAACTTGCCACTGTTGGTGGCGCCTCAAAATTACAGAGATATCTCACTGATCAGAGATATGCTCTGAGCACTGAAGGCGTCAGTGCAAGCTCCATTGACCAATTGATCCTTACCAAGGAACAAAAACTATCTTTTCATGAGGAGAGATTCCTTCTCCATGACAACGGCCAACATGCCCCTTAGTACATCATTTGCTTTGCCACTTCACAGAATCTGTGCAACCTGCTGAAATGCAAGACCTGGCTTGCAGATGGAACTTTCTCTACCTGCCCAAAGCTATTTAACCAGCTTTGGAATATTCATGGGAAGGTTGGTAATCTAGTTCTTCCCCTGGTCTTCTTTTTCCTTCCCAACAAGAAGCAGGAAACATATGTCTGTGCACTCACAATTTTGAAGGCCAAGTTGGATGAAATCCTCCCAATCATTGAAGAGGAGCCCAAGGAGACTAGAGGGCGCAAGAAGAAGGCCCAGTCAGAGGAAGCCACCCCAACCAGGAAGCAGACAGAAAGCCTTTCCTATCACAAATATATGGTAGTGGATTTCAAACAGGCTAGGGAAAATGCCTTCATTTGAGTCTTCAAGAGCTCCCCTCAGGGATGCTACTTACACTTCTGGCAGGCACTCTGCTGCCGCTTCCAAAAGTGCCCTGGACTTCATGAGCTGGTCAACTCTGAAGGCACTAAAGAAGCCAAGAACGTCTTCAATTGCTTTGCTTCCCTTGCCCTTGTGAGAAAGGAGGAGATAAATTCCTTTTACCTCCCTCCTCTGCCATTCTTGTATCCTTGCCAACCAGGAAGCCTTTGCTCCATTTATAGAGTATTATGAAACTCAATAGGTTGGAGTGTTTCAAGGAGCACATCACATCAGAAAAGGCGGTGACTTAATCACCTGGAACTGCTTCAAGCAGGTCAAAGATGGCCTGATCAAGACCACCTCTTCCCTTGAAGGGTGACATAGTCAGTTTGCAACAAGAGTCCAAGTTCATAAGCTCAAATTCAATAAGATAATGGTGCATTTAAAAACCCAGCAGGCCATCTCTGCCTGTCTCTTTAAGACTGGTATGAAGATCAAGGGTGACCCCCCTAAGCAGACCAAAGCGGTGAAAAAGTATACTGAAATCAGCAAGGTGGTCCTTGCCTACTATCCCAAGGATACAAGCTTGAACATCTCCAAGCTATCTCAGTTGCTATTTCTACCAATGTTTGAGCCATTTTCCAATAAACACCCCTCTATCTTCTCTCTTCTTTCCTTTAATTTTATCATTATTTTAATTTTATTTGGTATTTGGTACAGATATCTGCTTATTTTAAAGTATAGCTTATAGTCAAAATAGATGAAAATAGTTGTTTTTGGGATTATTTTAACTTTTGGGCTTTACACAACTATGTTGCTACAAATTGACCCCATTTTTTATTGCAGATTTGAAATTCTGAGGATTTTTAAGCCTAGAAATGTTTTTTAAATTTCTATTTTTTTGAGAATTTTGGGTTATTTTTGGAGATCAAAAAATCTATAATTTTAAGACTTGTTTTTCTTAGTTGCAATGCCGTAAATTGAAATGGCGTTTTTACTATAAAATTGAGATAGCATAAATTGAGATAGCGTTTTTTGAGATGCTGTTTTTGAAATGGCGTGTCCTACTCCCCAAAAAGATATGAAAATATTTCCATCCAATCCAGTACATTTTATTTATGAAATTTAATATCAAAATTCAAAATCCAGCTTTATAACCAGATCAGCCAAATATTGGGTAGTAACTTTATAATAAATTACCTCATATCAATCACACTGTTGTGAATTTGGGTCTTAAATTCCTTGTGGTTGGGTCAACATGACAGTTCTTTGAAGTATAGTAGGCTTGCTTAAACAATAGAGCATGTTGAAGACCTAATACACAATTAGTTACTGATAGGTAGCAGTAAGTCTTTACTTTCTCTATGGAGGTAACAACCAACATAGCCATTGTCCAAGTAATATAAATCTATGTGTTTTTATTGTGAGATAAGGAAAGAGTTATATAGATGAGATTAAGCAAGGTGAGAATTATTGTGTAGCCAGCACAGGTACTTTGGATGCAGAATCATGAGAATTAGGCTACCAGTGCAAGCACAAGTATTCATATTCACTGCATAGTTATTTAGGTACAGGTAGAAAACACCTCCCATATTGTCCAAGATGTGCAGCTATATTTTTAGCTTCATGCATGTTTTGATGCAGCATAATCTACAATATGCAGTTCCATGCATCCTAAAGTATTAAGGGAGCCTGTATCATTAATTAGCTCTGTGCGTGAGCAAAAGGAAGCAAGGGCTGGAATAGTTTACATCATGACACCAGTATAAGTACACATGTACATGCGTACACCTTGCTTCATACTATAGTGCCATCATTTCAAAGCTAAATAATTTACATTGTCTTTTTAATTCAACTTTGTCTTGCAACATTTCTCTGCACCAGAAAGGACATAGGGTATAAGAGGAATGCAATTGGTAGAGAGTCACTACAGAAAGTTTTACTGCTATGAAAAATTCTAGAAGAAATTAAAGAGCAGAGAATAAAAGAACCAGAGTCCTAGCAAGATAGCAAGAAGAGAGAGAAGAAGCTCATCTTGCAGCTGTGCAAGAAGCAGAAAGGGTCATAAGCGCTATCATCTACCAGAATAAGATTCCTATTCCTTCTGAAGACCCTTTGGTGATCCAGGTACATGTAAACAGTTGGAACAAGTGGTATGACTTAGAGCCTATCATATACTGGGCCAAAGCTCCTCAAGTGGTATTTGCTGGGGATAACTACCTTAATGCTATTCTTTGGGAGATAATTAGAGTTCCAGTCAAAGTGACAGAAAGATCTTTACAACAGGGAAAAAAATTCCAGTTCCCATTTAACAAACAGGACACCCTTTAGTATATAAATACACAGTTAAAGGCCTTTTAGTGAAAGAGCCAAAAGATTCATCCTGAGGATCATAATTATGCTCTTTGTATCATCTGGGGGATCATCAAGGCTTGATTGCATCCAGAGTGAGCAGACAGTACTCTAAAAGGCTGAGAGCATAATGATTGTAAAAAAATTTGTCCTTGTTGAGAATTAGGTGCTTCAATCCTAGAAGTAGTGGGAGACAAACCTAAGACTGCTAACATTATTGCCTTGGTGGGGAAACTGATCCCAGATATCACACAGTATGATAGGGATTGCCCTCCAATGTACATGACTGCATTTGTGGAGCATTGTATTAGAGCCTTCTAAAATGTGGTTGCACGTCTTCCAAGTAAGTATTTCAACCAGGAGCATATCTTCTTGGAAGCTCTCATGATAGGTATTGGGTTCCCAATGTACATGGTTGTGAACCGTGCTTGTTATTTAAACATCCTCTGAAGACCCCTGTCTTCAAGGTGTGGTACTGGTGAGAGTCCTAATCCTAGGAGTCCATATTGGTCTACAAGATACTGTTACAGATGACTCAATACATTGATACTCAGGTATCTAAGCATTGTATCTTTGAATGAATATATATTTTTCTCTTCTATACTCCCTTATCTTCTCTTTTATCTCCAATAAGGACAAAAATTCATGGGATTTTTATTGGAGTTTTGTGTTTCCAACTTATTGTCCTGGGGTGGGTTTATTTTTGGTCACTATGAGAAGCACACATATACTGAGTGTGTACTATAGTAATCAAGTGTCTAATAATAGGTTCCTTCAAGGTATAACTATCAGGACCTACTTTCTGAATGACTTTAACTGGTCTTTGCCATAGAGAGGCAAGTTTGCTCTCCTGTCCATACCATCTGTTAAAGTAGTTTTCAAAACTGTTGAGATAAACATATATTAGTCAGTTTAGAATGCATAGGTTCAGTCATAAAACAAATTTCAACTGGAGCCAGTTGAAGGATCAATTTACTCAATAAAGCTTCCATTTATCTAGGGCTGGAAAACAAAAACAGTCAATCACACAAAAAATAAAGTCAAATATCAAATTCCAAAAATGAGATACCAAGCACATGTAACTCATATCAAATTCAAAACACACACAATCCAGTCACTTCCTGAAGCATTCTACATCAAATTTTATAATGAGTGTGTGAAAAATATGATATGTTGTGCTCTGAGGCTCAGCACAGACACACAATGGGGAACCAACATTAGGATTGAATTTTTACTAAGTCTTGATTAGATGGCAGGGAAGGCTATACAATTACCTTGTGGCCATGAATGAATAATCTCTACTAGTTGTGACTAGAGAGAGGCGCCAAAGTACTTGGAAACACAAAGACAAAAATGTGAATAGAACTTAAATTTTATTGGTGATAGTGAAATAATATATCTATACAGTGCAGCTTTACCACAAAACAGTACATGGAAGGTAGGATCACTTGCCATAAGCATAAGTGGGGCAAGTGAGTTGCAGGAAATCTGGAAACCAAACAGTTGAACTTCCCAGTTTGGTAACAGACTCATTTTGAGGGGAAAAAGCAAAAGCAAGAGCAAGAGATTTGTCCTCAAAATAATCCTTTTAAGGCAAAATTAAAGTATGGCAAATGGCGGCATTCACAACATTTCCCCTGTCTAGATTGGCCTTAGGGGGTAGTGATTGCAGAGAAACTTGACATGTACTAGGGCAAACAGACAACTACTAGAGAGGAGTTTCACAGTGTACTCTGTCCCTTGTTTGAAGGTCACTTCTAAAGTCCCAACCCACAACATATTTAGCTTTTGAGCATGTCCTCTTACTCTATACTGATAATAGAGAACATGATCTCAAATGTAAGACTCAGGCAAAGGGGAACATCCAGCATTGTTAGGAGAGAGCTCAAGCATCTTGATTCTATACGCAGAAGTATACACTGTGGCCTGTATGTCAATTATGCGGTTGACTAGATCTTTGATATGGGCATCAGGATCCATAGTGTTACAGATCCAGGTCCAACCATTCAAACTTACCATTATCTTGCCCTTGACTTTTATTGCTGTTACTGTGGGGCTCCTGTCCATCAGTCCCCAAAGTGTGTCCTGGATTGTAGCCAGGGACCGGCTGGAAGGGATTGTCATTCTCTAGTAAGGAAAAATGTATCTCAGAAATATGTATAGGGGTCAAATGGGCTTTTATTCACTCTCAGAAGGAAGATCCCCTTAGAAACTTTCTGGTATATGGTCCAGGGGATCAAGAAAACAATATGAATTTGCCAATACTTGGAGTCCTCCAATAATATCTTGGACTCCTTGTACTTGGTCTTGGACTTCTGCACCTTAGTCTTGGATTCTGGCACCTTAAACTTGGACTCTGGCGCCGCGCTTAAGATCCAGCTTCTTATTCTTGGGCTCCTGCTCCATTATTGTGGGCTTCAGCTCTCTTTATAGCTCCTGCTGATGACCAAAAGGCTTTCAAAAACCTCTTGGCAGAAACTCAAAAGACCCAGAAAGATCCTGTCAAAGACCTGGAAAGACCTTTTTATAGTGTCCTTTTCCCAACGGTTCCGCCTTCAAAATGGCTTTCTTCAGAATCTTAAACCATTGCTGCTCACTTTTTTCTATAATAACTTAAGCTTACATACTTACTTTCTCAAAAGCTTAAAGTATTAATTCACTATTTCCTTGCTTATACTTTAAGCTTTTGGCTTTCAACCAATCATTTTCATCAGAAAACCTACCAGAACTCAACCAATAGATGGGTCATTATTTGTTAGATTAATCTGTTTCCTATTAACTGTGCTACTTAAAACTTTAAAATTTTGTTTTAATTTTCTTATCAATAAATTTAAATAATTACAACAACTTTATCAAAATAAATATTATTTAATCCTTATAATATAAAAACCTATATTAAATTAATTATTTTCTACTTACAGCTAAATTAAACTGTATTAAAAGCTAGTAACAATCTTATTTCATATACCATTATTTCTTGAAAGCTGATTAGTACAAAATGACATCATTCTAAAAAGAGCAACCTAAAAATACAATAAAAACTGATATGATGCTTTTTGTTGGAAATCAAATTGTTGCCTAAAATCTTAGCTTTTTTAAAATATTTAATTTAAAATATAATAATTTTTGAATCCCTCTTTTTAAAAAGAGGGCAGATAGCTTTTTTGCATATTTAATAAATATTAAATAATTTTGGATTTTTTAAAAAAAAATCTAGTAAAAAGTTAAAAAAAACTAAAACTAAAATTAAAACTGAACTTTTATTGAAATTTCAGTGATCTCATTTAGCATAAGTAATTTATTCTTAAGTTAGATTTTATAGAAAATATATAATAAGAACTTATAAGAGAGTAAAAGTTTTTCTTTTCAAAATTTTAAGTATTTAATATTAATAAAATAGCTTTATACAACAATTTAATAAAATTATATTTTTATACTGTATGCTAGAGATAATATGTATAAAAAATTCAAACAAAAAAGAATGTATCAAAATCTTGCTTTATTTAATTAAATTTTATAAAGGTTAAAATTTATTTGAACTAAATGGAAAATGATCTTAGTCATTGTATCTATAAAAATAAGATACAAATTTAATTATACAAGCAAATATTTATATGTGATTAGAAAAACATTTTTGTTTTGATAGATTTAAAATATATAAAGTTCATTTTTAAGAACTGTTAAAGGTTATAATAAACTTAAGTTTATTTGAAAAAAGGTTTTTGAGTTGGTTACTAAAAGTAAGCTAAATAATGATTTATACTTTAAATTTAGTTTATTGATTAAAATATCACACTTTAAGAGTTAATTAGCATATTTTATTTCAAATAATAATTTTATAAGCTTACATTCAAAGCCACTTCAAGATACTAAATTGGTATTGAAATATAAAGTTGCAGCACAATTCCGAAAGCTGAGATTAAGGGCTTTCTAATGATACTAGTTTAAGCGAGATTGAAGTACTATTCGCGGAAATATCAACAGTTAACTAGAATATAAAAATGGGTAAATAAACAATGATATCAGACTTCAGGGGTGATATTGATAAATTAAGGAGATCAGTTGGGGGTCAGTTGGGGATTTATGCCTGTAGTGCAAAAGCTCAGATAACATGGTATTTAAACAGCTCAACTTTACAGAAATTTACTTTACAATCTACACCTTTAATCCTCTCTGATAACTGCACATCTATTTCCAAGCAAGAACTGCCTGAACCAAGCCAAGGAACCCAACCACTATCATTATGGAACCTATCAAGTTTGCACCTCAGATGACACCCTTCTTCTCACTGGGGGCTTCTACTAAGAGAGAAAGAATCTCTATGCTTAAACAAGCATTCCTTTTTACTGCTGGCAGTGATCTTAACAGCTTTGTTGAGCATTTCTTATTAAAAACAGAGTTTGGAAAAAGTACCTTCTTACCTGTCATACAAAATTCTAAGACAGATGATTTCCTTAACAACCTAAAGGAATTGATGTCAGAGTCCCCTGCCAAGCACCTTTCTTCCCTAAGAGTATTGGTTACATCAAGCTACAGTCTGAAAGAGCTTTGGGATAATGGATTTAAAATGACAAAAAATGAGTATTCATATTCTAAAAAAATAAAAAATGCTAAAAAAGCATCATTAAATTCAAAAAATAAAAAAGGAAAAAATGATTCAGTTAAGAAAGAAAACATAAAAAATATTTTAAAACATATATTAAAAAATTCATTTACAACTAGCCAATTCACTAAAAAGTCCCCTGGATTGATTTATGAAGAATTACAAAAAGAGTTGAGTGAATACTCAACTAAAATAAAATACTCATTATTGAAAACAAAAAAAGAAATTTACGAAGATATGAAAATAAAAAACAATATTTCTATTTCACTTTCCGCTTTTTATAAGCTTATTCCTAATAATATAATTAAAAGCAAAAAGCAAACTGATATGTGTAACATTTGCAACTTAAAAAAGTCATTAGAAATGAAGAAAAAGGATTTGAGTATAAAGAAGTTGCCATTGCCTAAATCTATTAAAGAAAATTTGGAATCTATTGACCTACATGAAAAGTTTTATAAGCATCAAAATAAAGAATATATTAGTGATATAAATAATCTTGATAATGATTCATGTGTTATAGTAATAGACTATAAAGAAAACTTTAAAATAGGTGGGGGTCCTATTGAGACAAATAATTGTTTTTATGAGAAAATACCTATTTCTTTATTAGGATTTGCAATTGCTTTTAAAGAAAATGAGAAAATTAAATATGAGTATCATGACTTTTTATCTGAAATTTTATCTCATGACTCTTTGTTTTCAGGTCAGTGTTTGATAAGTCTGCTTAAAAATAATAAATTTAAGAATATTAAAAATATTAAAGTTTGGACTGATAATGGTAATCATTTCAGATCTTATGAATTCTTATATTATCTTTTTAAAGAGGTACCTAAAATTATAAAAGGAACAATTAAGTTTAATAGATTTGTTGAGTGTCATGGCAAAAGTATTGTTGATGGTCATTTTGGTGTATTATCTAAAATATTTAAACAAAAGGAAAATGAGATGTATATAAAAAAAATAAATGATCTCAAAATGGTTTTTGAGAGAGAGGAAGAAAGAAAGGGTCTATATGAGACACTTGTAAATAATTCAGATGTTTCCCAAAAATCTTTTTTCACATCTATGATAGAAAATCTAGGCCTAAAAAAAGCTGGCTTGAAGTCAAAGCATTTTATGTTAATCTTTCATATTTAATGAAAGATGGTGAGCTGTATGTTTCACCTTTGACATTTGAGGATGTTAAGGAGTACTCCAAAATAAATTATTGTGCAAAGTTCTGCACAGATGACAGAGAAACAAAGAGAGCTGATACTACTAAAGGATTAGTAGGACATGTTCATGAAGTTGGACGCATAACAAAAACTTATATTTCACATAGGGTAAATAGTCTTTTAAATACAACAACTTTTTTTTCTAAAAATAACTAAGAAATTAATTATATGAGCCAAAGATAGGGTAATAGCAATTATAGCTTTGGGGCTGCTATTACTCTCCCATGCAACTCATATATTTAATTCTTGGCTTATTAAAATAGAAAAAAGGGTTTTAGCAAAAAATACAGCTAATAGAAATAAGATTTATTTCTATTATTTGTATATTTTACACTATTAAACTTTTCTTCAGTAAACTAAGCATTATACTAATGTTCAAAAAACATAAGTTTATGACGTAAATGATACCAAAGAAGTTAAAAGGCTTTGAAATGCTTAAGCTGGCGCCTTGGCTTAATCTAACAAATAATGTTCCAGATTTAGAGCACAGAAATAGACCATTTCTGAAGTTCCACCAGGATCCAACTATGAAAATAATTTCAACAGCTCAAACCGCCAAAATTAATAACTCCTTGTGCACCAAAGCGTTAACTGGTCCATTATTCTGACACCATTTCTCCCTGCATTCAACCTAAACCCATTTAAATAGTAGAATACTATTTAAATTGTTCTTTCTGGAACTCTTCAACATTTTACCCATATATTTACAAATCTTGTAAAATCCAAGGAAAACATCCCACCAAAACAACTTTGTATCCAGCTCTCATAGCAGCATACCTTCATCTATCCTAGGAACTTAATAAATAAATATCTTACCTACACTTCTATCCACATTCCTTCTTGATTTTACTAATAAAAAAAGGCAAAAAATTCTACATTTTCCCACTTCAGCAAAACAATTTGGCTAAATCTCGGCTCATTTCTCCGGACCACCAGTTCTTTATCATCATCTTTTGATCCTTCAGCCAGCTCATATTCCAGCTCTTCATCTTAACCAGCAATAAGTTCATATTAGACAACAAAAAGCTCATTCCAGTCTTTCAACAGCTTATCAGTCCTCTGGCTACTCCTTTATCATGACCAGCTACTCCTGCATCATAATCTCTGAGCCCTTCAACTTAACCTCACTAGGAATCATCTTGGTTTCACCTGCACAATGAACCATTTTGGTTCCAAACTTCAATATGAACCAACAGTCCTTCAACTAGTATTCACTGTGATCAAACAGTACTTCTTACTAGCCTTCTCTGCTGATTCTGTGAACTACCTTGGTTCTTTATCTCATTCCCCGTTACCAGAACCTGTAAACCCAGGAATGAGTCTACATTGAACTGGCGTTTGACTGGGCCCTTGCAAGTGGCACTCCACTTAGGTTATTCAATCATAGATCAATGTCTATGCGTTGTCTTTACTCACCCAGGTGATTAAGTCTGAGCTTTCAGTCACAGAGTAATCAGCTCTACTTATCAGAGGCCTGATCACACCAATTTCTGGAGCTGCTTCCCCAAGCAAACTGCCTTGATGACACCTCCAAGCAAATCTATACCCTCCAATGCTCACTTTGGGTTCTCCCCCAAAGCTCCCATAGGGGCATAAACAAGGAAACCCTACCAGTCTGTTAGGTAGGATGCTTGCTCACAGACCTCTTGTAAGCGTATCAGGGTATGTAGAGCCCTCAGAGCTCTTCCCCTCCCTGGCAGCCTGTGTTACCCACCAGGGGTCCAAAACCTTCTCCCCCCAGACAGACAAGTTCCCTGCTTGCTATCTCAGTCTTCACCCTTCTGCAGCCACAGTTCCCTGCTAGGTGAAGAACTATAGCCCAAAGAAGCCAATATCTTCTGCTGGATGGAGGCAACATCTGCCTCTATTAGTCCTTTATTACCTAACAGCCAGGCCTTACTTACCCTAGTAGTCCTATGTTACCTACTAGGCTCACCTTACTTACCTCTAGTAGTCCTATGTTACCTACTAGGCCTCTACCTGCAACAAACAACCAAACTTTTACTTGGCCAACATTAGCCCCACCTGCAAACCACCAAACATGTGGACTGTCACAGTTATCTTCCTGTGACAAAGCTTCAAGGAGCTTTACCTCCAGGGAGGCAATTTCATGAGACAACACTTTATTGGCATCCCGCCAACGAGCCATGATCTCAACACTCTTTTCCTACCTTGCTCTTAAAGCCTCAATTTCACAATTGACCATTGCCTTCACTTGCTGTAAAATCTTGTCAAATCCAACCAACAGGTTCCAAGAATCCCACACATAGATTTGGTTTCCTTGAGCAGGGTCCCTTCTTTTGAAAAGTAATTGGAATATAACTCTTTATATGCAGCTTTTACTTCCACCAAAGCCTTCTCAGGCAAAGTCTTGGTGACCTCCAGACTTGCCCAAGCTTCCTCCACCAAACTTGTGGGAACTTATTTCCTGGCAGCAGTGGTTTCCACACAAAGTACTCCAAATTTTTTTCTTTCAAAATTTAACAAAGCAGACATAAAAATTGAAAAGTAATTGAGGGGAAAGCGTCAAAATTGACAATATATATTTTTATTAAAATTTAGCTGTTTTTTCTTATATATCATTAAGGGCATATTTGGCTGAAAACCCCTCCAATTCCTGAATCAACCTATGATTCATCATGTGGTCTATGACATTTGAGTCATAAAAACCTAGATCTTTCCCTAAAAGATCTCCTGTAATTCTCAGCCTATGAGAATTAACCTACAATGAGATGGAGTCACCTGACACTATTCATCTCAATGTAACAATTTGGCATGGAGCTTCCTCAGCTCCCAGTCCACACCCTGTGGAATATCCATATTCTAAAACTAAAGCTATCAATGTTCCAACTGGGAACCAGCTGATCAAACCTAAACCCCTAGACACCATAGCCTTTATTTAGTTATCTTTGCATTTAATGGTTTTTTGCGTTAAAAACCCATTAAAACACTTTGAAACTCCAACCAGGTGCCACTGCAGCGCCCAGGAACTTTCCCAGGTGGCGCTACAGCGCTCCAGCACCTCAGCGCCTCGGCAATTTAAAATCTAATTAGGCGGTGCGGTTGCGCTTCTAACCTAATAAATTTGCCAAAACAGCGCTTTAAACCCAAATTTGGGGGTTTACTTTTGGCTAACCTTAACCAAACTCCTTGACACAGTCAAGGCAATTAAACAATATAAATATATTCTCATTAATTATATTTTTATGAATTTATTAATTAACCTTCCCGGTTAAATAAACCGTTTTTAAGATGCCTAGTTCCCAAGATTGCTTTGGCCAATCCTGCCTCAATTTGACTAGCTAGCCTCACCTAGCTAACCACCCATAATCTATCCTTTTATTAAATATAGATACCTTGTTTCCAGGAATCTTCATCTGAAGAATTCTAGTCAAACCTATCTACATGAAATAAACAGGAAAAAAGAACATCTTTATATTTTGGAGTATTTATTTGGCTAAATACTCAACAGTGACTAATGTACAGTCACACATAGCCTTATCAGAGGAGAGTAGGGGGGCCCAAAAGCAATTTAGTAGTTCACGCCCATACAGCATAGCAAAGGGGAAATACCTGGTGACGCAATATTTGCTAATGCAATAAGCAAAAAGAGCAGCAGGTAAGTATAGATCCCAGTTTGCAGCATCAGAGTAAGTGGGTTTCCTCATGATAGAGATCAGAGTTGAATTTGCACAATAACTTCCCCATTTAGAGAAGGATTATAGGCAATAGAAAAGAATTAGTGGGATCCTAGAGCCTTTGACAACAGAATTCACCGGCTTAGAATTGAAATTAATTCCATTGTCAGACCACAACACTTGAGGGCAGCCATGACGGCAGAATACGTATTGCAGAAGAAAGGCAGCAGTTGTCTTGCTAGTGCTGTCCTTAGTAGGGCAAGCTTCCACCCACTGGCTGAAATGATCAACAGCAATTAGATGAAGCAGCAACCTGAGTGGGAGCAGAGAGAGGCCCTACTGCATCTATGCTGACAGTGTGAAAGGTGTATTGAGGGGGGACTAGCTTGAATTTTTGAGAGGCAGCTCAAGGTTGCTGGAGCTAGCAGTTATAGCAACTAGCTATGTTGTCTGGAATCAGCAGACTAAGGGTTTCCCAGAAATAATTTTTCTGGAGCCAGCCATAGGTCTTGGCAATGCCTTTGGGTCCAGTCTCCTTATGAGCTTGCAGCACCAGCAAAAGGCAAAGACTAGGTTGTATATACAGTAGGTATTGTTTACACTCCTTTTTTAAGAGCTGATTGTTGCAAATGAGAGTGTTCTCAGATATCTTGGACAGGGCAGTTTGAACTTCTTCTGTCTCTTTCTCTCATGGGGAGGAATAATCAATTAGTTCATATAGTTGATCAGATTCAGCAGGGTGTAGAGCAAGGATGGGCATTCTGGACAATCCATCAGCATTCTGATGTTGAATCCTGGGTCAATATAACACTGTGAAGTTGTAGCCTTGCAGGCAAAGGGCCCATCTATATAGTTGTACCTCTGGTTCTTTGAGCTGCTGTAGCCACTTAAGCAAGGTGTGGTCAGTGAACACAGTGAAATGGATGTAATACACATAATGGCAGAACTGTTTGACTGCATGCAAAATGGCAAGGCACTCTTTCTCTGTGACGCTGTAATTCTTCTCATGCTTATTCAGGATATAAGAGGTATAAGCTACAGGGTGATCCATACCCTCATCATCCAGTTGAGCCAAGATAGCCCCAATAGCCAGGTCACTAGCATCAGTATATAAGATGAATTCCTTATCATAGTCAGGATATACTAAGATGGGAGCCTCTTTGAGTTTTTTTTGAGGGCTTCAAAGGCTTGTTGATGACTGGCAGTCCATTCAAAAGGGACATTACACAGCAGCTGGACTAAGGGTTCTCTAGTGTCTGTAAAATCAGGGATGAATTTTCTGTAGTATCACATCATGCCCAGAAAGACTTGGACTTCTCGCAGGTTGGTTGGCAGAAGCATTTTGTCAATGGACTCAACTTTCTTAGTCATGGGGCAAATTCCTGTCTGAGTCACCTCATGCCCCAAGAATTCAAGGTGTTCCTTGAAGAAAGATCAATTAGATGGTTTCAGTTTAAGGCCAGCCTCTCTAATCTTTACAAACGCTTCTTTGAGGTGAGCCAGGCAATCTGTAAAAATAGCGCTAAAGACTGTTATATCATCTAGGTACACTAAGATACATGAAAGCTTCAGATCATAAAGGATGGAATCCATGAATTGTTGGAAGATAGCTGGGGCATTGTAGAGTCCTTGTGGCATACAGATAGGCTCAAAAAGTCACTATGAAGTGATAAGTGCAGTTTTTTCTCTATCTTTAGGAGAGAGGGCAACTTGCCAGTACCCAGATGCTAGATTCATAGTGGAGAAGAGCTTAGAGCCTACAAGGCAGCAGAGAGCATCATCAATACACAGCAAGGGGTAGTAATCCTTTTTATTTAAGGAGTTCAATTGTCAATATTCCATCAGAATGTGATGACCTCCATCCTTCTTCTTCAGTATGAGCAAGGGGAGGCCCATGGACTTTGGGAAGGAGCCAGTACCCAGCGTCTAACAGTTGTTTGAGCTCTTTAGACACCTAAGCGTTCTCTACTAGACTGCAGCAATAAGGTTTAACTTGGAAGGGGGGAGCCTCACCAGTACAGTAGTTTTAAAAGCTATGGCAACAACCAAAAATACTTCAGATTTAAACAAAATGATTTCAGATTTGAACAAAATCCAAGTCGCGCAAGATTCAGGATTCAATTAATTTATGAAATTTCAGTTAATAAATGAACTGTAAAACAAAAAACAAAATTTCACTAGACCATCAAACAAAATTATATCAAACATCAAGTGGTGTAGTTCAAACCACAAACAAAATGAACTGACACAACAAGTGAAATGGATGGATGCTGTTCCAGAGTATATTATAATCCAATCAGGATACATATGAGACACCAACAGAAGGACTAAAATGAAACAAAATTAGAGCAATATAGAAGCAAGATTCCACAAGCACAAAATAAAAAGAAAACACAATATATGTAGTGTAAGTAGCCTAAAATAGAAATATACCAGTTTAACAGCCAATCAACAGCTATCCAATTTAGAAAAAGAGGCATTTTAATCATTTTTATGGCTCCAGATTTGTATGGAATGGTTTTGAGAACCTTCCAATTATGGACTTGAGATTAAAATAAAAATAAATCATTAAATTTTAAAAGTTCTACTTTTAGTGATTTTATCCTAGGGCTTTTTACAATGGTTTTTACAAGCAATATCTTTGACAGCGCCAGCAGCCAAGCCAACAGCAGCCAAGCCAGATTTAATGGAGGCAAGGCTCAGAACGTGGAGGCATCTGTTTACACCCAAGCCTTTGAGGCAGGTAACAAGGAAGCTGACCTGTACATGACCACCAATCCCTATGGCTTTGACTTGTTCAGTAGTCACTTAGTGTCTAGCTCTGCCCCTGCTCCTGTACCCACCCCTGCACAAACTGCCCAACAAACAAGCAATCAGGATGGCAACCTTGATCTGGAACAACTTCCTGGCACCAGCCAAGCTGACCCCCTACAGCCAATAAGGCTTCAGCTCCCCTGGCCCAGCGCCCCAAGCAACAAATCATCACTGCCCAAATTCTCCAGGAAATTGTGGCACTGAATCTACAGGGTCTGTCCTGGGAACAGATTGCCGCCCAGTTGCAATTTACCCAAGCTACTGTCATGCGGGAATTCAACAACCTGAAGAACAGGGGGGATTTGAATGGGACAACCAAGAAGCCTAAGAAGGCCCCCAAGTCACAAATATCTGAGGCATACCCAATCATGCTTGACCTCCTCCAGCAGTATCCCAAGCTTCCATTGACCCAGGTCCAGAAGCAACTTGTGCACCATAAAAAATGGGTGTCTGAGCGCATGATGCAGCTCTGGATGTATGAGAAGGTGGCTTCCATACGGATTCTTACCAATTTTTCTGGCAACCAATGGGATGGCGCTGAGGATTCCTCATATAATCTAGACATCAAATCAACCCTGGTTTAATTACTGACTAGTCTATCAGATGACATCATATTTGTCTCATACTACAAGTTATTGATGGTGTTTGACAATTTTGGTGAGCAAGGAAAAGCCGCTGCCAATAATAGAAGAAAGAAGGTCAAGAAGGGGACGTTTATTGATGCATTTCTGGTTAATTCAGCCAAGGGTTTTGTCTACTATTGGACAAACCCATATTTCATTGATGGCTACTTGTACAGCCACATCTTCAGTGGATTACTTGACTCCTGGGATGGCTCAAATTCAAAGCATCAGGTTTTCTTGAGCCACCAGATGGAGAATAGCTCCACCGCGCTTGAGACCATCCAGGAATGCAGGCACAAGGCCTCTGTGTACCCAGCTGGTCAAGCTGACATTCATCTGGCTGATGTTTTGTTCTTTAACATTGGAGATACACTACAGGAGTGCTGCCCTCAGGCTTTCAATGGCTCTATCTTGGGGTCCTTGACCATAATTTTCTTTTTGGCTGCCAAATAGTGGCTGACTTGTTTGCTCAAATTGTCTTCTATGTGAACATGGGCAACCAATCACAGAAAGACAAGCGCCTCTCACCTTATGCCACTGCTACCTACCAGTCCATCCAGCCAATGATGGACGGGGAATATGACAAGCGTTGTATGGCGGCCATCACACGCAATCCTCCTATCCCTATCCCCACCACCACCACTCCTACCCCCACCTTCTAGCCCCACCCAACCAATACCAGACCCCCCAGGCCAGCACTTCCTCAACGTCTTCCTTCCCGCGCTCTTCTGCCTACTAGGCATCACTCTTCCCTGCCCCAATAAGCCCCCTGTTGCCAAGCATTTTCTATTTATATTATCTTTATTTTGAATATCAATTGTTAATGTTCTCTTTGTTTATGGTTGTTTTTATTCTTAATGTTCAGCTTATTTCTATAAAATCATATATTTACTATGCCATGTATCCAGATCCAGAACACAGTTATTTTTAGTACCCAAACACAGCCCATTGTAAAAAAATTAACAACAATTTGATGATCAGCTAAATTTGAATTAGAAAATTATAGGTTAACTGTTTTTAGATAAATTTTTTACTCATCTGAATTCAAAACCTTAATGATAAACTTTAAGCCAATCAGGAGCCAAGTGATAAAGTGATTGTTGTGACATAAAGGGTCATTCAACAATTCTTTGATGTATGTGCGCTAATTAATATGATTGGCAGGATCTTTTTGCTATTATACACCATTGCCACTGTGGCTAGTTGTTGGTGGACTAGTGCTAACACAGCAGCTGATTGGGCACTAGTCCACCAACAACTTGCAATAACAGCAATGGTGTACAATGGCAAAACATCCAGCCAATCATATTAATTAGCGCACATGTACCAAATAATTATTGAATGACCCTTTATGTCACAACAATCACTTTATCACTTGGCTCCTGATTGGCTTAAAGTTTATCATTAAGGTTTTGAATTTGGATCAGTAATAACTTTATCTAAAAACAGTTAACACTATAATTTTCTAATTCTAATTTAGCTGATCACCAAATTGTTGTTAATATTTTCACAAGGGGCTGTGAAAAGCACCAAAAATAATATGGTATTAAGGAAAAAATGCCAACACAAAGCAAATGACACATATTGAGTTGAGCGTAAAACATATACACAATGGGTAAAAAGATGGGATAGTGTAGTAGATGGGAAAACAAAAAGGAATAAACAAAGAGGCAACAGTATCAAAATAATACAGAATTTATTGAGGAAAAAGCTTTAAAACATATGAAAAGGTTAGTAAAAAAACAATGAGAGAATTAGAGAAGCTTTTGAAGGATCTTGACTCATCAATTGATAAAATTAAAAAGATTGACCACAAGGTCAAAGCAAGAGTTAAGTCTGCCATCCTTGAAGAGGACATAATTGAAAAGGTGTCCGCCAAGGCACTCATGGCCAAGATGCCAGACACCCCTGAAACAACAATTGAACAGCTTTTAAATGTCCAGAAGCACATTGTGGAAGGCCTTTGATTCAAGTCCTTTGCCCTCTCTGCGCCGTCCATCTGGTCAACAACCCTGAGATGTATGAGCATCTCAAACCTGCAAAGCGCGCAAGAACTGTGGACACTGAATTGCCAGCACAATTACTTGCGCCAAGAATGGTGAAGCCTGCTGAAGCCGCTGGAAAGAAAACCTGCAAAGGTAATCTAAAAAAACAAAATTAATAACAACTTCAAAATACTTACCTTTTTTTAGAGAACATTGATGGTGAACGCCGCCAGGTCCTGGTTCCTTTTGTCCTGCCCACCTTCTATTCAAATTTGGCCACTCACATGGAAAAACAACTCTATCTGTCCCCCCTGTCTTGCAGGAGCTCAAAGACAGGGTCCAAGGGTCCTTTTATAATGTTGTGGGAGGCGTCGGCTGAACTTACACATGCCAAGAGGGCATTCAAGTTGGCAGTTACCGCCTACAAAGATGTCCAATTGGTCCGCATTGACCCGGTGGTCCTCAATGGAGTTTACACAGTAAACTTCATTGAGTTTGTTTGGGATGTCCTGGCGACACTCCCATTCAAGAATTTACCAGAGATGGGCCAGGCCCATGCAGCTGCTTGCTTCTGCTACCCCTTGGAGCACACAATTTCTTACCTGCTGGACAACTTTGGGCGCACAGTGGTAAAATTGGCTGTTGCAGATGCAACAGCCGTCAAGAAAAACATAATCTTCTTGGTTGACTTTGGGATGGCATGGAGTGCCAACAAGACAGGGGTCCCTGCAGCTATGGAGCTGACCTTTGCAAAGATTAAGCATGATAAGACAATCAGTGGGGTTTTCAATAAATTATTCAAGTTTATGGAAGCCTTTGCTGGGAAAAGGCTTCATCTGGTGGTTTACCTCGGGTATCTCTTCTACTTTGGAATGGGCGCCAGTGTGGAGGATCTTGATGGGGTCCTTCTAAGAATCAACAAGGCCAGGCTTCCCTGGATGGGAAGAAGGTCCCCTGGGTAAGACGTGGTGGATCACGTCATCCAGGACACCCTGGTCCTGGCTGGTATCTACGGTTTTGCAGCCCCACCCAAAAAGCTGCTCCTCAGTTTGCTCCTTACCCTACTCCCCTTCACCAGCAGGAGGGAGTTTTTTAATAAGGGCGTATCCACTGTCCATGGGGTGGCGGTGGAAGTTGTGCATCACCTCCATTGCGGGGTGGGTACATACAGAAGAACTCACTACAGGTGCTATTAATAAATTCTCTCTTCCAAATAATTCCATTGAAATTTATATTATTTTTATTATAATAAAGTTTTCTAATTTTATTTTAGCAAACAATATTTGCAGAATATATCCCAGAGAAGGTCTTAATAAAAGCATAATAATATATATTGATAATTTCTACTTCTAATTCATACACATTAATTTAACTTTTTTAATTTGATTTTTATATTTATTTGCCAAAAGTGATATTAATGCATTTGCATAATCCAGTATCAAGTGTTTGGGATACCCTTAGATGACATAATAAAAAATGATTATAAATAAATTACTAACCTTCATTGATTGTCCTGCTGAATGTGATTGTGAGCTTGGAAAAATCTAAATATAAAATGATAATTAATAAATCTTGAATGGTAAATTTGAGAATATTAAAAAGTCGGACAAGTTAAGCCTTTAATTGATTGGCTGTTTGGCAAAGCAAGCGGGGATGAACAAATCAGTGTGGCCATAGAATTTGGCCACGGTCTCAGCTGGGAGGGTGTGGATCCCGGCCTGCAGAAAATTAAACAGGTCTTTGGTCCCAGTTGGGGCTCCTTGCTTGACAACTTGGTTGAGCCACCCAAAGACTTCCTCAATGGGATTTAGGAAGGGCAAATAGGCTGGGAGGAAGAGAAGCGCAAATTTGCCGTGGCCAATTGCTGGGGGCCCACAGCAATGCTGGTGTCAATCATTAGGAATTTCTCTATAATGTCAGCCACTTTGTGGAAACCAACATTGTCCAACACAATGACATTGGTGAAGCCAGGGCTCTTGAGCCTCAGGTGCTCCTAGAATAATTGGAGAAATGATAAGAATGTCCGGCTATTGTGAGATCTCAAAATTATTTGGTATAGCTCAACCCCCCTTTGGACCAAGGAGAGCCACCATTGAATAGGCTGTGGCACAGACTGCAGCACGCCAAGCCATCCAATCATTTGAGCCTTTGGGGACATAGCCATATGCATAGCTCATGAACAAGGAAAATGTTGATTTGTCAATATAGTAAAATTTGACTATTCCCTTGGCTTTGAGGGCAGTGTACGCCTCTGTGTAGTTTTCCCGGGTCTCAATGTTGGTTGGGCTATTCCAATTGTACAGAGATACTCTGAGCTTTTTCCAGGAAAAGCACATCTTCTTCAGAAGATGGTAGTAAAAGGAAATGGAAGCCTCAATTCCAAAAATGGACTTGATCATTGCTTGTATATTTTCCAGTTCAAGATGGAAGTCATGGGTAATCCACTAGCAGATGGCCCATTTTTGCTCCTTAGTGAGCATGGTTGACACGCACAAGGATTTCTCTGCGGCAAGGACTCAGCCAGTATTGATAAACTTGTTGAATGTCTTGGAAGCGTACTTGGGATCCACCCCAACAATGGGCGCAGCCGCCCTGTAATTACCTGATTTGCGCATTAGCTTAAGCAGGATGATGCATTTAATGTCAGGGATGCGCTTCTGAGCGGGCTTTTTAGCGGTGGAGATTGACTTGTTGGCATTGGGCACAACACAGGGCATAGGCACTTTGGTGTAAGATGCAGCAACTTTCTTCAACACTAACTGCCCCTCATCAGTTCTGAAGAACTCAGGCTCCTTGTCCTCTTCCTGATTTCAATCACTGACATAGGGCCTGTAGCTAGTATCAAGTACAGGCTTCACCTTCTCCAGCATAGCTGACAGGACTGACTCTTGTTGGCACACAACGTCAAACAAATAAAAAGTTAGTTCTACCTCCTTGTTTCTAACTTTCTTTGTAGTTGTGACCTTGGTGGGCTTTTGGATTAGCTTTGGGACCCAAGGGTTGATGCTCCATACCCTAGCAGCTTGTGCTCCTTGAACCGGCTGTGTCAGTGCAGCGTCACTATGGAACTCTCCTCTCCTGTCTCCTCCTTGAGTAGGCACTTGGGTTGCATCAACTCTATTCTTTGACCTGCAGGGATGACTGCAACCAGGGTGCACAACGAGTGCATTGGTACTCTGGTGTTATGTTCCTTCCATTTTAAAATTTAATAAAATATTAAATAAATTTCAATTAAGTTACTCCATAATTTTAATTTTTGCTTTTATCTGAATATGGATATTTAATTAATATTTTTCCCCACCCAATATCCCAATTATAGATTTTTTATTTCTTAATTAGTTGTTTTTGGTTTTACAACGCCCATTTTAGAATACTCAAAATAATTTCCACCCATTTCCCCATATTTTACACCAAATTAAGCACCCAACACAATATTTTTAAAATTTATATTTTAGATCTTGTGTCTTATTTTAGATACTTTGGTATCATTCATGATTACAATCCATTGCACACATTGCGTAAGTGATTTGGTTTATGTAGTGAGTTGCTATTGTGTTTTGTTTTTGGTTTGCGTTTTGAAACACCTTGCTTGGGTGTATTTTGTCACCAATTCACATAATAAAATATATACACCAAAAGTTAACTCACATCGTTTTGTTTGTGAATCAATGTATTTTGGATTGTATTTTGAATAGTTTTGCTTTGCGGGTGAGCCCTCATTTGCTGTGTTGACTCATTTTGCCCATTAACGCCAATAAACCCTGTTAACAGACTGTATATTTTTACCTGAAAGTTGGATTTTGCTTAAATCTGAAAACATTTTGTTTGAATCTGAAGTATTTTTGGTTGTTATCATAGCTTTTAAAACTACTGTATCAATCTGGTGAATAAAGCCTTTGGCTAGACCATAATCAGCGCTATCTTTAGCAAAAATATCTGAAAAATGATCTAGTAAATAAAGCTCCTCCTTCTGTTGGACCGGGGATAGCTGTGGGAAATCTTGCGCAGTGAACAAGGATAGGACTTGGGGCTTGTCTTCAGGTAAATTAAAGTCCTGGAGCATACTTAAGGGACGTAGCAATAGGACATTGGGTACATTCAGCAACTTTCCATAGCCAACAACCTGCCCTCTAGACACATGTATGGGGAGAGAGGTTAAGTTGGCAGCCAGCAATTGAACAGGGGCTTTATGAGAGACGTCTAAGATCCCAGGGCAGAGGTAGGGTTTATTGTGGCCTAGCAATGGAGGAGAGAATACTTCTAGGAATATGCAATCAGGCAACTCATACAATATTTAGGAGTCTAGGATAGCTTGAGATCCAGGGGGAATGGTTACAGCAGAAGTAGCCAGGAGAGGAATCCCCTCAGATGCAGGGCAAGCCATAGGAGGACACTTCATTTTGGATGAATGGGTGCAGTATTTTGAAGTGAAAACACCAGTGGGATATTCTAAGGTACATATATTGAGACTCTCTGGGAACTTTGACAGACTCCTCAAAGATCAGAGGGACTTCATACCCTAAGATAGAGAGGGAGCCATCCTTTAAGTTGATCTCATTATACACCCTAAGGAATTGAGTACCAACTAAAAGATCATAACTCTCATTCTCCAAGACTACAACAGGCGCAGCTATAAGTAGCTTGCCAAACTGTATAGGAAAGGCAGAATAGACCCCTATAGCGCAAGTTGTGGACAGCCCAGATGTACCATAAGACTGGTATTAGTTTAGGGAAGGGGGTGAGTTTAAGCTTCTTTACAAGCTTCAAAGATACAACATCAATAGGAGACCCAGTGTCCAAAACAGTCTTGATATTATCCTTTTGGATGGATATCTCTACACAAGTTGTAGTAAAACTAAAGGGAGGAAAGACAGCCAGGATATCTTGGGCTTCTGCTAGTTCCTTGTCCCACTTCTAGATCATACATCTTAATCTTGGAAACTCTTTATAGACATTCTGAAGAGGGAGAAAGACTGAAACGTTCTTAAAAATAGTGTCAGCTACTTCAGTTGCTTCTTCAAAAGATTTTACAAGTACAGGAGACCTCTTAGCTTGAGTGAGGTATGACAAGAGCCAGCATCTTTGGCAATAGGCAAAGGCTTGGTAGTTCTTTTAGTTTTATCAGCTTGTACCTTTTAAGGGACTGCAATGGTCTCAGGAACTGCAAGAACTGAATATCCATAGGTGTCAGAATTGTCAATGTCTAAATCATCCATGTCAGAATCATCAGAGATATCATGGAACAGCAGAAGAATGAGAGGAGCTTTAGTGCCAGCTTGCTCAGAGCCTGCTATGGTGGGGGGAATTAGAGGAGACTGGAAAAGGATTGTCAACCAAGAGTGTCTCTGCCTCTAGGTTGACTGTTCTTTTCCTGCCTGCTCCTTGGGGTCAGCTGCTTCAACCCAAGCATTGATAAAGACTTGATAGTGGTGGCCTATATGTCCACAGTTATGGCAACCTTGATGTCTAAGAGGATTCTGGGAGTTCATGGTGAGGATACACGGGCCACATGAATACAAACCAGCAATAGAGGTGGCATGATTCTCCTGCACAACTGCCCCAGAACGGGTAAGGTGCATATCCTGCAACAGAGTCTTTATGCTCTTCATGGAGGAAAGCATAGCTTTATGGGCTTTAAAATGGAGGCACAGAAGCTGGTTCCCCTTGAGGTCTTGAGCGCAAGCCATGTAAGCTTCATGAGTCATCAATTGTCTGCTTGTTATTGGCTGCTGTCCTTCCATGTAGAATCTACTGGTGAATTCAGCTAGAGTCTTCTTAGGTTTGAAAGAAATGTGCATGAAGGCATCCTTCTTTACTTCCAGGCTAAGGTCACCACCAAGCTTGTCAATCAGAAGCTGCTTCATATCTTCCCACGTCTCAATGGTGGGCAGCACAGGCACCACCACCTCCTGGCAAGTCAGATGTAGACAGGTCAGAATATGTTCTTTCTTAACTTTGTCTGAAGCTTGTCTCATAGCAGTTTTGTAGATAGTTAGGAAAGCTGCAATGGTCAAGGTTTTGGGATTGAAGACTTGCTTAAAGGTAGGTTTAAAGGGCAACCTACAGAATTAACTCATACAGAATGGAACATCCTCCATGTCAACAATTCTTAAAAATATTTTTCTTATTTTCAATATTAAAGATGATTTTTTTCTTGATTAAATAATTGATACTGATAATAGAAGCAATGTTTGATTTTTTTTTGAGCTTTTAATTGAAATTATAAAAGATAAATAATTTTTTTTTGAAATTGTTGACATGGAGGATGTTCCATTCTGTATGAGTTAATTCTGGAGGTTGCTGTTTAAAGTGTGCTTTGGGAGTTGAGCCAGCATTGTTGCTATTAAGTACATTTATATGCAGGGTAAATTCATCTTCAGATTCAGAGGGGGGTTGTCTAGCCCACAGCTGGCAAACACTTTCTTCAAGAGTGGTCAAGGTCTCAGAATTGCAGGCACCCACATTATTGGCCAGGTTACTTTGTTGCTCAGTAAAATCTATGCGCTGGCCATACATGGTTACCACAGTAGAAAGCTCAGACAGCCAGGAGGTCAGAGAGGGTCCCACTGAGAGACAAGGGGCAAACCTGTTGCTTAATGAATCAATTAACTTGCTTATTTCTTGAACAGCCTTGTCAAGGCTGGAGTGATCCTGTTTCAGATGGTCCACTTCATTGGCTAGACTAATCAACTCTATAGCACATTGGATTTGGAATTTCCTGGAAGTCCAGGGCAGCAGTCATTCTTGTTGATGATCTTGACTGGGTAGCAGCAGTTGCCACAATCTTGTGTAGAGCAGCAACTTACTGCTGTAGCTCAGAAACCTGAGTTGTCAAGGCAAGCACCAGAGAATCTGGATGTGGCAACTCTGCTGGGCGTTCCTGACTGCAAGTGGATGCACATAACTCTCAAATGGCATCCCATAGTTTCTGTTCTCTATCCATCAGATTGTCAGATGGGGGAGAAGGAGGAACATCTGGCTTGGGCGTAGACAACTCATTCACTTGAGTCTGGAGCTTGGTAATGGCAGCGGTAGCAGCCTGTGAGGTTCCTGGTCACCAGTCCCCAAATTGTGTCCATGGTCATATCCAGGGACCAGCTTGTCAGGATTGACAATTCTTCCTCTCTAGAAACCTGGGCCCGGGAGCAAGGATCAAACCCTGAACCTGGATTCCTTTAGGCTGCTGGGCCTGTGAACCGCGGGACCGCCTGCCTGCGTTTTTCTGGGATTAAGTCCCCACAAGCTGATACTGAGTGTATTGACCCATGCGGTAAAAAGAGACAAACCAAAGAAATAATTGCACCAAATGGAGAATTAATCAACGCGCCTAATGGAGGTACCAATCTGGCAACTATTAGCTTCATGAACCTGAAGTCTACACCAGCAACCAATCAAGAGCAAACCCAGGAAAGAGGCACGGGCCTGTGGCCCAGTCCCATGACCTCAACACCAGAGCAAGACAATCAAGCAGCCAAATTGAGATTCTTGACTAATGGAAGAACTTCCAGGCCAAGTGCCATTTTGCCGCCTTTGGACCCAAGAACCCAGTTCCCCCAGCCCTGGCCTTCCCAATGCCTTGATGGACCCCCCATGGAAAATTTTAAGTTTGGAGGGTGGGTACTATATAGACCCAAGGACCCTGCGCTCCAAACTTATTGCCATTTTTGAATAAAGGTTATGTTAATTTGGCTCATACAGCTATTGCCTTATTTTGTAAATGTTGTCTACCAATTCAGTTCAAGATCTCCTGACCCACCTGCCCCTCTGCCTGCTGTTTTCTGTCCTCTGGGTGTACCCTTTGGACCCGTCCATTTTACCAACTACCCTCTGAAGTCTGAATACAAGGTATACAGCCCGGAAAAGATACTCAAACTTGATCCCCTGGCCTGCATACAATCTGCTATTAGATAAACCAACAAGGCCTGTGGATATTTTCAACACCCAAGTTGTTCAGAGGAAAATTCAATTATCTCTCTGCTTACGACCTGTCCATAGAGCTGTCTGTGACACCAAAACCCATGCCTGCTTCTGCACCCAACCTCCCAACCGACTATACTGGCAAGCTGTTTGGGATTGTGTACATCACCCTCACAGGGGTTATTGACACTATAATCCCGGCTGCCGGCCCATGGTCTTGGGTGGGAAAGTCTGCCTCCTACCTTTTTAAGTTAGCTCCCCTCTTGTGGTGGGCATTGCCTGCAAAAAACCCGGCCCAAGTTACCCCTGAAAACAACAGGCCGGCCGCCCAAGACTAGATCCATGACACAGCTTGGATTAGTTGTTGTTTCTTAGTAGTGGAAGGTGGTTTGCTAAAAGTTTGTACTTAGCCTGCATAACTGCAAACTTTTCCAGCACTTTTCCAATTACTAGGCAGGCATTCTCACCATGCAACTGTACTTCAGCTGGCGCTAACCCCTCTATGGGTCTGTACCAGTTTTTAACAACCTAGTAAACCCATTTCCTATGAACTCTTTCCCCTATCTGTAATATTAAGATTCCTAGTTAACCTCTCCCACTCCTCCTGGGAGGTCTTACTGGTGGCAGATCTTCTACAACTCTGACATTATGTATCTCCCTCCCCTTGGCTAGGGTAAAAGGTATGGGGTAGCTCACTCATAGGGCTTGTATTTGTGTCACTGGTGTCAAGTTTATACTTCTGGGAAGTATAATAAACGAAATAAAGGGGAAGATTAAGAAGAGAATGATACTTTATTGAATATGAATATAGAATATTATATAGTATCATGACAAGCCACATGTCGTCCATGTACATCATGGGGCTTATCTGAGTAGTGTTCCTCTTGAGTCACAAGGCTTAATAAAGTTGTGCTCCATTAATGACCTGGATTGAGTGATCCCCATCATAGATGGCTAACTGATAATAGTGCCACCAGTTTATTGGCTGGGCAGTGAACCACTCGGTGAGCTGCTCAGTGATTTACTTGGGGTGTTAATTACCCAAGAGAGAGTAATCAAAGATGTTGCAACATCTCCCCCTGGGGTGCTGGAAGGCAGAGCCTTGGGAATCTTCTTGAGAGTATCTGGTATACGGGCTTGGTATTGATCCAGTTTGGCATTGGGTACAGGGAGCCTTGAATTTTGTTGGGCTGCTCTTGCCTTATACAAACGGAGTTGGTCATGATGCATACGTTTCAGTTAAGTTTGAGCTCCAATCCCTTTGATGAGGTAGGTGTTATTGGGTTTCACTTCCATGGCAATGCCTGGTCTGCGTAACCCTGGGTCTAATTTGTGTTGGTTGTGATTGACAACCCAGATCTTGTCTCCAACTTGGAACCTTTCTTGTTGCAATGGGATTGCTTCCCGCTGAACCCTTTGTTGTTCCATCACTTCTTGGTCCTTTCTGGCTTGTAGTACTTTTGGGTCATTACTGTCTGGTATCTTCTTTGTAAGTGGCAGTTGTGGTCCTGTGGTTGTACTGACAAGTGAGGGTTTCTGACCATAGACAAGTTCATAAGGGCTTTTGCCTGTAGTGCAGTTGATTTGTGTTCTGCAGACCATAAGGGCGGTTGGTAGCATGTTGGCCCAGGCTTTTGGATTGTTGGAAGACAACTTACTGAGGGCTTCTATTAGAGAGCCTTTTAGTTGTTCTACATGTCCATTTTCTTGTGGGTGATATGGGCTGGCTGTAACGTGTTTTATTCCATTTTTGGCAAGATAGATGCTGGTGTCAATAGCTTTGAGTTCAGTGCCTCCATCTGTGATTAAGAGGTCAGGCTTTCAAAACTTTGCTATGATCTCCTTGTCAATGAATTGTCTCACGTCATTGCCTTTGTGCTCTTTTGTGGCTTGTGCTACTGGCCATCTGGTTGCATAGTTGATGGCTGTTATGATATATTTTTTGCCTTTGTCATTGCCAGGCATTAGTCCCATAATATCCAGTGATCACACTTTGAACGGTTGTGTGATTGACACTGACATTACTGACTTGGGTGGAGCTTTGGTTTGTGCGTACTTCTCACAGACCTCACATTGTTCCAGTACCTCTCTGATATCATCTAGCATGTTGGGCCACCAGTAGCAAGTCTTGAGATATTCATGAAAGTTTCTGCTATGGGTGTGTCCCAAGTCTCTGTGATATTGGAGGATTGTGTCAATCTTATGTGTTGATGGGATGTAGGGTACAGTGTCACCATTTGGAAGGATTTGGTGAAGGGCACCATATACGTTTTTGAACAGATAATTGTTCTTGAGGACTTTCTATTGGATTTCCATTGGTGTGCCAAGTGGGAACTCTTCCTGGAGATTCCCTATGATTAGCATGGGCCAGTTGGGGTTGCCATCAGTGCAAAGGATGTGTTTATTGTATAGCCTTGATAGGGTGTCTGCAGCAAGCATCTCCCTGCCTGGCTTGTATTCAATTTTCATGGGGTATCTTTGTATGAGACTCATCCATTTGACTTGTCTTATTGACAGGTGTTGTTGTGTTTTGAAGAATATTAATGACTTGTAGTTGATGAGTACTTTGAACGTCTGGGCTCCTTCCAGATAGCATTGCCATTTCATGAGGCAGTGTAAGATGGCAACCAATTCCTTATTGTGTATGAGGTATCTTTGTTTGCCGTCCAATAGCTTCCTTGATTCATATGCCACAGGGAGGAAGTTCTTTTGTGCTGTTTGTATATGGAGGACTCATCCTATGACATAATCAGAGGCGTCAGTTTCTAGCTCATAGATACCTTCACAGTTTGGGTATTGTAGGATGGGGGCAGTAACCATGTGCTATTTCAGTTGGCAGAAATGTTGATCTTGTAAAGGTGTCCAAACAAATTTGGTTGTTTTCCCAGTGATGGCTGACAAGGGGGATGTCAGAGCGCCCCAGTCAGGGATGAACCTGTATACATAGGCTACCATTCCAAGGAAGGTGCAGAGTTTGCTCTTGTTCCTTGGGGCTGGCATCTCTGTTATAGCGCGTATTTTGTCTGGATCTGGTTTGATACCATCCTTGCTAATGATATGGCCAAGGAATAGAAGTTCAGTTGAGAAGAACTTGCATTTGGACGGTTTGGCAATCAGTTGGTTTTCCTTCAGGGTACAGAGGACTGCACGGACGTCTTCCCAGTGTTGTTGCAGGTTGGGACTGTAAATGATTGTTGAGCAACTTGTGTTATTGCTGGTATGTTCAAAGCTACATATAGATGCTAGCCTTGCCAATGTACTCTACCTAATTCTATGCAAGAGCACTACAGACTACAATAGAATAGAACTTTGAAGATAATTACGTTTATTGAAGCTGGAGTACAATCTAGCCAGCGGCTGCAATCTATCCAGGAGTAACTAAGAACTTGTTATTGTCCTTTCAGGAGTCTATATCAATATATACTGCAACAACCCTTGTTCTTGTCCTTTCAGAAAGTTATCAGTGGCTACCTTTGCAATAGGCCCATTTTTGCTGGCTGCGCCTATCCTGATTGGCTGCCCTTAGCATGTGTGTTGCTACTGGCCTTTACAGGCGTACATGGCACTTCAGCTACAGCCTACACTCTTCTTGAGCTAGCCTACTGTTGTTTGTTGGTTGGCTGTATCCTACACGCCTATTATTGCGCTACAAAACTTTGCCACATTTAGTTGATGCTTAGAAATGGTCCCTGTTCAGCCCTCTCACATTGGCAGGTGGAATTCCAGTATTCCGTTTGTAGGGCTCAATCAGTGATCCTTTTCTGGCTGGCAAGCCTTCTGCTTGTTAATACAACAGTTTGAATTGGGGATTATACGCCGTATAATAGCAGACTTGATCCAGTATTGACCCGTGGATTATCTGCTGTGTAATGCTGACCCAAACTAATAGGAAGCTCAATTATATGCTGTATAATGCTGACCCAAACTCGGTATTTCCATAACCTTTGTGCATCACTTGTTTGATATGCTCATAAACATCATCAGGCTGGTTAGGCTGAGTTGATACAACGTCCAGCAGGATGGTATGGGTGATATATAGTTGATGATTTAGTGATTACACACTGTGTAATCAATGATAATCACTATATTGGCTAACGCTTATACGGTGTATAATAGCCATATCAACTAGTAATTATACGGCGTGTAATAACACATCAGAATGATAATCATAGATAATACAGCGTAAATTGTTGCATCTATCTTAATAGACTAACAATTATACAGCGTGTAACTGTCATATCATTTATAATTTATTAGTGATTACACGGCGTATAATTACTAAACTTAATAGAATATCAGTCTAGTGATTCTACAGCGTGTAACTGTAATGATCAGCATACAATGATTAACCTGACTGTTTGTGGTCAATCAGCCTAACCTCACAATGATGATGTTGTCTTGGTAGATGATTGTTCTTTTCCTAATGTGTTCCTTTAATACTTCATTCATGAAGGGTACAAAGGTATTGGGAGTGTTTGTCATGACAAACTTGAGGACAACACATTCAAAGGACCTGTATTTGGTTCAAAATGCGGTCTTTGGAATGTCTTCAGGTTTCACGCAAATTTGGTGATATCTTTCTGTCAAATTGATTTTTGTGAAGATTTGGGACCCCCCAGGGCATCAAAAAGGTCATCAATTAGAGGCAGGGGATACCTGTTCTTTATTATGACCTTGTTGAGGGCTCTGTAGTTGGTGATCAGGCAGAGGCCTCCATCTTTCTTTGCTACAAAGAAGACAGCAGCACCAAAGGGGGATTTTGAGGGTCTGATGAGGCCTTTATTGAGTGCTTTGTCAAGGTAAGCTTTCAGGGCGTTGTCTTCTTGTGGTGTGAGGCAGTAGATTGGTTGCGCTTTAGGCACACTACCTTTTAGGTCAATCTTGTGTTGTATACCCTAATCAGGGGGCAACCCAGGTAGTGATTCTTGGAATAAAGAGGGAAATTCATTGACTAGCTGGTCTCTAATTGGGTTCTTTTTGTGTTGAGTTTCTGTGTTTTTGAAGTGTATGGACTCATAAGTACTTGTGCTCCAATTGATTTTGCTGATGTTAGTTTCTTTCTCTGTTTCCATGATCTTTACAAATATGTGGTCCCTCATGAGGGTGTCAAGATGTGTTGGGTACACATGATGGTGGACTTCTCCTTGCTGGATAGTGAGGGTGGCACTGTTCCAGTTGATGTGAGGCTTTGTCTTTCTCATCCAATCTAATCCAAAAATGATATTGTATTTGGGGATTGGTATGATGGGGCAGCTAATTGTCATTTGTACATCTCTAATTTGGGCTTGGAAAGGCTTTGTCTCATGGGTAACTGGTGTGCCGTGGTTGTCTGTCATGATGAATTTCTTGATGCTACTTCAAATGGTAGGTAACTTCATGAGGTCTTCAAAACTCTTGTTAATGAGTGATTGATTGGCTCCAGTGTCAAATAGCACTGTGCCCTGGTATCTGCAAAAACAGAAAGGATAGGTAAGAAGTTTATTTCCAGTTTGGGCAGCAAACAGTAGAGGATTGCTGGAGAGAACCTGGATCATGGTGATTGAGTCCACGTCCTGTTCTCTGTACAAGTCTTGTGAAGAGGGGGAGGTTGGCTTGCCTAAGCACTCCCCTGAGCTTTTCCCTCCTTGTTGGTATCTTTGGTGCTGACCTAGTTGGCTTGTGCAGTATGATTCCTGGTTCAAGGATGGGTACTGTTGGCTCAGTTGTTTTGCTTATTGGGGCGAGGCTCTCTCTTAGCTGCAGGGTTTTCCTTGCGCTTGTTGGTGGCGTGTAGATCATCAGACTTCTGAGCTGCACATTTTCCTTCTAGTAATACATCCTCAAGGTTCTTGAAGCAGGTCATGTCAAACTGACATCTAATGTGTGTGGGAAGGCCATTGTAGAAGTCCAGACATGGCCCAGGTTCATCAAAGTTGATGGTGTTGGGTGCACAGTCATGTAGTCCTTCATATGCAACAATGTATTCCTTGATGGTTCCTGTCATTTTGAAGGTTTGAAGTTTGGTCATAATCACCACGTCCAAGTCCTTCATGGGGAACTTTTCAAGGAATGCGGCCTTGAACACTTCCCAATTTTCCTTCTGGTCAGGATGTTGGGCTAGCCATTTGGTAACAAAACGTGAAGCAGTTCCTGTGACACAGAGGGCAATTTTGCTGACCCAGAGTCTTTGGGGGTACTCCACTTGTTCACACTTGCTCTTGGTGCTGTTGATCCAAAGAGAAGTGTTCTCACAGCGTAATCCTGCAAAGGCGCCAATCTCAGCAGTACATAAGCGTTGAAACACCATATTGGGTATCTCAGGTTGCGTAGGCGCTATTGTGGTTGGTGTGGTGGGGAACAGTCTGCGGGCTTTGAGAGCGTTGTACTGGTCAATGGGTAAAAGGACATTAATGTAGATGACAAGGCCTGGGGGAACGTCTTATCCTACTTTGTAATCTCTCCAGCTGTTAGGGAGTAACATTGTTTGGGTTCTTTTCTTGGGAGAAATTTTTCCTTTGAGTTAGGTAGGTATGGATAACCTACTTGTGCTACAACTGTCGAGTTTATACTTCCCAGAAGTATAATAAAAAAATAAAGGGGAAGGTTAAGAAGAGAATTATACTTTATTGAATATGAATATATAATATTATATAGTATCATGATAAGCTATATGTAGTCCATGTACGTCATGGAGATCATGGGCTTATCTGAGTAGTGTTCCTCTTGAGTCACAAGGCTTAATCAAGTTGTGTTACATTTAGGACCTGGATTGAGTGATCCCTGTCATAGATGGTTAACTGATAATGGTGCCATCAGTTTATTGGCTGGGCAGTGAACCACTTGGTGAGCTGCTCAGTGATTTACTTGGGGCATTAATTCCCCAAGAGGGAGTAATCAAAGATGTTGAAACACTGGAAAATCTGAACAAGAGTTAAAATAGGCTTTTATTCACTTTCAGAAGGAAAATCCCCTTAGAAACCTTCTGGTATATGGCCCGGGGGGGGGTTAAGGAAACAATATGGATTCACCAATACTTGGAGTCCTCCAACAATATCTTGGACCCCTTGCACTTAGTCTTTGGCTCCTGCTTCTTAGTCTTTGGCTCATGCGCTTTGGTCTTGGGACCCTTCACCTTTTTTTTGGCTCCTGTGGTCTGTTCCAGCTCAGGCTTTTCAACTTTAGCCCTGGCTGATGTATATTGGGCTTCTGCACTTTTAGCTTGGTCTTCAGCTCCTTCTTTAGTCTTAGTTGCCTTTGTAATCCACTTCATCCAGTCCCTGTCAAGCCTCAGATAGCTCTCCCTTTTATAGCTCTTGTTTCTGTCCAAAATCTCTCTCAGAACTCTTATTTTCTAAATATTAAACTATCATGTTTTTCTCTCTCTACAATATATTAAACTTAACAACTTACTTCAGCCAATGAAAGCCCTGAAATTTCTGCTTCTGCTCCTCATTTTTTAGGCTTTAACTCTTAAGTTAAAGCCCTTAAAACACTGATCAAATAGACTCTAGCTCACAGCCAATCAAATGCCTCAATTCAACAGTTTTTCCAAATTGTTCACCCAAATGACTTGCTCTTGACCATGGTTCAAACCTGAAGCTGTCTTGCTCCAGATAAACAGCTGCTCCATGTTTCAAACGGTTTTTGCCGTGATTCCTGTCATGTTTCTCTGGAAAAACTTGAGCGCTTTTGCCTATGTTTTACATAGGGATTTTTGAACCCTCAATTATTCAACGTTTCTACAAGTTTCTATGCATTTTCTTCATTTAGTATAGACCACTCTTGTCCTGGAGGAAGATTTTTACTATGTTTTGGCTTTGAAAATCTTTCCAATTTTTAAGTCTGAACTGGGCCAACAAAAATAACAATTGTTCCTATTCAATAGGTTAGTTTTGATGCTTGATGCTGCTGCAGGAGGAGTTGCGGAACACTTGGCAGTGTCTCACGGCATCCCTAACTGCAGCAGTTCAAATTAAAGTAGATTCTTATGGAAATAATGTAAACTATTTTGGTATGCTATTAAGGTAAGTCATTCAAAAATGCATTTAAAAACTTACTAATAATGATTGGAGCACAGGATGCCATCATCCACTTTTATTGGCTAATTTTAAGCTTAAAAGATAAGATCAGATGTACTAAGCCAAGGTAAGCCTTCACTAAACACAATACTAACTTTCTCAACTCAAACTTAATAGATTTACTTCAACTCAAAGGTAAGCTTCAAAATATACATATAATAAAAACTGTTTTAAGCATAGCAGATCAAGGATTTTGAAGGTAAGCATATTTTTAAAAAATTTGAAGCTAACTTTGATTTATAAAGGTAATTTTTTTTAAAAAAAACTAATTCAATTCAAGGTTCAATTTGATTTTGCATTTCAGGTAAGCTTTTACTGCAAAATACTAACCTTCAAATCCTTTTAAATGGGCTTGGTCCATAGCAGATCTTGGGGTGGGTAAGTCATTTTTAGAAAATCAATTTTACTAACCTAAATTTTAGAACCAGATTTTGCCCTGATGTAGATTAAGGTTTGGTAAGTATTTTTTGATTCACTAATCTTTTTCAAACAAAGCTGAATATCATCAGTTAACTATTTCTAAAAAAACTACTAACCTTTGATCCTTTTAGATAGACTTAGTCTACAGCAGATCTTGGGGTGGTAAGTTTTTTTTCACTAAATTACCAGCCTATATTTAAAAAACCAGACTTTTGCCCACAAGCAGATCTTGATTTAGGTAAGCCATTTTTTTCTAAATTTACTCAACTTAATTAGGGACTCCAATATTTTTACGCCAAAGCCAATCTTGGGTCAGGTAAGCTTTTTGATAAATTGCTAAATTTTAAAAAAACCCACAAACTTTCCCCCTGCAGCAGATCTTGGGGTTGATAAGTCATCTTTTCCAAATATACTAACCTTAATTTCAAGCCCCAGATTTCTGCCTACATCAGATCCTGGCTTAGTAAGTTTTTTATAGTAAACAGATATTTTAACAAAAAACTGTTTCTCCAATTTGGTTTTTTAATCCAAATAGCTCTTTTTTACCCAAATTCAAATTTTTACTATTAAGGTAATCTCTTTGACTTCCTTTAAACTTTTATTATCTAGATCTACAAAATCAGACACTATCTTATCAAAAGTAGGAAATAATGATATCAAAAATCAGAGTACCACATATAATTTAACTTATATTTAAAAAGTAAATTAAGATCAATATGTTATCAATAAAATATTCAGTCACCAACAAATAAAGACTGTATCTTAGTAAAAAAGTGTGCTGCAAAAAGAATATATTAAGCCTATAAACTACAAAATAATGTTCAGGAACCAAAGAGATTTTTATTACATGTAATTGATCTTTATTAATATGAGGAATTTTAATGTCCATTAGAGTTCAAAATATATACTGAAAATAAAGAGCTTAAAGGGTGCAGTTTCATTATGTGGGAAAAAATTCAGTACTTTTCAGAGCTGTTGAGATAGATAACCAAAACCAAGTGCTGAACACACAGAAGTTATGCACAAAACAAATCTTAAGTGGGTTAATTTTATTGTTAATATGTATAAATTGTTGATTTTTTACGTGAGAAAACTTGGTGTTATATGTTTGGGTTTGTCTGTGTATCTCAACAGCTCTTAAAAGTACTTTAATTAATCTCCATTCTCTTAAATGTCAAAAAATAAGCATAATAAAAGTTATAGACCTCTAATAAATCCTTGATAATAGTATAATAGAGTTTTTACAAAGCATACACCCATACTTCTCTAATTAAAAGTAGCAATCATAATAAAGCTATCTTTTTTATATTAAAAAAGTGCTTTAAATATCATTAAATCATTTTTTAACAACCAGAATAGTAAATAAATTTAAAAAAGACATACTGAACTACCAAAAAGGTATTTCTGCTAGAGAAAAAGAAAAGAATAAAAGTGTGAAGCTGTGAATAATAGAGCTGAGTAAGCATAGCTTTTTTCTTTTGGTAGCCTGTCACCGCTCAACTTTATATGCTCATTGATTTCTGATTTTTTTCATTAAAAAATCTAAATAATTTATACCAAGAAACCATAAGGAGGCTGCATCTTTTAACAGCTTTTTACTAGGTATGAGACCAGGAACGCATACTAGCAGGCTTCCATCACCCCTGGGGTTTCACTAAAAAGATTTATGATAAAGATCATTAAAAAGCCAAAAAATTTGAACTCCAAAAAATATAACTTCAAAGCCCTCTTTGATCATAGTTTTTACCAGCTATAACTGAAAACACATATCAGCGGGCTGCCGTAAAAGAGTGAAGCTGAGCATAGCACAGCTTTGCTCTTTTGGCAGCCTTCCTGAGACAATTTTTCCTTTTACCAGCTATAACTGGAAACACATACCAGTAGTTCATATCATTAAATGCTTTTTACCAGCTATAAACTAGAAACACATGCCAGCGGGCTGCTGTAAAAGAGTGAAGCTGAGTGTAGCACAGCTTTGCTCTTTTGGCAGCCTGTCTGAGACAATTTTTCCTTTTACCAGCTATAACTGTAAACACATACCAGTAGTTCATATCATTAAATGCTTTTTACCAGCTATAAACTAGAAACACATGCCAGCGGGCTGCTGTAAAAGAGTGAAGCTGAGTGTAGCATAGCTTTGCTCTTTTGGCAGCCTGCCTGACACACCTTTTACTTTTACCAAATAGTATATAAGATAAAGATTTTAAAAGGCACTGATTTAAAAAACAAAAAGGTTTTCAGCTAGGATGCCTAGACATGTACCCAGGCAGGATTCTGTAAAAGGGCAAAGTAGGCGTAGCTCAGCTTTGTTCTTTTAGCATCCCGCCTGCCCCATCACGTTTATCATTTTACAACTTTTCACCTGCCAGTCACTTGCCTTTTGTCTCTCCTAATCATTTTGGAAAAACTCCAGCACTTGTTCTCTTAGTTTCTCTGTCCTGTTTCTGGTCTCTTCTCATCTCTATTTCACTCAATAAATTCTGAATAAATTTAAAATTTAAAACAAATTATTCTTTCCCCCCTTCTTTTATATGATATTTAATACAATCTTTTATTTCATATTTTTGGCAGCATTAATTAAACCTTTAATTGCTTCTTTTTATAATTTCTTTCTTAAGAAACTAAAACCAAACTTATAGCTCCTGTATTCATTCCAGCTAGTCCTTTTAAGACATCTTCAAGATACCTCAGCTAGTCCTGTACTTTAATCTTTTGGTTCTTCCTTATTTATTAATAGCCCTTTCTATTCCAGCAAACAATACTTCCAAGTCATCAAGCAGCTTAAACCAGTTTGTGACAGTCCAGATGTTTGTTGGTTTGCAGGCAGGGCTAATGTTGGCCAAGTAAAAGTTTAATTGTTTGTTTCAGGTAGAGGCATAGTAGGGAATAATGGCTAATAGGGAAGGTAAGGCCTAGCTAGTAGGTAACAAAGGACTACTGGAGGCAATGTTGTCTCCATCAAGCAGGAGATATTAGCTGATGTGGGCTAGAGGTCCTTACCCAGCAGGGAACTGTGGCTGCTAGGGGTGAGGAATGAGATGGCTCAGTAGAGAACGTTAGCTGCTTAGGATGGGGAGTGGTCCAGCCTGGTGGATAGAATGTATTATACAGACTAGATGTTGTTTAGACCCTGGCAGGTAGCACAGGCTGCCAGGGTAGGAAAGTGTGCCAGCATGGTAGGTAACTTGGATACCAGTGCTGTAGAATGTTGGACCCCTGGCAGGTAACGCAGGCTGCCAGGGAGAGGATGAGCTTTGAGAGCTTTATATATCTTGATACACTTACAGGAGGTCTGTGAGCAAGCGCTATACCTAATGGACTGTTAGGGTGTCCTTGTTTATGTCCCTATGAGAGCTTTGGAGAGATCCCAAAGTGAGCATTGGAGGGCATAGATATACTCAGGGGTGTCACCAAGATGGTTGCTCAGGGAAGCAGCTGCAGAATTTGGTGTGATCAGGCCTCTGGGAAATAAAGTTAATTACTTTGCAACTGAAAGCTCAGACTTAATTACCTGTGTAAGTAAAGACAAATACATAGACTTTTTTGGTCTGTGGTTGGGTGGCCTAAGTGGTTGCCACTTGCAAGGGCCCAGTCAAATGTCAGTTCAATGTAGACTCATACCTGTGGCTACAGGTTCTGGTAATGGGGACTGAGATAAAGAGCCAATATGGTTTATTGTGTGGGATCAGCAGTGAAGACTAGTAATAAGGACTGTATGAAAACAGTGAAGGCAAGTTGAGGGACTATTGGATCATATTGAAGTGAAGGAATAGCAGATCATAATGTAGGATTATCTGATCATGATGCAAGATGAGCTGAAGGACTAGAAGATCATGATGCAGTATTAGTTGATGTACTAGCGGATGGATAAAGAAGAACTAGCTGAAGGACCAGAAGATCATGGTGCATGACTAAATGAGGAGCTAAAAGCTGGCTAAGAAAGACTGACAGAAGTGAATGCAGGAGCTAGTATGCTTGTTTTAGACTCTTGGAAGTGTAGATGTTTATAAGAAAGAAGCAATAAAAGAATTTTTTAATGCTGCCAAAAGATATGATATAAAGATCAAATTAACTATCATATAAATAAAAAAAATAAAAATAAAAGGAAAATAAGAAATAAGTTACAGTGTTTTAACTGTAGATTTATTGAAAGCTGATTGAGTGGAATGGTGCCAGAAGAATGGACTGGTTAACGCTTTGGTGCACAAAGAGTTGTTAATTTGAGCGGTTTGAGTAGTGGACATTAATTTATTAGTTGGATCCTGGTGGAACTTCAGAAATGGTCTATTTCTGTGCTCTGAATTTATTGGTTGAGTTCTGGAAGGTTTACTGATGAATATGATTGGCTGTAAGCCAAAAGCTTAAAGTATAAGCAAGAAAACAGTGAATTAATACTTTAAGCTTTTGAAAAAGTAAGTATGTAAGCTTAAGTTATCACAGGAAAAAGTGAGCAGCAATGGTTTAAGCTTTTGAAGAATACCATTATGAAGGCAGGACCGTTGGGAAAAAGACACTATAAGAAGTTAGCTATCTGGAAAGTTACAGGGTCTTTTCCAGGTCTTTTAAGTTTCTGCTGTAAGGTTTTTGGAAGCCTTTTAATTGCCAGCAGGAGCTTAGTTATACTAATAAAAGTGTAATAACAAGGCCACTAGAGCTATACAGAGAGCTGAAGCCCAAAATAAAGGAGCAGGGGCCCAAGATTAAGGAGCTGGAGCTTGAAATAAGGAGCTGGATCCTAAGTGCAGCGCAGAAGTCTAATTCTAAGGTACATGAGTCCAAGTTTAAGGAGAAGAAGCTCAAGACTAAGGTTCAGGAGTATAAGACCAAGTAAAATGAGTACAAAGTATTGTTGGAGATCTCCAAGTATTGGAAAACCCATATTGTTTCCTTGACCCCCTGGGCCATATAACAGAAGGTTTCTAAGGGGATCTTCCTTCTGAGAGTGAATAAAAGCCCATTTTGACTCCTATACATATTTCTGAGATACATTTTCCCCTACTAGAGAATGTCAAACTCTTCCAGATGGTCCCTGGATATGACCATGGACACAATTTGGGGACTGGTAGACAGGAACTCCACACAGTCTCTCAGCTACTCCTGCATACTAATCTTCTAGTCCTTTGGCCAATCCTTCATCATGATCAGCTAATCCTGTATCATGATCTTCTATTTCTTTTGGATATTCCTACATCATGATCAGCTACTCCTGAATTATGATCCTCTTTTTTTGATTTGCTGTTTCTGCATCATGATCAGCTACTCCTGTATTGTGATTTTCTAGTACTTTGACTAATCCTTCATCATGATCAGCTAATCCTGTATCATGATCTTCTAGTTCTTTTTGCTATCCCTGCATCATGATATGCTAATCCTACATCATAATATTCTAGTTCTTTTGGCTATTCCTTCATCATGATCTTCCAGTTCTTTTGGCTATTCCTGCATCATGATCAGCTACTCATGCATCATGATTCTTTAGTTTTTTTGCTATTTCTGCATTATGATTAGCTAATCCTGTATCATGATCTTCTAGTTCATTTGGCTATTTCTGCCTCATGATCAGCTAATCCTAAATCATAATCTTCTAGTTTTTTTGGCTATTCCTTCATCATGATAAGCTAATCCTACATCATGATCTTCCAACTGATCCTGCATCATGATCAGCTATTCCATCACTTCAACATGATCCAATAGTCTCTCAATAAGTCTTCACTGTAATTATACAGTCCTTATTACTAGTCTCACTGCTGATCTCACACAATAAACCACCTTGGTTCTTTATCTCAGTCCCCATTACCAGAACCTGTAGACACAGGTATGAGTCTACATTGAACTGGCGTTTGACTGGGCCCTTGCAAGTGACAACCACTTAGGCCACCCAATCATAGATAAAAAATTCTATGTATTTGTTTTTAATTACGCAGGTAATTAAGTCTGAGCTTTCAGTTGCAAAGTAATCAGCTTTACTTCCCAGAGGCCTGATCACACCAAATTCTGCAGCTGCTTCCCTGAGCAACTGCCTTGGTGACATCCCTGATCATATCTATGCCCTCCAATGCTTACTTTGGGATTTTCCCAAAGCTCCCATAGGGACATAGACAAGGACAGCCTACCAGTCCGTTAGGTATAGTGCTTGCTCACAGACCTCCTGTAAGAGTATCAAGGTATATAAAGATCTCAAAGCCCATCCCTCCTTGGCAGCCTGCATTACCTTTCAGGGGTCCAAAAGTTTACAGCCCTGGTATCCAAGTTACCTACCATGCTGGCACACTTTCCTACCCTGGCAGCCTGTGCTACCTGCCAGGGTCTAAACAACATCCAGCCTGTATAGCACACGCTACCCACCAGGCTGGACTGCTCCCCACCCCAAACAGCTAAAGTTCCCTGCTGAGCTATCTTATTCCTCAGAGCCTAGTAGCTACAGTTCCCTGCTGGGTGAGGACCTTTATCCCAGATCAGCTAATATCTCCTGATTGATGAAAACAACATTTGCCTCTAGTAGTCCTTTGTTACCTACTAGCCAGGCCTTACCTTCCCTATTAGCTATTATTCCCTACTAGGTCTCTACCTATATAAAACCAAGAGCACACTGTCAATCTTCAGCTTAGCGTCTTATTTGAAGCCAAATAAACCCTTGCCTGCAAAACTGCTCAAATGTGGATTATCACACAGCCTTTTCTCAATCAAACTCTTCATTGAGCTTGCAAAGGCCTCTGGTGGCAAGGTCTGCTGCTTGATGTAATTTATCAAAGGAGTAAGCACTGAACACATTGAGCTGCTACACAAGTATTTTGAAATTAGTGAGGTAGGTGTTCAGGATGGAATCTACTTGAGTTTGCCAGGGCTGTTCTAACTGGTGAAACTCATGCAGACACTCCCTGACATATTTGGGGGTGGTCTGGCACATTTTCTCAATGGATTTAACCAAGAAGGTTTGGAAAGGTTACAGAGTCACACTGCTTGTCTGATACCAAGGAAAACAGGGAGTAAATCCACTGCTGGTAGGCCGCAAACTGATCCCAGTGATGAGTGACAGCCTCTTGTAGAGATGAAATCTCTTGAATGTGGAGCCCTAAAACCATTTGATGGTGTGCTAAGGCGGGTTACACAAAGAATGAAAATAGGTGTTCAGCAGAGCCAGCCGCTGAGAGGAGATGCTGTGGAAATTGTGGAGCCACAATCAATTTGTAGTATTCTGCTCAACTGAACTGAAGCTGGAGGCAAGGGATGGCCCCATCACAGGCTAACCCAAGGGCTACCGCCAAGACTTTCTCCAAGTCAGGGGTACCCAAAGGGTAGGCCACTAGGCGGGGACCTATCCCTAGGCTCAGTACAGTAGGGACAATAGGCAGGTCAGCTGTGTATTCTTCAATAAGAGGAATGGTAATTTCAGGCAAAGTTGGCTCTTGTATGGGAAGAGGCAAATGTCATGAAAACATGGTTACAAAAGAACTAACCAAGGGGCTTACAGCCCCTGTAGTGAGCACCATTTTTGTTGTGATCTGAGGCGCCACACAGAGTTACAACAGGAAATCCCAACCTTAGGATTGGATTTGTACTAAGTCTTGGTTAGAATGGCAGGGAAGGCTATGAAATTACCTTGTGGCCCTGAAGGGTAATCTCTACTAGTTGTGGCTATAGAAAGGCACAAAAGTACTTGGAAACACAAAGACAAAAATGTGAATAGAACTTAAATTTTATTGATAGAAGTGAAATAGATTATATACTGTATAGCTTTACCACAAAATAGTACATGGAAGGTAGGATCACTTGCCATAAGCATGAGTGGGGTAAGTGAGTTGCGCAGAAATAGGAAACTGAACAATTGAATCTCCCAATTTGGAGCCAGAATCATTTCAAAGGGCAAAAGCAAAAGAGAGAGATTTGTCCTCAAAATAACCCATTGAAGGCAAAATCAAAACACAGTGAATGGCAGCATTCATGACACTAATTCTATTTTAGATGCCTCCCAAGTCCATCAACAAAGCTGCGCCAAATGCCAAAAAGGCCAAGACTACCCCTAAAAAGCAGCCTGCTAAGGGTAAAGCCCCCCAAGACACCCACACCTTCCCCTGAACCTGAAGAAACAAACCTAACCCCTCCCCACTCTCCTTTTGTTTACTCTTCTTCAGACCCCCAAGAGAAGTTGTTTAACTTCAACTGCTATTCTGATCCCACCTCAGAGCCTAAAGAGGAAGAGGTTCAGGAGCCTGAGCCTGGTGCTCCTGAAGATGAGCAAATTGAGCTTTGGGATCTAAATACCATCCACAATAGTTGAAATCACAATGACATCTTTGCTGTGCCCACCACATACCCAACCAGCTGCCCCATAATGACTAAGAAAGGATGTTCCAGCTTTGTTTACAAGGGCTAAAGCTTCAGCTGTCATAATGAAAAGAAACCCATTCGCCAACATCACTATAAATGTGATAATGTTGGGTGCCCTGCTAGGCTCACTAGATACAGACTCATTAGATTCAAGGCCCTGGCTACTGGGCACAAATTTGTCAAGCCTTTTGATCCCTTATATCAACTAATCTGCTGGTTTTTTTTCCAGGTTATACCAACCATCAAAGATCAAACTGCCACTAAGGTTGTCAATGATGCCCTCCTTAATTTAAATGATACCCAATTTACTACTGTTGGAGGCGCCTTCAAATTACAGAGATAGCTCACTGATCAGAGATATGCTCTGAGCACTGAAGGCGTCAGTGCTTTATCAATTGAGCAATTGATCCTTATGAAGGAACAAAAACTATCTTGTCATGAGGAGAGATTACTTCTCCACAACAACAGCCAACATGCCCCTGAGTGAGTTATTTGCTTTGCCACTTCACAGGATCTGCACAACCTGCTGAAATGAAAGACCTGGCTTGCAGATAGAACTTTCTCCACCTTTCCAAAGCTATTTAACCAGCTTTGGAATATCCATGGGCAGGTTGGAAATCTGGTTCTCCCCCTGGTCTTTTACTTCCTTCCCAACAAGAAGCAGGAAACTTATGTCTGTGCTCTTACAATTTTAAAGGCCAAGTTAGATGAGATCCTCCCAACCATCAAAGAGGAGCCAAAAAACTAGAGGGCGCAATAAAAAGGCCCAATCACAGAAAGAGGAAGCCACTCCAACCAGGAAGCAGCCAGAAATCCTTCCCTACCACAAATATCTGATAGTGTATTTCAAACAGGTTCAGGCAAATGCCTTCATTAGAGTCTTCAAGAGCTCCCCCAGGGATGCTACTTCCACTTCTGGCAGGTACTCTGCTGCTGCCCCCAAAAGTGCTCAAATCTTCATTAGCTGGTCAAATCTGAAGGTACTAAATAAGCCAAGGACATGTTTAACTGCTTTGCTGCCCTTGTTCTTGTGAAAAGGAGGAGACCAATGCCTTTTACAACGCCCTCCTCTGCCATTCTTATATCCTTGCCAACCAGGAAGCCTTTACTCCCTTTATTGAGTATTTTGAAACTCAATGGGTTGGTATCTTTCAGGGGGCATGCCACATCAGAAAAGGCAGTGACTCAATCCAGTGGAACTTCTATAAGCAGGTAAAAGACGGCCTCATCAAGACCACCTCTTTCCTTGAAGAGTGATATAGCCAGTTTGCTACAAGGGTCAGGGTTCAGAAGCCCCAATTCAACAAGATAATGGTACATCTAAAAACCCAGCAGGCCATCTCTGCCCACTTCTTCAAGACTGACATGAAGTCCAAGGGCAAGCCCAAAGCAGACTAAGGTTGTTAAAAATACACAGAGATCAGCAAGGTTTTTCTTGCATACTATCCTAAGGATAGGAAGCTTGAGCATCTCCAAGCTATTTCTGTTATTCTTTCTACCAATGTTTGGGCCCTTTTCCAATAAAAACTACTTTATCCTATATCTTATTTCCTTTAATTTTATCATTCTTTGATTTTTTTAGTATTTAGTACAATTATTATACCTATCTTAAAGTATAGTTTTTAGTTATAATAGATGAAAACAATTGCTTTTGAGTATATTACCTTTTGGGCTTTATGCAAACTATTTGCTACTAATCAACCCCACTTTTATATTTCAGATTTGAAAATGATGAGGTTTTTTAAGCCTAGAAATGTTTTAAATTTTTTTGAGAATTTTTGGGTTATTTTTGGTGTTCAAAAAATTTAAAATTTTAAAACTGGTTTTTCTTAGTTGCAATGTTGTAAATCAAAATGATGTTTTTATTATAAAATCAAGATAGAAAAAATCAAGATGGTGTATTTCAAAAAAGCATTTTTGAGATGCTGTAATTTAAATGGCGTGTCCTATCTTTTTATTGTATTCTGAGGCACAGCACAGACACACAACAGGAAATCCTAACCTTAGGATTGGATTCTTATTAAGTCTTAGTTAGATTGCAGGGAAGGCTATGTAATTATCTTGTGGCCCTGAAGGGTAATCTCAACTAGTTGTGGCTAGAGAGAGGGACCAAAGTACTTAGAAACACAAAGACAAAACTGTGAATATTTTTTAAATTTTATTGATAGAAGTGAAATGGATTATATACTGTATAGCTTTATCACAAAACAGTACATGGACAGTAGGATCACTTGCCACAAGCATGAGTGGGGCAAGTGATTTGCAAGGAATCTGGAAAGCAAACAGTTGAACTTCCCAGTTTGGTAAAAGACTCATTTCAAGGGGAAAAAGCACAAGCAAGATATTTGTCCTCAAAATAACCCTTCAAAGGCAAAATCAAAACATGGTGAATGGCGGCATTCACAAAAAATGAAATGCTCAACTTTAGCTGCTTTTCTGAGATCAAATTAGTCTCTAGCAAAGACTTCCTTTTATTTATCAAAAAGGGACATGACTTGATCCTTTTCTGGTTCTTTCAACCCAAGGAGTGAGTCCCTAGGGATTGTTGTCAGAGACATAGGTTTCTCTTCCAAAAGTCCCAACTCATCTGATCCTGTAAAAGGAGAGACTCTCACAAGGTTGAAGTGCTCCTCTAGTTTTACATAGCCTATGGGTTGATTCTTTTTCATCAATAGAGGGGAGCAGCTGAGGTTGGCTAAGAGCACTTGTAGCTTGTCAGGACCTGGCATCACAACCCCAGGGCATATCTAAGGCTCAAGGTGTGAGGTGCCTGGATGACCAAATACTTTTTCATGTAGTCCAGGTATTAAATAAAAGGAGAGTTTAGTGTGGTGTATTACTTGGGACCCAGAAGGTATGAAGAAGGTTGAAGAGGCGTATAATGGGATACATATATGATTCTTTGATTGAGATGGGAAGTGTTTTAACTTTCTATGCCATAGGCTATAGGCAATTGGGATATCTCTGTCTACATACTCCATATTAATAAATATCAGTTTCTTCTTGGACAAGCTAACAACCTTGTTTCCAGTGTAGTACATGGGGACAGTATGACCTAATATCTTGAAAGTATCATCTCTATGATTAGTGATGATTTTGTACTTAGTAACAAATCCTGTGCCTATTAGGATGTCATAGGTGCTATTTTCCAGTACAATGGCGGGAGTAGTTACTATCAACTTCCCAAACTGGAGGGACAATGAAGAATAGATGCTAATGGCCTTTGTGGTAAGTAGACCTTCAGTCCCAAATACCTATTGGTAGTTTAAGTCTGGGGCTAGCTTTAGTTTTTTTCACCTTTCTGGAAAAGACTATAATTCCAGAAGCTCCAGAGTCAAGGATGGCCCTGAATTTCACCTTATTCACCACCATGTCAATATAGATACATTCTTTTATGTCTCTTGCATCAGTAAAAATAGACATGGATATATAAATTTCAATATCCTTATACTTGCTAAGGAAGGATTACAAATCAGTACTTAATGTGAGACTGATTACCTTTAACATTTACAGGGAGGCAGAGACATTGACAGACTTTAGAAACTGGAGCAATTTCTTAGCACTGTCACTTTCATGGATGACTTCAGTAGAAGGGAGTGATAGTTGTTTAGTGTAGGGTAGTGCAACAGTATCCTGGGGTTCTGTTGCAAGAAAGGGCTCTTTCCTCACTCTTTGACCTTGAGTAAGAGCATTGAATGCAAGGACCCTGTGGAGTTGGTCCTCTTCAATCTCTTCCTTGTCAGGATAACATAGCGCTGGTTGATCTTCCAGGTCAGATAGTCTTGTATTTAAGTCAGGAGTATGTGTAAGAACAACAGAAAGTGGGCTGCTGATGCCAGACTCCTGGGGGTTGGTATGTATGAGGTGTGTGAAGGATTAGTAATGATGCAAGGATCTTCAAGTGGAAGAGACTGGGGTGGAGAAAAAGGAGAGATAACTAAATGTACAACCAAGGATTTTTCCTCATCTTGGTTGCTTAGCATTTTTGGCTCCTTGTTACAAGTAGCTTTCTCCTCTTCACACTTCTCTTCATATTCACATTTGTCTGCTTCTACTTATTGTATCTTTGTTTTTTGATGTTTATAATTTCTGGACATATGCCCAAATTTTTCACATTTAAAACATGTTCTAAGGCCAGATGTGGTCGCAGAACTGGGAGCAGAGGTTCCAGCTGAAGGCTTAGTTTTCTCAGGTTTATCAGTAGTCAACCTGTATATGTTTTCCTGGGGAGCTCTATTTGTGATAGGTATAGGTACCTCAAAGTTGTCCTTAAAAGTGAGAAGGTGACAGATAAGCTCAGAGACGTTGTGGGCCCCATAGATCCCAGATTTAAAAGTCAATGATAGGTTTTTGTTGGGTTGTACTGTGTTTAGCAGGGCGGAGTTGGCATCAATGAAGGAGGCAGCCTTCAGGGAGATCAGAGTCTGTGCCTCCAGGTAGAATATATTTTCAAATTCTTGCATATTTTTGCCCTTCTTGATACCACCCTTGACAAAGTCCATCTTGCGGTTATTGAGGGCCTTATCACTACCAAATTCCTCATCAAGTCTCTGGAGACATTGGAAAAAATGCAAACTCTCTCAGGGAGACGTGGCATGATGATTATCTGAGTTTTGGCATCTAAGCAATTAAATATTGCAGAGTTCTTCATAGCTTCATCTGCACCATATATAGTGCTCTCATATAACCAGAGGAGCATGGTTACATTACTTTTTCTGTACAACTTTGGTAAGTTAACAGGTTTGAAGTTAGGTATGACACTACTGGTATTATATGCAGGTCTGTTGGTAGATGATTGGCAACTAATAGAAGCTCTGAATATGGCTTCAGAGGCAGCCAGGCATTTCTGTAGTCTTGTATGCTCAGGAGTAACCATGAGGTTGTCACTGCTTTCCAATATGGCCTCTGTCATCATGATGTGTCTAGGAACGTGGTGCTGTGTGTCTTCATTGTTTCATAACTATGAAAAGAGTCATTTTCTGAAGAATGTGCATAGCTTCTCAAGGAAAGTCTACCCAATGAGTGAGGTTCCTCAAAGTGTACCAAGGCAGGCTGATGTGCAGGAGTGGGTAGGAGAGACAGAAGGCGGTCTATCTGGTCCTTCATAGAGTATAGGGATGCCCTAGTTTCTTTGAGCTCTTCTCTAATCTTCATGCTCTCCTTTGCAAGGGTATCCTCTTCCTCTTCAAGGGCAAGGATCTTGAAATTATGTTTATACAACTGCATGTAAAGCACCTCATTCATAGCTTTCTTGGCTTCTGATATATCTGCATGAACCTGATTACTTTTTTGCCCTTCCTCCAGCTGGGATTGAAGCGTCCTTAGATCTCTGTACAGTAAAGTATTGTCCAGGTGGATATCTTAAATCTCTTTCTCTATGTTTTGATAGTGATCAAATAGTTCCAAAACGGGTTTATGTAGCATCTTGGAATCTTCTGCTGCAGCTACTTGGTTGTTGGGTTTATAGGTAATAGTTAGATTGATCTGTTCCATCTGATAGATCAATAAGCTCATCACTTCTTTGGTCCCTTGGAAATGATTAGTAACCACACTAATCCAGTTGCTGTTGAGCCTTTTGTAATGTAGGACTTCTTGAACCATGTGAGGGATGTACTGGCAGATAGATTTTTTATTTTCTCTGTGTAAGTAACAGAAGACATCTGGTTTTTTACAAGTTCAGCAATTTTTGGTTCACTAGGCCAAAATTGGATCCAAGATCAGTATACAGATTCTGTAAAAAGATCTGCTGTGCTGAAATCAGTTGGCCTTGGTGTTGAAGGACATTTACCTGTTGTGCCAAATTTACTCTTTTATGGTAAATAAAAGGGCAAGCAAAGTGGTATAGATACTTCTTCATCTCTTTGATGGTCTTCATGTATTTTCTCAACTGGTTTGGGGTGATGTGGCAAAGGTTCTGGAAACACTCCTTGATGTTGGGACTATAGGCAGAAAAGATTGCCAAACAAGGCACAGCATCTCCATCTTGTACTGCCCCTTCATCCACCCCTTGCAAAGTGTGCTCAAGGGCTTGTTTAGAAGGTAAAATGTTGGCATTAACAGAGTTGAGTACTGCCACATTAAGATTAAGGGTCTGGTAGTAATGGATGCTCACAGGCTTTTGAACATTGCCCATGAACTGGCTGATCTCAGGAAAAATAGGGGGCTTCTTTGTTATTGAACCAGCTTGTTGTTTTTCAGCAGAAAAGGTATTCTGTGCAGATTTGGAAAGAATGCTTCTTAAATGGGCCAGTTCAGAAGCAGAGAGTGGGCCATCCCCCGGGAAAAAAATAGATCCATGGTGGGATGAATCAGCAGGTTTGGTGTATTGATTTGAATACATTGGAAAGTGAGCACCAATGCCGTTTAAGTGGTTCTTCTAGTCCTTGGGAGTGGGTTAACAAGAAAGATCTTTTGAGTGTAGTCTGCTGGCTTAAACAATAGAGTATGTGTAAGACTTAATACACAATTAGTTTACTGATAATAGAAGTAAGACTTTACCTTCTTTCTGGAGGTAAAAACCAAGATAGATAATATTCAAGTAATATAAATCTATGTGTTTTTATTGTGAGATAAGGAAAGAGTTATATAGATGAGATTAAGCAAGGTGAGAATTATTGTGTAGCCAGCACAGGTACTTTGGATGTAGAATCATGTGAATTAGGCTACCAGTGCAAGCACAAGTATTCATATCTACTGCATAGTTATTTAGGTACAGGTAGAAAACACCTCCCATATTGTCCAAGATATGCAGCTATATTTTTAGCTTCATGCATGTTTTGACGCAGCCTAATCTACAACATACAGTTTCATGCATCCTAAAGTATTAAGGGAGTCAATATCATTAATTAGCTCTGTGCGTGAGCAAAAGGAAGCATGGACTAGAATAGTTTATATCATGATGTCAGTACAAGTATGTGTGTAAGTGTGTACGCCTTGCTTCATACTATAGTAACGTCATGCCAAAGCTAAGCCATTTATGTTGTTCTTTAAAATTTGACTTTGCATTGCAACTCACACAGACATAAGGATATTTCTCTTTTTAAAAAAATTTATCACATTTTTAAAATGGTTTTTGCAAGCAATATGAATTCTGTTATTCCTACTCATTAACAAGAGCTTATTTCAGGCAATAGCTAATAGCAAGGGGATAATACAGCTGTTGTATACACCAGGTCTTTAACTACATACAGGAGAAAAAATGTCAAGTTAAACCTCCCCCTTGGGCCTCTACTTTAATTCCCACCAAATGCTCAGGGATCTTTGACATTTTTGTCAGGATATTTATCCAATAATTTACCAAAAAAATCCAAGAGAGAACCTCACACTAATAATTGCATAATTGGTTTGAAAATGCCCCCATTTAACCCACCCAAGAGATACCTCCAGTTAAATATCATGTGCAAGCGCAATCAGGAGCAGTGATAATTGCATTAAAGACAGGTTCCTCATTTTTTAGTTGAGTCAGTTTTCCCTTTAATTATGTCCATTTGGATTTTCCAGATTTTCCTGCCTCAAGAGATGTATTCATGTTCCCTCATATCATTTGTTGATTTGATTGGGATTTTTAACCTCTCACCCTAAACTCATTTTCTCTTTTAAATGATTGCAAGAGTTATAAAATACCTTGCTTCATTATTCTCAAATCTAATAAAGTTTAAATTTATTAGCAGTTCTTTCCATTTGGTTTTTTCTGTTGCTTTTAGAGGTCAGCTAATTCCCCCCTTTGGCCTCCCAGGAATTGTTAATGACAACTTTTTGGTTATTGCTGATACCAAAATTTTATTATGGTTGAGAGCTAGGTTTTATTTCTTTATAAATGCGCCCCCAATTCTCACATAATAATGAAGGCAATACTTTGCGCATTTGAGGCTTTTGCCACTGTTTGAGCTTGATGTTTAGTCTTCTCTGTGTATTAAAAATGTTAAACTCAAAGCTCTTGCCTTTACGTCCTGCTTTCTCACAGCTCATCTGTGCTTCCTTTCAGGCTTGGCCCTGGTCTCTTCCTCTATCCCCCTTTATATCTGTTGGCTGCTTCTATTTCCATCTCTATGTATTGTCTATCTCAATCCTGTTGCATCCTCCCTTTTTTTGAATGTGATACTCTACATTTCCTGGGTTATAGTGCTACTCCTATTTCACAAATTTTAAATGCAATTTGTTTCTACTGTGTTGTTGCTTATTGCTTTTATATTATTGGGTTTGTGATTGCTTTTCTATGTCTTTTAGTTTTCCTGTCTTCAATCTAGTTACTTGATTGTAGCTATCTCCTTGGTACATATTCTAATTCTAACATTCTCTCAATGTGCGCTGATTCTCACCTTTGATCCTTAAATTTTGCCTGCCTACTCACCCAAGCATACCAGATTATTTTAATCCATTTGATTTTGAATCCCCCAATCATAACATTTTAATTTATTCTTTTAACTCATTTATTTCACCTTGCTTGCTAGTTTTTCCCCTTTCCTTCATGACTAAAGTTTTGAAAATATCATTTCCAGGGCTTCAAAACTTTAAAAAATTCTCATTAGTTGGACTTTTTGGCTCCTTTTGGTGTTAGCCCAGCTCCAATCAGCTACCTTGCTTTGTTCCTTGATCACACAGCTGTATTTGATACAACACAATGCACATGGACAGTTCAGTTAATGTTGGCTTTTGAATCCTTGAATTGGGTCTTCCCACATACTATCATTCCTTCAATTATTTCACTTTGTTGCCTGTGATTGGCTTCCCTGCTTTATCAAGCTAGAAAGGCTGATTAAAAATTGCTCTTAGGGTGCAACCTAATTGAATTAAAACCATTTGAATGTTTTTTATTGGCTGCAATACTTATAGCACTTTCATTGCCCAATCAACTACTTGCGCCTGTAGAGCTCTAGTAGTAGTTTGGCTTGTAATTTGCTCAAAAATCCTTTGGGTGGCTATATTTCACTGTTATTTGCTTCTTTGATTGAGTCAGAAAAATATAAGCTGGATGCTGATGTGATGTATTAAATGTATTTTCTGGCTTCCTAGATCTTTTTTGGTTCTGTTAGCTTGCTTTGTGGTATCCCCACATTTTTCCTGCTGTGTTATTAAATTTGATATGTAGGATTTATCAAACATGTGGTTTCCTCTTTATCAATTGTTTCCCCATCATTATCTTGTATTCTTTGTTGTTGTTTTTAGCTCTGGATAAATTGACACTTGCAGCTTGATAAGTTGAAGATATATTTTTTGATTTCCTTCCACTTTTTTGTGCTGCTGTCAAAACAGAATTTTGACCCACCAAAAAGGTTCCAAATAAGTGTGTTTGTGGCCTGCAGCCCAAACTTACAGTGGCCAAAAACCAAACTAGGAATCACCTCAAATTACCAAATCCAACAACATGAACAGATGATGATCCCTTGTAGTGGATACCTTGATTTGGCGCTTGACTCATTACCAGGATCAAGCCACCCAATTAACCATCCAGCTATGTGATCAACACAATCATTTTCCTTTATGCTGGATTCACAATGACTATATAATCACTATCACTCAATAAAGATTATTATCTAGTTTCTAAATATTTCCCCCTTGTAACTACACTAAAACAGCACAGTTACAACATTGGTAGCACAGGTAGGTTTTCCATCCTACCCTGACCCTCAAAATTCCACCTGTTTTCTGTACTTGTTGTGGTCAAAAAATATACAAAAGAATCATGTCTGGCCTCATGGCATACTGGACGCCATACACACCAGTCACCAAAATACCAGAAGGGTTTGTGCTATACCAGAACCTGGTTATACTGGACTCTGACTTCAACACCCTATTACCACAGGGGTTATTCCAGACACATATTGCCACTTTGAAAGCCATAACAGATTAGAGAATCATGTCATCCTATTTAGCCCAACAACTTCAAAGCGCTGCTTTGGAACCATTTTCTGGAGCCAACAACAACAACGCTGCAGCCAGGATTCAATCAGCCCAAAGCAAGCTGGCTCAGATGGAATGCCCACAGCGTTTTTGGATTGCAGAAATTTCCATTTTCCTGGTCCATGACGCTGGCACCTGGTGCAAAAAGTGGCACAAAGAGCATACCAACAAGGACTGGAATACCTTCAAACAAGACTTCCTGGCAAGATTTGTGCTTAAAGATACAGCACTCATGATCATACACCAATTAAATAACCTGACCCAAAAAGGCACAATAAAATAGCTCAATTGTGCATACAAGGAGCTCTGTCCATGTGCCCCATCAAAAATGGCCTTTGACACTCCAGCTACACATCTCATGACCTACAACACCCTCAAGTTGCACAAGATGAGACATGTCAATCTGGACCAAGTAACTAATCTTAAAAGCCTATATTGCAGGGCAGAAAAGGTGGAGCAAACGTCCAACACTCTCCACAAGGCCCAGACTGGAAAGAGAGAGACCTAAGGAATCCCACCTGCCAGGCTGCTCCAGTTGCCCTCCACCTAGTAACAACGGTACAGGTCATAAACCTTCAGGACCAAATGGCCACAGTAATGAAAGCACTGGTCAATCAAGCCACACACACTTTAGAGTCATCAGCGCTCAGGATAATCAGGAAAAGGGAAAAGCCCAGAGAGAGCACTAAGCAAGCCAAGCTTTACCTTCACTACCCCTGACTTGCCTAACAATGAGTACCAACCCAAGGACGTGGACCAATACCCAATGATCCAAGTACCCTTAACAGACCCAGTACTTTACACCATTGCCAGACATCCCAATAAATCAATGTCTTACCTTTCCACTTTTGCAGTTACACTGGTTAAGCACTCCTGGACTCAGGCGCAGATTAAACACTTGGTAACAGCAATTTTGTTGGCAAGTCCAAGTTAGCCACTAATTCCTTGCAGATTAAGAACATGGCTTTAGCTGATGAACACCACATTGCTGTCACACAGGAGACTGCCCTTTTTCTATTACGCTAGAAACCCTTCATTTCACCAACCAGGGACCCAACATTGACTTCCCTAGATTTGACATTGTACTTGGATTGAACTGGCTACAAAAGAATAACCCCACATAGAATGGGTCACCTCTGTATTGACCATTAAACATGAAGGGGTCTACCACCAGATCTACCCTGGCTCTGTGGACCAACTTCTACAGGGCCATGTCTTTGTATGTATCATGAAAACACTCAAAGAAAAGGAGAATCTCAAGGAAATTGACTGGGACTCCTGTCAGTACAAGATTATACACTTAAAAGACAATCAGGATACCACCATACCTCATAATAGGGAAAATGTAGCCTGTCATCCAGAAATATTCAAATAGGCTATACCAGGTTTGCCACCAGAGAAACACATACAGCACTCCATCTAACTCAAAGGAGCAGTACCCAAGGCGCAACCTATCTACTGCCTCCTCCAAAATGAGGACAACACTCTAAGCGCTTACCTCAAGGAGGCACTAGAAAATGACTTATTTGCCCCTCACAGTCTTCTTTTGGTGCTTCTTAGGGCTGCATCAGAATTGAGACAAGTGGTTCTTTTCTAAAAGGGAGCCACTGTCTAAATACAGAGTATATTTTCTCATAATTGGCTCCACACTTATGTGTGGACAGGTTATTTTTTTTGGAATTTTTTTTAAAAAATATTTTTTCTTTCCATCTTAAAAAATTAAAAAATTAATTTCAAATTAAAATTTGTTGTTTTAAAAAAATTTATTTTAAATATTTAAATAAAATTAGGCTGGTCCAGAAGCCAGAAAGCTGTCTGAGGCCTTCTTTTTTGTTTGAAATTTTGGATTCCCCTACATTGAGGGAATCCAAAAGAAGAATCCAGGGAAGGGAGGACAGGACAATTACAGCAAATGCTGTAATTGTCTCTTTTAGAGGCCAACACAGCCCTAGTGCTGCTGTATTTTTTGTGGCAAAAAAGATGGATTTCTTCCAACTTGTACCTGACTATCAAGCTCTAAACAAAGTTACCATCAATAATTACTACCCACACCACTTATTGAAAACCTGTTTGATGCCTTGGGCAAAGAAATGTCTTCTCCAAGATTGACCTGACAGAAGGTTACAACCAAATTTGTATTAAGGAAGAAGACAACAACAGCGCCCATGTTGATACTAATAATGTTGACAGTGACCATGTTGAAACTTTGTCAACATGGTCACTGTTGACTTTAAAGTTGAAATCTCTTGTTTTTTGATAGTTGCGCTAGCTTAATTCTCATTTTTAAAGTGTTCAGGGGTGCAAACTCAGAAAACATGATAAAATTGTGGCCATTTTGACACAATTTAACATTAAACTGTAAAAACTTAATTTAACCCAATTTTCCTTTACTTTTACTACTGTAGATTTAGAACCTAAAGGTAAAAATACGGGATTGTTAAATTGTTTTTGCGTGAACTCACCAACTTACCGGAATACTTTTAATCCTTTTATATAAAAAGTAAGTTTTTCTAGGATAAAAATTACTCCATTAAGTTGATGAGTTCATGCAAAAACAATTTGAAAATCCTAAATTTTTACCTTTAGGCTCTGAATTTACAGTAATAAAAGGTAGTTTATTTTTTTATTTGTATACAAGATAAAAGTGTCAATATTGACACTTTTTAAGACAAACTTATTTTTAATAATAAAACTGAAACATCTACAACAAAAAAATTAAGTGCAGATTTAAAAATATTTTTTTAATACATTAATATATTTAAAAAGACATTGCACATACAGCTGATTGTTAAAAAGTTCATATTATAAATATATATGTGGTACTTATTACGGCTTTAATATATTAAGTGGATTGGTGGCTAATGGCAATCCAATAATTTAAGTGTGAGTTACTATATAATTTACTATAGAGTTTATTATTAAAAATAATGTTGACACTCATAAAGTTGTCTATTTTCTTGTGATAATCTGCCAGGGTGGATTTAAGCAAATTAGGGTGGCGCAATTAAGCCTAAATTACTATGCCACCTCCTATTGAGAATGTTGTAAGTGACAAAGTTGACACTTTACCCTTTACCCTTTTCATTACTGAATATAACTTTCTTAAGAACTTTATATAAGCTCTATGGTAAAATATTGTATATCACTAACCAAATATTATTTTCAATAAAGAAATAAAGAACTTTGATAACTTTTTAACTTATTTTCATATTTTTTAATTTTATTATATAACAAAAAACACAGAAAATGGATAATATTTGCTAGCTCATGTAAATTTAATTTAGAGTAATATGTTTTTTCATAGTAGATTTTCAAAAAAATGTTGACAGTGACAATGTTGTCAATAATAATGCCTACAATTTTTCTAATTGTCAGTGAGAATTCAGCTTTTTTTACTAATTGTCACTCATAATTTTAACACTTTTCATTTCTCACATATAGAACTTTATGTTTTACATAATAAAAACATCTGATTTTTTTATATGTTGTATTTTTACTTTTACTATTCTTTAATTTTTAAGATAAAATATATACATAAATATAATACTTTTACATAAATCTCTTACTTTTACCTTGTTATTTATAACTTTAATAAAACAAAAATGTATACAATATTTTTTAAATTTTAAATATCAATAAAGCCATAAAAATTTTACATTTTATATACTATGATTTTTAAGTTATTTTGTTTTGTTTAAATAAAAAGTTTTATCTTGGAATTTGTAGCTTATTATTTTAGGACAAGAACACCTCAAAGCAACAAAATGGTACCAAGTGTTCCTTCAAGGCCCCCAAGACTTTAAAGAAAAAGCCTTCCTCATCAAAAAAGGCCACTCCTAAGCCCTCCCCAAAGCCCTTCCCTGAGCCCTCCCCCAAGAGGAGCCCTGCTTCCTTCACATGGGGAGAGGATACTGATGGTTCATTTACTGACCACAGTTTTTATAGCTCAGCTTCTGATGAAGAGCCTAATAAGAAGCACTGCCAGGCCAAGAAGTCCCCTCTCAAGGGTAAGTATCCTTCACATGAAGAGCGCCACAACAAGCCCCCTTCTGGTTCACCCACCAAACTCCCCTCCTTCCAGTTCATCCAATGATGATTTAAAGCCCCGCCCTTATTACTTCCCTGGCTTTTGCCATGCTCCTGCTAGCCCCTGAGACCCTCTGTTGGCCCACAACATTTGCAATATTGATGGGAAGTTCAAGGTTCTTTCTTCCTTGCCTAAGTATTTTCTTATTATGAGTGTAAAGGGTGGGCCATCCTGGGTGGCCAATGGTTATAATTTCTCTTGTAACAACACCAACTGGGGCTTCAAGAGCTGCCACTATACCTGTGAGGACTGCTCCTGACCAGTGAGGCTCAACACTAAGCTCTGGTACTTGGTCCAAACAATCAAGGGTGAGCACACTTGCTTAATGCCAAATACCACCATAGCCCACCTCCTCAAGCGGTATCTTGTCCAGATGATGCCCACCTCCAAAGATCTTTCTGCTACCCAGATGGCTGTGCTTGCTTGCAAAATCCTATCCCCAACCAACCTTAACAGGGTGTCAATCCAAGATCAGATGATAAAATTTGTTAGTGATAGGCGCCAAGCTCTCAACCCCCTGGCCAAGAGCACCACAACAATCAAAGAACTGGTCCTTACTAATGCATTCAAGAAGAAAGAGGATAGTGAGATGTTCCTGCTTTATGAAAATGAGCAGGAAGTAGAGGATAAGATCATAGCCTACATCACAACACAAAACCTGGAGCAGCTAATATAGCTACCACCTGGCTGTGCAACGGCACATTTGCAGCCTACCCCACCCTGTTCAAGAAGCTTTGATTCCTGCATGGGCAGTTCAATGACCAGGTCATTCCCCTTGTGTTCTTTTTCATTCCTGGTGCCAAGACAGAAGTCTACACCAGAGCCTTCAAAATTGTCCGGGATGCTTTAAGCTCCCTTCCCATCAATGTTCTCCCCCCTCCCTCGGAACAGTTGATATGTAAACTGTCTGCATGTTGACTACCTGCATATCAACACTTTTTTTGACATACAGACATTCAACTTCAATTTGGCACTAAGACCAAAGACTAATAGTGTGTTCTAAATAGACTAATTTTTATATTGCATTTAATAGTCATAATTGATAATCAATGAGAAAGCAAAGCTAATATCAACAGCAACTAAAAGTAGGCTTAATTATTATAAAATAAGAGAGAAATTACTATTAAAAATATCAAATTAGTATACTTTAAATTCAATCCCAACTTCAATAATGAATCTACACAATGAGACATAAAATAACATTTTATAATATTTCTTAATAAAAATCCATGGAATCATGAGTATATTCACTTATAATAAGTTATTTATATTTATATTTGGCTCTTTATTCCATGGTCCTTTTAGATATAGTGGGTAAAAATTTCAAGCTATGTTATATATTATATTAGTGGTTTACTATATCTTTGAAACCACTGTGTGTGTTCCAGTTAACTCTTAAACATTGGATTGAGCCAGATTGTATAGGTTAAAACTAGGATTTATATAGTGAAATTTTAAGTCAATACAAAGAAAACCCAAAAGTAAAGAAAAAGTGAGACAGGGGGAATAAGTTAAGCAAAAACAATGATGTAATTTAAGCAAGATTTAATAGCAGCTCCACCATAAAAAAGGCCAACACAGGCAAATTTTTCACCTTCACTGGTTTAATAAGCAAAATATGCGGCTTAAAAATTTCAACTTACAGAATGGTAGGTTTAGAGCCCCAAAACTTCACATAATAATAAAACTACTTATTACAACATTTAGTAATTAGTTTTTAAAAGTTATATGAATATAACTTTATAACAGCCCAAACATCAAAAAGCCTATTTTTGGTTTAGATTTTGAACCCAATCTTAATTTAATTATGATTTATATGTTTTTTAAATAGTAATTTACCCTAATAATGCTGACTGTCCCAAGTTGACTGTCAGAATTAAGACAATATTTTAGACCAACTGTCTTGAATCAAAATTTTAATACATTTCAAAGCTTAAAATGTCAACACTAAACATTTAAATGTAGTTTTTTCAAACTTTTTCTAAGTAACAATCCTCAATACTGCATATCTTAATAATATTGATGGATTTTTACATAATCTATATAATAATTCTCCAAAACTTGATATATTTTCAGCTTTAAATTTCATTTTTTATACTTTACTCACAGTTATTTCTCTAACTCTTTTTTCTTTATAAAATAAATCAAAGAAGCCCCAGCCTAATAAAAAAGCCCAATAAAAAACTTCCAAGGACGCTGTTAAGACTAAGGATTCTTCTTCTACAAAAAAGCTTAAGAAATAGCCTAAAAAATATGAAAAAAAAGAAAACTTCCACACCTTCAGCTTCTGAGAAAGACTCTGATGATGGTTTCAACTCCCATAGCTGATATGAGTCTTAGGAAGATAAAGATCCCATCAACAAGAAGAAAAGAAAGGCAAGCTTCAAGTCCTCTCCTGAGCCCTCCCCTGGTGAACACAAAGATGATGAGCAACATGAGTACTTTCCTGGTTTTCAACACACACCTCCTGGGCCATGGATTACAATAAAAGCCCACAATATTTGCAATGTTAAGGGCTCCTTTAGGATCCCAAAGAGATTCCCAAATTTCTTCTATTAATGTCAGCCAAAAGTGGCTCAATTATGTTTAGTGATGGCTATGTGTTTAACTGTAATAATAAGAAGCAAGGAAGCAAGAGCAAACCTTTTACATGTGAAGACAGAAGCGTCCTAGCACGCCTAAACACCCAAGGTTGGGACAAAGTTACCTTGGAAAAGGGGGAACATACCTGAATGCCTCCCATCACTTTGATTGAGAACTGCTTAAATGATACCTATTCCAAATGGTCCCAGTATCAAAAGACATCAAGGCTACTTACCTGAAATTAAAGACCACCAAGCACCTGAGCAAAGAGAATATAAAAATTGTCCCTGACTGTAAACAACTTGTTAAGTATATCTGTGATAGAAGCAAAGAGCTAAACCCAATTATAAAAAGTGCAGCCCAAAAAAATATGGGTCTTACTCCTGAGTTTCAGATGACCCAAGGCAATGAACAGCGCCTTCTTCACAATGATGGACCTGGTGCAAAAGAAAGGATCATATGATATGCACCTATAAGAATCTAGAGCAACTGCATGTCACTGAGACTTGGCTCTTTAATGGGACATTTGCAACATGTCCTAAGTTATTCTATCAGCTGTGGGTAGTATATGCTCAGCTTGATGATAAAGTCCTTCCCTTTGCATATTTTCTTCTTCCTGGAGCCTCAGAGGAAATTTAACTAAAAGCATTCAAGATTCTACAGGAGGGCCTTAAAGCTATTCCTACTGAGACTGGAAAGAATACTAGTTGGTCAACAAGAGCCAATTATAATGATGCTGATAAAGATAAAGTAACACTAACTGCTGAAGAAAAGGAACACAATAGAGCCCTTGGCCCTAAAATAATTATCATGGATTATGTGACAACCCAATACAATGCCTTTGTAAAAATCTTAAATGGTAAGGTACAAGGGTGTTTCTTTCATTACTGACAAGCTATTAATAGGCACCTTAAGGATAAAACCCTCTTCAGTTCTCTTACACAACAAGATAAAACTGGTAAATGCAAGTTTCTGATCCAAAGTTTGTTGCTCTTGCATTTATTAAGCCTGAGCATGTTGGCCAAGAATTTGAACTTCTCTATAAGGACCCTTTTGCCTTGAGCCATGAAGCTGAGTTCCAACCCTTCTTTAACTACTATGATCCACAAAAGGTGGGGCGTAAAATGATCAGCTGCAGGGGCAAGCCAACAGCAAAGGCAAGCTGGAATTGCTACCAGGCTGGTCTCAAGGATAAAATAAAGACAACATTGTGCCTAGAAAACAACATAAACATCTAAAATCCTCCTTTGGGGTGAATCCCAGATACAACACCTTCTTTGAGCACCTTAAGGGTGACAGGGGAAGACTGTCTCCTCTCTTTTGAATATGGAAGTAGGGGCTCTAAAGAAGAGAAAGCAGTGTAAGGCTAGAATTTACAAAGAGCAGATCAAGTCAGATGTCAAGAATAAGTACAAGCTATCTGAGCTTGGGGAGCAGATAAGCAGGATTGCCACTGTACTCTCTTGCAACAAACCTCTAATTTAGCTTATAAAAAACATTTTTGACTCTTTATGATATTTTATTATATAATTTTAGTCTAAAAAACCAATAATATTATTTAACAAGATAATTTAATTTAAAACAGTAGAAAGCATTAATAGTTTTTATAAAAGATTTTTATGTCAGAGCCTGGATTATCTAGCTCAAATAGTTGTTTTAGTACTAAAGTATATGTAATTTTGGGTTGCTATTATATAAACTATTCTTAAAAATAGGTACTTACCTTTAATTTCTTTATTTAATATATTTTATTTTTATCAAACTTTTTTTGAAATATAATTTAAAAACTTTTTATATGGTAAATAAAAAGATTTTATAGTGTCACAACATCTTTGATTACTCCCTCTCGGGGAATTAATGCCCCTAGTAAATCACCAAGCCGCTCATTGAGTGGTTCACTGCCCAGCCAATAAACTGGTGGCACCATTATCAGTTAACCATCTATGACGGGGATCACTCAATCCAGGTCCTAAATGGAACACAACTTGATTAAGCCTTGTGACTCAAGAGGAACACTACTCAGATAAGCCCCATGATCTCCATGACGTACATGGACTACATATAGCTTATCATGATACTATATAATATTATATATTCATATCCAATAAAGTATCATTCTCTTCTTAATCTTCCCCTTTATTTTGTTTATTATACTTCCCAGAAATATAAACTTGGCAGTGTTAGCACAGGTAGGTTATCCATACCTACTCAACTCAAAGGAAAAATTTCTCCCAAGAAAAGAACCCAAACAATGTCACTCCCTAACAGCTGAAGAGATTACAAAGTAGGACAAGACGTTCCCCCAGACCTTGTCATCTAAAAATAAATCCTTGTACCCATTAACCAGTACAACGCTCTCAAAGCCCGCATACTGTTCCCCACCATGCCAACCATAACAGCACCTACGCAATATGAGATACCCAATATTGTGTTTCAACACTTACGTACTGCTGAGATTGGCGCCTTTGCAGGATTACGCCGTGAGAACACTTCTCTTTGGATCAACAGCACCAAGAGCAAGTTCAAACAAGTGGAGTACCCCCAAAGACTCTGGGTCAGTGAAATTGCCCTTGGCGTCACAGGGCTGCTTCACATTTTGTTAGCAAATGGCTAGCCCAATATCCTGACCAGAAGGAAAATTGAAAAGTGTTCAAGGCTGCATTCCTCAAAAAGTTCTCCATGAAGGACTTGGACATGGTGATTATGACCAAACTTTGAACCTTCAAAATGACAGAAACCATCAAGGAATACATTGCTGCATATGAAGGACTATGTGACCGTGCACCCAACACCATCAACTTTGATGAACCTGAGCCATGTCTGGACTTCTACAATGGCCTTCTCACACACATTAGACATCATTTCAACATGAACTGCTGCAAGAGCCTTGAGGATGTATTCATAGAACGGAAACACACAGCTCAGAAGTCTGACAATCTACACGCAACCAACAAGCGCAAGGAAAACCCTGCAGCTAAGAGAGAGCCTCGCCCCAATAAGCAAAACAACTGAGCCAACAGTACCCATCCTCAAACCGGGAATCACACTGCACAAGCCAACCAGGCCAGCACCAAAGATACCAACAAGGAGGGAAAAGCTCAGTAGCTTGCTTAGGCAAGCCACCCTCCCCTTCTTCACAAGACTTGTACAGAGAACAGGACGTGAACTCAATCACCATGATCCAGGTTCTCTCCAGCAATCCTCTACTGTTTGCTGCCCAAACTGAGAATAAACTCCTTACCTACTCTTTCTGTTTTTAAAGATACCAGGGCACAGCACTATTTGACACAGAGCTAATCAATCACTCATTAACAAGAGTTTTGAAGACCTCATGAAATTACCTACCATTTGAAGTAGCATCAAGAAAGTGATCATGGCAGACAACTGTAGCACATCAGTTGCCCACAAGACAAAGCATTTTCAAGCCCAAATTGGAGATGTACAAACGACAATTAGCTGCCCCATCATACCATCCCCCAAATACAATATCATACTTGGATTAGATTGGATGAGAAAGACAAAGCCTCACATCAACTGGGACAGTGCCACCCTCACTATCCAGCAAGGAGAAGTCCACCATAATGTGTACCCAACACATCTTGACACCCTCATGAGGGACCACATGTTTGTAAAGATCATGGAAACAGAGAAAGAAACTAACATCCACAAAATCAATTGGAGGACATGTACATATATGCTCATACACTTCAAAAACACAGAAACTCAACACAAACAGAACCCAATTAGAGAACAGTTAGTCAATGAATTTATCTCTGTATTACAAGAATCACCATCTGGGCTGCCCCCTGGTTGGGGTATACAGCACGAGATTGACCTAAAAGGTAGCGTGCCTAAAGCGCAACCAATTTACTGCCTCACACCACAAGAAGACAACGCCCTGAAAGCTTACCTTGACAAAGCACTCAATAAAGGCCTCATCAGACCCTCAAAATCCCCCTTTGGTGCTGCTGTCTTCTTTGTAGCAAAGAAAGATGGAGGCCTCTGCCTGGTCACTAACTACAGGGCCCTCAACAAGGTCACAATAAAGAACAGGTATCCCTTGCCCCTAATTGATGACCTTTTTGATGCCCTGGGGGAGGGGTCCCAAATCTTCACAAAAATTGATTTGACAGCAGGATATCACCAAATTTGCGTGAAACCTAAAGACATTCCAAAGACTGCATTTCAAACCAAATACAGGTCTTTTGAATGTGTAGTCCTCAATTTTGGCATGATAAATGCTCCCAGTACCTTTTTAACCTTCATGAATGAAGTATTCAAAAAAAACATTAGGAAAAGAGCAATCATCTACCTGGACAACATCATCATTTACAGTCCCAACCTGCAACAACACTGGGAAGACATCCACGCAGTTCTCCATACCCTGCAGGAAAACCAACTGATTACCAAACTGTCCAAATGTGATTTCTTCTCAACTGAACTTCCATTCCTTGGCCATATCATTAGCAATGATGGTATCAAATTGGATCCAGGCAAAATACGCGCTATAACAGAGATGCCAGCCCCAAGGAACAAGAGCAAACTCCACACCTTCCTTGGAATGGTAGCCTATGTATGCAGGTTCATCCCTGAATGGGGCGCTCTGACAGCCCCCTTGTCAGCCATCACTGGGAAAACAACCAAATTTGTTTGGACACCTTTACAAGATCAACATTTCCGCCAACTGAAAGAGCGCATGGTTATTGCCCCCATCCTGCAATACCCAAACCGTGAAGGTATCTATGAGCTAGAAACCAACGCCTCTGATTATGCCATATGAGGAGTCCTCCATATCCAAACGGCCCAAAAGAACTTCCTCCCTGTGGCATATGAATCAAGGAAGCTATTGGACGGCAAACAAAGATACCCTATACACAATAAGGAATTGGTTGCCATCTTACACTGCCTCATGAAATGGCAATGCTATCTGGAAGGAGCCCAGACGTTCAAAGTACTCATCAACTACAAGTCATTAATATTCTTCAAAACACAACAACACCTGTCAAGAAGACAAGCCAAATAGATAATTCTCATACAGAGATATCCCATGCAAATTGAATACAAGCCAGGCAGGGAGATGCCTACTGCAGACGCCCTATCAAGGCTATACAATAAACACATCCTTTGCACTGATGGCAACCCCAACTGGCCTATACTAATCATGGGGAATCTCCAGGAAGGGTTCCCAACTGGCACACCAATGGACATCCAAGAGAAAGTCCTCAAGAACAAATATATCTTCAAAAACGTATATGGTACCCTTCACTGAATACTTTCAAATGGTGACACTGTACCCTACGTCCCGTCAACACAAAAGATTGACACAATCCTCTGATATCACAGAGACTTGTGACACACCCATAGCAGAAACTTGCATGAATATCTCAAGACTTGCTACTGGTGGTTCAACATGCTAGATGATATCAGAGAGGTACTGGAATAATGCAAGGTCTGTGAGAAGTACGCACAAACCAAAGCTCCACCCAAGTCAGTAGTACCTGTATCCATCACACAACCCTTCAAGGTATGGTTGCTAGATATTGTGAGACCTATTCCTGATGAAAGCAAAGGAAAGAAGTACATCATCACAGTCATTGACTATACAACCAGATGGCCCGTAGCACAATCCACAAAAGAGCACAAAGGCAATGACGTGAGAAAATTCATTGGAAAGGAGATCATAGCAAAGTTTGGAAAGCCTGACCTCTTAATCACAGATGGAGGCACTAAACTCAAAGCTATTGACATCAACATCTATCTTGCCAAAAATGGAATAAAACACATCACAGCCAGCCCATATAACCCACAAGCAAATGTACCTGTAGAACAACTAAACAGCTCTCCAGTGGAAGCCCTCAATAAGCTGTCTGCCAATAATACAAAAGCCTGGGTTGACATGCTACCAACCGCCCTTATGGTCTGAAGAACATGAGTCAACCGCAATACAGGCAAAAGCCTTTATGAACTTGTCTATGGTCAGAAACACTCACTTGTCAGTACAACCAGGGAACCACAACTGCCACTTTTAAAGAAGATACCAGATAGTAATGACCCAAAAGTACTACAATCCAGAAAGGACCAAGAAGTGATGGAACAACAAAGGGTTCAGCAGGAAGCAGTCCCATTGCAACAAGAAAGGTTCCAAGTCAGAGACAAGATCTGGGTTGTCAATCACAACCAACACAAATTAGACCCAGGGTTACGCAGACCAGGTATTGTCATGGAAGTGAAACCTAATAACACCTACCTCATCAAAGGGATTGGAGCTTGAACTGAACTCAAACGTATGCATCATGATCAACTCTGTTTGTGTAAGGCAAAGGGCAGCCCAACAAAATTCAAGGCTCCCTGTACCCAACGCCAAACTGGATCAATATTAAGCCTGTATACCAGATACTCTCAAGAAGATTCCCAAGGCTCCGCCTTCCAGCACCCCAGGGGGAGATGTCGCAAAATCTTTGATTACTCCCTCTCAGGGAATTAACACCCCAAGTAAATCACCAAGCAGCTCATCAAGTGGTTCACCGCCCAGCCAATAAATGGGTGGCACCATTGTCAGTTAATTATCTATGACAGGGATCACTCAATCCATGTTCTAAATGGAACACAACTTGATTAAGCCTTGTGATTCAAGAGGAACACTACTCAGATAAGCCCCATGATCTTCATGACGTACATGGACAACATGTGGCTTGTCATGATACTATATAATATTCTAGATTCATATCTAATAAAGTATCATTCTCTTCTTAATCTTCACTTTATTTTGTTTATTATACTTCCCAGAAGTATAAACTCAACAATAGTGAAACCAGTTAATTTCATAATAAATTATTTTTGAAGTAAGGGTTTCTTATATTTTATGATACCTTTGCATTATTTTTCATTTTATTTTTTATTCTAAATGATCATATTACCCTAAAAAGTATTCTGAAGCTTAAATTTTATAAGTAAAATGTTCATCAAACAGGGGTTTTCTTGTTAAAAAAGTGTCAACATCCAGTAGGCTACATATAGTAAACTTTATCTAGACTTTTCTAATGTATTGACCTGGGTATAAAATTAATTTTGACAATCAACATACATAGAGTCAACATGAAGATAGTCTTCATGCCAACTGTTCCCCCCTCTCTCCCACACCACCAGAGCAAACTCTTCCTCTGCTGAGAAGGATGAGTCTGCCCAGGCTGCTGAGCAGCTAGCTTATGCGCACTCACTTGGGCCAAAGGTTATAATAATGGACTTTGAGCAAGCTCAGTTCAAAGCCTTTGAGGCCATCTTTGATGGGGAAGTTTGGGTCTGCTTCTTCTTTTTTAGACAGGCCCTCATCAAGAATCTCAAGAGCAAGAAGAGCCTCTTTGACAAGTATCTTAATGATGGTAAAGGGAAATGCTGCTTTGTCATCACCCAGTTTACTGCCTTGGCTTTTGTACAGCCAGAGCATACTGGGATTGGCTTTGAGTCCCTCCTGGAAGATACTTACATCAAGAAGAACTCCACCATCTTCAAGGGTTACCTTGTTCAATTCAAGAGGCAGTGGGTAGGAAAGAAGATGACTGCCAGGAGAGGAAAGAGCGGGGCCACTGCCCCTTGGAACTGCCATAGCACCTTTATCAAGGGGGAGATGAAGACCACATCTAGCCTGGAGGTTTGGCATAAACACTTGAAGGTGAAGTTTGGGACCAACCTCAAGTATAATAAGTTCTTCCAGAAGCTGCAGGAGGAGCAGGCCCAGAATTTTCTATTTTTTGTTACCTGGCCAATCAGGTGGCCCCAAGAAGAGAAAAAAGTAAGGACCAGTACTACCAGGAGGACATCTAGAAGGTAGTCAAGAAGAAGTATAAGGTGGAGGAGATCAAGAAGTACCTCAAGGGCATGGCTACTTCCCTTGCTGGTGGCTTTAATTAGCCTAATAAACCTTGCTTTGCTTTGCCTTTACATTTTTTACTTTTGAATTTTTATATTTATTTATTTTTTGGATAGTGCTAATCTTTTTAGTTATAAATAATAAGTTTTGGATATAGTTTAATGTGGTTTTGTAAGAAACATCTTATATTTTGTTAATTTATCTTTAATGTCAGGATTGATAATTCTTTTCCCCTGAAAACCCGGGACCAAGTGTGGGATTTAAACCCTGATCCTTATCCCCCCAGGCTGCCGGCCCTATGGACCAAGGGGCCGCCTGCCTGCGTCTTCCTGATGTCAAGCCCCTTCAAGCTGAAGCCAAGAATGATGGTTACAAATGGTAAAGCAAGTCAAACCAAAGGAATCAGTGCGCCAAATGGAGTAGCAATCAGGGTACCTAATGGAGGCAATGAAATTTCAACCTTTAGCTCCATGAGCTTGAAGTCTACACTGGCAGCCAATCAAGAGCCATCCCCAGAAGGAGGCACAGACTGGTGTCCCAACCCCATGACCACAACTCTAGAGCAAGATAATCAAGTATCCAATTTGAGATCTCTGACAAACAAAAGAACTCCCAGCATGGGTGCTATTTTGTTACCTTTGAACCAGAGGACCCAGAACTCCTGGACCCATCTTTCCCAATGCCCTGATAGCCCCCATGGAAAATATTAAGTTTGGAAGTGGGGTGCTATATAAACCAAAGGACCACACACTTCAATCTTATTAATATTTTTGAATAAAGGTTATTTTATTTTGGCTTACACAGCTACTGCCTTATTTTGTATTTGCCATCTATCAAATCATTTCAAGATCCGGCCCTCCTGCCCCTCTGCTTGCAGATTCCTGTCCTCCAGGTGCTTCCTTTGGCTCTGTCCACTTCACAGATTATTCTTTGAAGCCTGAATATAAGGAATACACCCCAGAGAAAATACTTGAACTAGATCCTTTGGCCGGCATACAATCTGCAGTTAGATACAACTGTTAAGGCATGTGGATATTCTCAACACCTAAATTGTTTAGAGAGAAGTTCAAATATCTTCCTGCCTACAACCTCCACATGGAACTACTTATGACTGCTAAGCCTATGCCCACCTCCTCACCAGGCCTCCCAAATGACTACACTGGCAGGCTGCTCAGGATTGTGTACATCACTCTCACAGGGGTGATTGACACTATAATCCCAGCCTCTGGCCTGTGGTACTGGGTGGGGAAGTCCTTCTCCTACTTTTTTTGAGTTAGCTTCTTTCTTGTGGTTGGCTTTACCACAAAAAACCTGGCCCAAGTCACCCCTGAAAACAACAGGCCGGCCACCTAAGACTGGATCCCTAACATTTAAGCCATGAGAAATTTTCAGTTGAGCTTATATAAAGTATAATTAATTAAATATATAATTCTCTTTTATTTTGTATAACTTACAATATTGTATTAACTTTTATTTTTGTCTCATTGGAATTTTAATTTTTATAGGAATAAAAATATTTTTATAATAAAGAGATTTTTACATAGCAAATTGAAAAATACTTGCTTATATCTCCTTATTATTTCTTAGGGTAATTTTTATTGCATTCTTAACACTCTCTGGCATCATCTTAGTATAATAAAGTATTTTAAAATATTTTTTATATTAAAAATGTTCAGGGTAAAGTGTTTTGCTAATTAAAAAAGTGTTGTCATCCAGAAAACAACATTAAGTAAAACCAGGCCGTTACTTTACTATATTGTTGACATTAAAAGAGTTGACATGGCCACTGTTGGCATTTTTAGTTTTTAAATGGGCGCTGTTGCCCCCAAGACAGACTTCCATACCAAAAACAGGTCATATGAGTGTGTTGTGCTCAACTTTGGGATGAAAAATTGCGCCATCAACTTTTGTTACTGTTATGAATGAGGTCTTTGCCCCACACATCAACAAGCATGTACTAGTGTACTTAGATGACATCAATGTATATAGTCCTTGGTGAAACAGCACCATAATGATTTGGAGGCAGTCTTTGCCACCCTGGCACAACATAAACTTCTGGCAAAACCCTCTAAATATCAGTTTTTCTGTAAATAGTTACCCTTCCTGAGACAGTTTGAAAAGACAGCATCAAGCCCAACATCAGAAGATTCAGGTCATCTACAAGATGCCACTGTCAAAATACAAGTCCAAACTACTTACATTCCTGGAGATGGTTCCCTACATCCAAAAATTTATCCCCAACTGTGGTAACCTGACAGCACCCCTGTTGGCTATAACTGGCGCCAAATCTAAGTTTATATAGACCCCCCAACAAAACCTCTGTTTCCAGTGTCTAAAAAAACTTAAAACTGTCCCCATCATCCAGTAACCTAAATGAGACAGAGAGTACCAAATGGAGACAGAAGCCTCTGATTTGTACATTGGGAGAGTGCTGTGGATCAAAAACATCAATGTTAATTTCCTGCCTATAGCCTACAAGTTGCACAAGTTGACAGAAGGCAAATGCTGCTACCCCATCCATGATAAGTAACTACTGGTAATTGTATACTATTTTTTCAAGCGGTGCTGCTACCTGGAGCGTCAAGATGAGTTCACTGCCCCAACTGATCATAAGTCCCTCATATATTTCAAAACACAAGCTAACCTATTCAGACACCAGGAGCTCTGGATGGAGCTTATCAAAAGGTTTAACATGATTATTCTATATAAACAAGGACCTGAACTTGCCATGGTAGACACATTCTCTTGCTTTTATGTCAGAGCCTAAAGAGGGGAAAACAATCTAGACCCAAACTGGCCCCTCCTGGTACTCCAAACTAAAGACAACAGCTTTAACCCAGGCACTAATGACATCACTAAAGAAACAGTCATCAAAAATGCACACCTCTTCACAGATATATACAGGATGCTACATCACAAGATGACCAATAGAAGCACCATCCTGTATATCCCCAAACACCAAAGAGTTAACACCATTATACACTATCATAGAGATTTAGGGCATACTAAAAGCCACAACTTTTATGAGTTTCTCAAGTACAAAACATGGTGGTCAACTCTATGCTGGGATGTCCAAGAAGTTATTGACCAATGCAAAGTATGTGAAAAGTTTGCAAAAAGCAACACTCTGCCAAGTATGTGCTGCCAATTTGTCCCCAGTTAACCTTCACTTTATGGGCTCTAAATATTGTGGGCCCCATGTCTGGGAAACACTACAACAAGAAGTATATCATCACCACCATTGACTTTGCCACTTACTGGCTGGTAGCCCAAGAGGTGAAGACACATACAGGCAATGATGTGCGGTGGTTCATAGGAAAAGAAATCATCAGCAAGTTCAGAAAGCCAGAACTCCTGATAACAGATGAAGGCAAAGAATTGACCTCTGAAGATACTAATGTATACCTCACTAAGAATGGGGTCCAACACAGTGATAACACCTTACCATCCCCAGGCCAATGAACACGTGGAGCGTCTGAATGGTAGCCTTGTGCAAGCCTTGGCCAAGCTCACTATCGGGAGACCTGAGGAATAGTACAAGCAACTACCAACTGCACTATTTGTATGCCGGACTTGTGTGAGCAGATCCACTGGGAAAAGCCCTTTTGAGTTGGTATATGGCACACACACCCCAACATCATCCAAGCATTATCAGGACCCAGGCTGGAAATTCCAATCCAGGTTCCACCCCGCTCAGATCCCCAGGTCATACAGGCCAATAGTGATCAATCAGAAAGAAGAGGTAAGTGTCTAAAAAGACATTCATCCCCATCCAAAACAGACATGAGGTTGGCAACAAATTTTGGGTCATGAACATCAACAAAAGTAAACTACAACCCAAAAAAGTAGGCCCAGCCATCATTCTAAAGGTAAACAAAAACAACACTTACCTTGTGCAAGGACTTGGAAAACGTAAACAAGACAAAGTCCTCCACCATGATTGTCTGAGACCCTGAAAAGCAAGACAAAAACAATGTAAGACAGTTTTACCCACCATCAAACAAAAATTATTCCAGTATGGTGCCCAGGCTCCCAACAACCTCCCTGACAACCTGCCCCCAGAGGAGACCAAATCTCAGCCAGGGGGGGTGTTGAAACAGCAGACTCAACCTTCCAGCAAGGTTCCAAGTAAGCAGGTTTGTGACCTGCAATCTAATTACCCATCCACTCAAAGCCAAGATAGGAAGTTGACTCGCATTTTCAAATACAACAACATGAACTGAAGCCAATCCCCTACAGTGGATATCTTGTTTTGGCTCTTGACTCATTACAAGGATAAAGACACTCCCTTCACCAACCCACTGTGTGATCAACACTATCATGTTCCTACTATCCACAATTCACAGTTACTATATAATCCATATTTCTTAATAAATTTTTTTATCTAGTTTCCAAATATATTTCCCTTCTAACTCTGCTAAAACAGCACAGTTACAAAAATTTTCCAACTCCTTAATGGGTGGATTAAAATTAGAAGTGAAAAAGAATTTTTTCAAGATATTTTATATGGTTGGATGTTTAAACTCTGCTAAGGATTGAAATTAGCAGTAAAAAAGAAAGCATGGTAGTTTTAAAAATATTAGATTGAAAAGACATACATAAATAAAAGCTTAAGGTAAGAGATAGTTGGCTTGGGAATTTTAAATCTATCTATACCAAAGTGAAATAATAGAATATTCACTTGGATGCATTAGCTGATCCAAGTGGCTGCATATTGTTTCAGAGTAAATCTTGCTTGCCACAGCCTCATCCCAAAAATATATTAGTAGAGTTAAACTGACCATGATAAAATTATGACTTGATATAATGATTTTCATAAATTCTATAGTACCTAGATAAATACTTCAGATGATTCTGGTTAAAATGGTATCAAATGTGATAGCTCTAGCTGCTCTAGATGCTGAGATATATAGTTAAGTGCTAGAATCGGGTTCACATCATAGTTAAAGGCTCGGACTCGATTTGATATTATCTAAATTTACTTTTAAAACACACTAAAAAACTAAAATCAATGTATCTCAGTGAATACTAAGCCAGTTTTGATGCCCAATAGCTTATTTTAAAGCTTCAGAACAGCTCTACATTTTGAAAGATTTTAAAAATCAATTAATAAATTTTAAAATAATTAGTTTAGCCTTACTAAACTTAATAGTGATACTATACTTATTTAGGTTTAGTTTTTATTTATACTTGGAGTATACAATTTTAATTTTAAATTTAAATAAATTTAATTTAAATTACCTTTCAATAAAGCAATTAAATAATTTTTTAATTAAACATGTGATAAGTAATCTAAGTCTAAAAATACAATAAAATATATTTAATTGATTTATTAAATCAATTTTAATTCTGTCCTTGGATAGGGCAACCACCTATTATGTCAATAAATACAATTATCTGGTTTCTAAATATTTGCTCCTTCTAACTTGCTAATACAACACAGTTACAACCATCCTATCAGTAACTTTATTCTGTATATGAGGTCTCATGATCATTATCATCATCTTCAATAAAACCAAGGTCTTATAAAACCTTTTGTTTCCAGCTAGGTTTTTATCACAGAAAACCCACTTATTAATCAATTTGAAGCCCCCAAAATGGAGTAATTTTCTTTGAGAAGAAAGAATTTTTCAAGAAAAAACATATTTTGGGGCAGGAAGATGCTATTTAATTAATTTTCCTGCAATAATATTTCAGTCAATTTTGATCCAACTATGGTTTTCCAATGTGTAACTTAATTTAGATTTACATTATTTTTTAATAAATTTCTTTAATTATAACCAAAGATTTATCCAACCTACTTAGCTATTTTTTGTAAATCAAAAAGAGTTACATATGGAGAAAATATAGCAGGTCATAATTGACTTAAAAGCAAATCTATGTGCAGGAAGGCTCCCACCACCTGCTCCTCATACCTGGTGGTTGGGAGTGGGTCCAAATCCTGCTTGAGGATCAAAAATGTTACTTCTGTAACAGTAAAGATCTTGTTATTCTTTCATGATTGGAATTATGGGGCAGGGAGATATACAATCAATTAACTTTCCTACATCAGATTTTAAAAAGCAAATATCCAGGTGCAGGAATCTCTTCTGCCCTGCCAATAGCTGCATGGCCTGTCCTGGGCCCCAAAAGCTATGCCCAAGACTTGGTTGCTTTTGCTGGGCCTGAGCAGGCTAATTTTAGCTTCCAAAGTCTCCCATTTGCCCACTCTCTATTTAGTAATTTGGGGTTCCAAATTGGGAATCCCTTGATTAATCAAGTTCTCCAGCCTCAGAAATGCCTGTCAAGTCAGTCCAAAAATGATAATTAAAATGAAAATGACCCCATGACACCTGCAGCCAACCCTGTCAGATTCAATGACTAGTCAAGCAAATATAGACCACCAGCAAGCCAAGCAGCTGTTCCTAAAGACCCCAAAACACTGCCATAACTGCTGTTTTAGCAGAGTTACAAGGGAGAAATATTTGGAAACTAGATAAAAATCTTTATTGAGAGATAGTGATTATATAGTTTTTGTGATTTATGGATAACAGGAACATGATTGTGTTGATCACTTGGCTGGATGGTGAAGGGAGTGGCTTGATCCTGGTAATGAGTCAAGTGCCAAAATGAGGCATCCACTGTAAAGGGTCATCCCTTGGTCATGTTGTTGGATTTGGTAATTCAAGTCAACTTCCTAGTTTGGCTTTGAGTAAATGGAAGATTGGGTTACATGCCACAAACCTGCTTAGTTAGAACCTTGTTAGCGGGTTGAGCCTGCTGTTTTGACACCCCCCAGCTGAAGGTTGGCCTCCTTGGGTGGCAGGCCATCAGGGAGGTTGCCAGAGGCCCGGGCGCCATACTGGACTAACTGCTGTTCCATTGCTGGTAAGATGGCTTCTTGTTGTTTTTGTTGTGCTTTGCAGGGTCTTAGTTGGTTGTGATGTAGTACTTTGTCTTATTTGCGTTTGTTGAATCCCTGCACTAGGTAAGTGTTGTTTTCCTTTACCTTTAGGATTATGGTGGGCCCTAATTTTTTGGGCTGTAGCTTGCTTCTGTCTGTGTTTAATAACCAGACTTTTTTTGCCAACTTTGCATCTGCTTTTTATGGGGACAAACATTTTCTATAGTTGTTTCTCCTCTTTTTCCAGCTGGTTGCTGTTGGCTTGCATCACTTGAGGCGCTGAGCAAGGGGGAACCTTGCTGGGTATTTCCAGCTTAGATCCTGAGAGTGCTTGGATGTTGTTGGGTTGTGTACTATAGAAGAGCTCAAAAGGGCTCTTCCCAGTGGATCTGTTCATACGGGTTTGGCATACAAGAAATGCAGTTGGTAGCTGCTTATGCCAGTCCTCAGGTCTCCTGGTGGTGAGCTTTCCAAGGGCTTGTACTAGACTGCTGTTTAGCTGCTCAACCCGTCTATTGTCCTGAGGGTGGTAGGGTATTTTCACTGTGTGCTGGACCCCATTCTTTTCAAGGTATACATTTATGTTCTCAGAGGTCAAATCTATGGCTCCATTGGTGATTAGCAATTCTGGCTTTCCAAATTTGCAAATGATTTATTTTCTTATGAAGCGCTGCACGTTGTTGCCAGTGTGTGCCTTCACTGCTTGCGCCATTGGCCAGCAAGTAATAAAGTTGATGACAGTGATGATATAATTCTTATTGTTGTGTTTCCTGGGCATGGGGACCACAATGTCTAGGGCCCATACCTTGAAGGGTAACTGGGAACAGATGATCATCATGTACTTAGGTGGGGTATTGCTTCTTGTAAAGCTTTCATACATCTTGCATTGGTCTAGGACTTCCTGAACATCACAATACAGGGTTGGCCACCAGGCCTTGTGTTTAAGGAGCTTGTATAGGTTGCAGCTCTTGGTATGGCCCAAGTCTCTGTTGTGGCTTAGGATGGTGTCAACTCTTTGGGTGTAGGGAGGTATGGAATAGTGCTTCCATATGTCCTCTTGTGATAGTGTGTTCTGTATATGTCTGCAAGTAGGTGATTGTTTTTGATGACAGTTTCTTTTTTGATGTCTGTGGTACCTGGAGGGAAGCCTTTGTCCTTTGTAAAAAGCATCAGGAGAGGGCAATCTAGGTCCAGCTCATTTTTTCCTCTTGTAGCTCTGACGTATAGATGCAAGAGTGCATCTTCCATGGCAAGCTTGGGTCCCAGATTGTATTGTATAATCATGTTAAATTTCTTGAGGAGTTACATCCAACATGCCTGGAGTCTGGACAGATTGGCTTATGTTTCAAAGTACATTAGAGACTTATGATTGGTTAGAGCAGTGAACTCCTCTTAGCATTCTAAATAGTAGCGCCATTGTGGGGTTCCTGTCCACCAGTCTCCAAAGTGTGTCCTGGGTCATAGCCAGGGACCATCTGAAAGGGGTTTTCATTCTATAGTAAGGGAAAATGTATCTCAGAAATATGTATAGGGGTTGAAATGGGCTTTTATTTACTCTCAAAAGGAAGATCCCCTTAGAAACCTTCTGGTATATGGCCCAGGGGGTCAGGGAAACTGTTGTGAAGTGATTGGCTAAACTAGCCCTCACTGTAATAAACATTGATTTATTAAGCTCAATAAATTAGAGAGGGCAATAATACTCTTGTACTGATGAATAGTGTTACTAACAATCAACTAAGTTGCCTCTCTAAAGCCATATTAATTAATGATTTCTCAACCATTAGATAGTAGTGGGCAAAACCTGTAGATGGATTGGCAGTGAAGCAGATGATTCTGGCGCTCAGCAGCTCCCATCAATATCCACAAAATCTATATACCTCTCCTTCTTGATTAATATAAAAAAATCAATATTTACATTAACTATACATTTATTATATGCACTAATTAGAGAATCCTCTTAGCTTAGTCTTTAGTAAAATATAGGTTATAAATAAAGTTAAGTGAATAAAAGCAACCACCACACCATAACCAAATTTACAACATTTGGTGCTCACTCCAATATGCAGCAGCACAGTAGCTCTTGTTGCCCCACCAGAGACTTGTCTTTGACTGAGAGAGAGTTTGGAGATGAACTTCTCCAAGCATTCCTTTGTCATCTTTGGGACCATCCTGGTGGCCTCTTTATGGAACTAAATTGTCTTGCAGGCAAAAGAAATGGCCTTCTTAGTGACACTATTGTGTTTAGCCAGTACATGGTAGTACTGCATCACCCTCAGAAGATTGTGGGCCGGTTGGCCCTCCACCTGGACATCCCCACTCCACTCAAAGTGAACGGTAATATCAAACCCACCCAGCAGCAGCTGGAGCTGGCAATGAACAGCATAGATTGGGGATCCTACCAGATGGGGAGGTCCATAATAAGCTGGCAGTACTACCTTCTTATGGAGCAACCACTAAGGAGAAGTTCTGTAGCTTCAAGGAATAACCCCCAACCAGCACTGTATTCAAATGAAGACCATAGAGCAGGAAAAGGAATATCTCTACAGCTTTGCCTATCTGGAAATATGCCACACCCAAATCCACCTAGGATATCAGTTGTCTCTGATCTCTAATCAAGGGAGCCTCATCAACAGTCAACAGGCTTTCCTCCATCACCTGTACAGTAAACTATCAGGGTCTATGACTAATATCAGTCATCAGATCAACATCATGACAAGTCATCAGAACCATACTGCCACTTGGATGTCTCAACTATAAGAACACCTAACAAACTATGCTGCCACCATGATTGGCTCTACACTTGAGCATAAGGGGATCAACAACAGCTGGATTTGCACAGTCATGCACCACGTAAAAGGAGCCAAAGCTGCCTTCTGCCACCTTTGAAAAGAGCTCAAGTTGCTCTATTGTTCAGTAAGCATGATCAAGGATAGACAGCCCTGGAACACAAGGGGATGACACAGCCATCATCCAGAGGGACATGGAGGAGCTCTCTGGGCATGTGAATGAGATAGACAAAAGCCTTTGCCAATCTCTTGCCAATTGTTGTTATTTTTATGCTGATTTAGCTAAACTCACAAAGCTAATCACCAATAACCATGCACACTGTGAGGAAAACCACAATGATTTGGAACAAAATGAGAAACAAACAACATACTGCACAGGAAAACGCAGGCTTGCAGTTTGACTGCCAAGAAGCCTTGAATGAAATTTGGCAGAAGAATTACAGGCCGCCAATCAAACCATCAAGGACCTTTCACAAGAGGTAAGGTTGCAGCACAGCAACATTCAGTTGCTACAAGAAAAAATGCAGCAACTACTGACAGTAATCCTCCAACAATCAAGGCTGGATCTGGAAGTACAAGCAACTGCAGATAGAATCCCTAATGTTCTCTCTCACTACAGCCAGGCTATGACTGACAACCATCAATTCTTCCATAGCTATGAGAGTGATGAGGATAACATAGGCTGAATCATCAGGAAAGTTTACGTCACTGAGCCTGTTTTAGACAGCAGTGAAAATCTTCTGCCTGAAGCTGCTGCGTCCTCATCAAAAGCCAACAACAATATAAGAGACACTGCTTTGGATGTACAATTTTGAGTTTTAAACTTAAGAACTTTGTCCCCTTCACCTAGGAGAAGTTACAATTACAGTATGTCTACTGTGATTCAAAACTTCAAGCCCACAAATATCCCAAAGTTTGACAAGAAATTCAACATACATTTGTTCTTGCAACTTTACAATAACTCCATGTATGGAGCGGGCAAAGCCATGAAAAACGCAGCAATCTTTAACTACCTTGACTCAGAGACTCAGACAATTATTATGCCTAGACTACCTGAGAATTGTTGGACTTATTAGAACGTTTCTAGGGCTCTTATTGCTGAGTTTGGTATCAAGGAAGCCCTATTTTGCCACAAAATGGAGTTTACAGAAGGGAAAATCAAGAAAGGGGAAAGCCTAATGGAGTTTTCTGAGCTCTCCTGTCTAGAAGCACAGACTTTAGTCTTCATGGGAGAAGCTACCTTTGTTGACGTGAAGTGAGCCCTTATCAACTATGCATTGCCCAACAGAGAGCTTTTCATTGCATTAAAGGAGGAATTTATGGTGCACAGACTGTCCCAGACCTTTGAGACATTTAGGCTCTTTTAAGGAGTAACTTGAGATCCCCTTTCCTGACTACCAAGGGAAGATCACCTTCAACTCTTCTAAATCTAAAGAAAAACCCTTGAACAAGGATATGGGAAAAAAGATGGCTACTGGCTCAACTCATGTGACTAATAGTTTTAATAAAAATTGTGCATGCTATAAGTGTGGCTAACCTGGTAATCTATCACAGGATTTCAAGCAATCAAAAGCCAACGTCTGTCATGTGGGCCAAGAAGACAGTGAGGACAAGAATGAGCCTACAGAAGATAATGAGGAAGAAAGTGAAGAGGAGGCAAAAAACTGCTAAGCAGTCAGGTTGTGGAGAAAACCATGACTGCTAATAGTAACAACCCCTCTCCTACACTTGATCCAGACCCCGCTGGAAAAATAACTGCCTGGCAAAGAAGACAGCCTGATGGACCCGGATGCCAGCCCTAAGCGCTACCTTCCTGATAAAGAAGAAGTGAATGAGGACCTGCTCTGCCAAGTTCTGACTGCAAATGCCATCACCAGAAGGCAGACTATACAAACTGAAGTCCTGCCTTCATGTGAATCAGTAGAAACTGTATCAATTCCTTACGCTGAACAACTGCCACAGCCTTCTAGTGAAGTAAATTAAAAAACTGATTATGTTGATAAATTGGCACAAATACTTTGTTTAGTAAAATTATTGACTATGCTGGAGACTTTACAGACCCTGAAACCCGAGCTTACCTCAGCATTGGAGGCATTCCTTGCACAGTTTAAGGGTCTAGATGTACACAAAGTCACAAAAGTCTTGTCTCCAGACTATGGAGACCAAAATGATTATACATACATTGAACTTGTTGTTCACAAGCTCAGGTTATGGACAATCCTTGACTCAGGAGCACCAGGAAATATAGTCTCTGCCAGACTGGTGAAAACTCAAACTGGCTCCTGACTTGGACTACAAAGAAGGGCAACCTCCAGAATTAACCCATACAGAATGGAACATCCTCCATGTCAACAATTCTCAAATTATTTTTCTTATTTTCAATATTAAAGATTATTTTTTTCTTAATTAAATAATTGACACTGATAATAGAAGCAATGTTTGTTTTTTTAGCTTTTAATTGAAATTATAAAAGATAAAGAAAAACAATTTTTGAAATTGTCAACATGGAGGATGTTCCATTCTGTATGAGTTAATTCTGGAGGTTGTACAAAGAAGAGCTTGGGATAGCTGGTCCTGATAAAAACAAAGTCTTATGTGCTTATTCCTATCTTCTGCTTAGTTTTGTTAAGCTGGTAGTGACTGCTCTGACTATAGTTATCCGTAATAATAGCTATGATATACTAATTGGAACAAGTTTTATGGCTACATATAGAACAATTATAAGACATTAGGCCATCATTTTTAGCATTCTGGACCATTTGGTACCCATGTTTTATCATGGAGATGGACCTAAGAAGTTACCAACCAAGAAGGTTCACCACATTAATATGGAATACACTGACAGTGACCTTCCTTCTGCTTATACTCTATGCCAGAGGAAGCTGAAGACTCTTTTCTTGGCTACTAAGGTGTATAAAGGGATACCCTTGTATGCTGCCAAAGACCTTGTGATCCCAAGGGTATTGCAAGTCATTCACAACACTGGCTGTGGGGTTCCTGTCCACCAGTCCCCAAAGTGTGTCCTGAATTGTAGCCAGAGACCGGCTGGAAGGGGATGTCATTCTCTAGTAAGAAAAAATGTATCTCAGAAATATGTATAGGGGTTGAAATGGGCTTTTATTCACTCTCAGAAGGAAGATCCCCTTAGAAATCTTCTGGAATATGGTCCGGTGAGTCAGGAAGATAATATGGGTTTGCCAATACTTGGAGTCCTCCCACAATATCTTGGACTCCTTGTACTTGGTCTTGGACTCCTTCACCTTAGTCTTGGATTTCTGATCCTTAGACTTGGACTCCGGCGCCACGCTTAGGATCCAGCCTCTTATTATTGGGCTCCTGCTCCGTTATCTTGGGCTTCAGCTCTCTGTATATCTTTAGTGGCCTTGGTATTCCACTTGTATCTGTCCAATCAAGCTCCTTCTGGTGATCAAAAGGCTTCCAAAAACTTCTTGGCAGAAACTTAAAAGGCCTCAGAAAGATCCTGTCAAAGACCCAGAAAGACCTCCAAAAAGACCCTGTAACTTCCCAGCCAGCCACCTTCTTATAGTGTCCTTTTCCCAACGGTTCTGCCTTCAAAATGGCTTTCTTCAGAAGCTTAAACCATTGCTGCTTACTTTCCCTATAATAACTTAAGCTTACACACTTACTTTCTCAAAAGCTTAAAGTATTAATTACCTATTTCCTCAATTTTAATTTAAGCTTTTGGCTTCTAACCAATCATTTTCATCAGGAAACCTACCAAAACTCAACCAATGAATGCAGAGCGCAGAGATAGACCATTTCTGAAGTTCCACTGGGATCCAACTAAGAAAATAATTTTCACAGCTCAAACCGCTCACATTGACAACTCTTCGCGCACCAAAGCATTAACTGGTCCATTATTCTGGCACCATTTCTTCCTGCATTCAACCTAAACCCATTTAAATAGCAGAATACTATTTAAATTATTCTTTCTGGACCTCTTCAACGTTTTGCCCATATATTTACAAATATTGTAAAATCCAAGGAAAATGTCCCACCCAAACAACTTTGTATCCAGCTCTCATAGCAATATACCTTCATCTATCCTAGGAACTTAAAAAATAGATATATTATCCACAATTCTATCCACATTACTTCTTGATTTTACTACTAAACCAAGGCAAAACATTCTACATTTTCCCACTTTGGCAAATCAATTCAGCAAAATCTTGGCTCATTTCTCCAGACCACTAGTTCTTCACCATCATCTTTGGGTTCTTCAGCCAGCTCTTCAACCACATCTTCCAGCTCTTCAGATTAATCAGCAAACAGTTCATCTTAGTTCACAGAACAGCTTCTTTCCAGTCTTTAAACGGCCTATCAGTCCTCTGGCTACTCTTTTATTATGGCCAGCTACTTCTGCATCATGATCTTTGAGCCCTTCCACTTATCCTCACTAGGAACCATCTTGGTTCCACCTGCACAATGAACCATTTTGGTTCCAAACTTCAATATGAACCAACAGTCCTTCAAATAGCCTTCTCTGTGATTAAACAGTTCCTCTCACTAGTCTTCTCTGCTGATTTCAACAACCATCTCAGTTCTTTATCTCAGTCCCCATTACCAGAACCTGTAGACCCAGGCATGAGTCTACATTGAACTGGCGTTTGACTGGGCCCTTGCAAGTGGCATTCCACTTAGGCCATCCAACTATAGATTCTCTCAGCCTATGTCATTTTTTACTCACCCAGGTGATTAAGTCTGGGCTTCCAGTTGCAGAGTAATCAGCTCTACTTCCCAGAGGCCTGATCACACCAAGTTCTGCAGCTTGCTACCCAAGAAAAACGCCTTGGTGACACCTCCAAGCAAATCTATACCCTCCAATGCTCACTCTAGGTTCTCCTCAAAAGCTCACATGGGGACATAAACAAGGACAACCTACCAGTCCGTTAGGTTGGATGCTTGCTCACAGACCTCCTGTAAGCGTATCAGGGTATGTAGAGCCCTCAAATCTCTTCCCCTCCCTGGCAGCCCGCGTTACCTGCCAGGGGTCTAAAACCATCTCCACCTCAAACAGACAAAGTTCCCTGCTAGCTATCTCATTCTTCACCCTTTTGCAGCCACAGTTCCCTGCTAGGTGAAGAACTCTAGCCCACAGCAGCCAATATCTTCTTCTGGATGGAGGCAACATCTGCCTCTAGTAGTCTTTATACCTACTAGCTAGGCCTTACCGTCCCTAGTAGCCATCATTCCCTACTAGGCCTCTACCTGCAACAAACAACCAAACTTTTGCTTGGCCAACATTAGCCCCACCTGCAAACCACCAAACATGTGGACCGTCACATTGGCCTTAGCATGGGATTTCCAGAGGGACTACATGGTAAAGTCCACAGTCTACAAAAGGTCCCACTTTGAACCTTGGATATCTCCTGGAATTATAATGGCTTCAAACAAGGAAATCTTGGTCCTTTTGGGCAATATTTCCAATGCTCTCATAAAGGTGAAGAAGAACCAGCTTTTGGACCACCTCCAACTGGAAGAAAATTCTACTTTAGTAGATGTCATTCCCTTTGGGGAATTCAGTGAGTTTGACTTCCCTTGCAAATGTCCTGCAGTACTATTGTCAATTCCTAAAGAATCACTTCATGGACTATCTGCATCATAAAAGGATCAAGTGCTGTGTCTTTTTGAGAGATACAAAGCTTTCTTTGAAGAGCAAAATTATGACCTGGGAAAAGCCTTAGGAGTGGAATATGTTCTGGACACACAAGGCATAGCTCCCATATGGTCCCGTCCAATTCAGAGAAGGCAGGCTCAACAAGCAATTGCCAACAAGGAACTACAGAAGCTCCTCACAGCTGGACTTCTTGTTCCTAGCAAAAGCCCTTGGTCCTCTCCTCTTCTGATGGCAAAGAAGAAAGACAGGTCCAATTGTGTGGTAATAGAATACTGTAAATAAAACTCTGTTACAAAAAAGGAGTTGTTTCCACTTCCATAAAAAGATGACACACTTGACAAACTAGGCAGCACCTAATAATTTAGCACAATAGATCTAATTAGCAGCTATTGACAAATAGACTTTCCTAAGGCAGATTAAGAAAAATGTGCAATAATTACTGATCAGGGCCTGGTTTAACCCACACATATGTCACAAGGTTTAGCTAAAGCCCTGGCTACCTTATAACGTGCAATGGACTCAGTAATGGGCAACCTCAAGCTTTCTTGAGACCTGGTTTACTTAGATGACATCAATGTCTCTTCAAGAACCTTCAGCAAACATTTAGAACACTTGGAGGCTGTATTCTAACGGTTGATTGCAACAATTCTAAAGCTTAAACTTAGGAAATGAAATTTCTTTATAGAAAATTTGTAATTCCTAGGGTATATTATAAGTAAGGATGGACTTAGGAAAGTTCCTTCAAAAGTGGAGGCAATTACCCATATGCAGCAACCAAGCAGCAAAAGAGACGTCCAAGTATTCTTGGGGATGATAGGGTACTACAGATGTTTCATTCATAACTTTGCTGGCCTAGGTGGTCCCCTCTTCCACCTCTTGAAGAATGAAGTCAAATTCCCATAGACTCTGGGTTGTCAACAAGCTTTTGACAATTTAAAAGTCACCCTTGTCACTGAGCCTGTCCTGGTATACCCTGACTTTGATCAACCTCTTGTTGTCCATACAGACACCAATCTCACTGAAATAGAATCAATCCTATCCAAAATGGATTATGAAGACCAGAAACATCCTGTGGGTTATTGCTCAAGGACTTTAAAGTTTGTTGTGTATATACTTCTAGGCAATATAATAAACAAGATAAGGGGAAGACTTAAGGAGAGAATGATAATTTATTGGATAAGAATATAGATTAATATATAGTATCATGACAAGCCACATACTGTCCATGTACGTCATGGGGTCATAGGGCTTATCTGATTAATGTTTCTCTTTGATCACAAGGCTTATTCAAGCTGTGTTCCACTTAGGATCTGGATCAGATGATCCCTGTAATAGATGGTCAACTGATAACGGTGCCACCAGTTTACTGGCTGGTCAGTGAGCCATTCAGTGATCTACTCAGGGCAGTAACTCCCCAAGAGGGAGTAATCAAAGATGTTGCAACATCTCTCCCTGGGGTGCTAGAAGGCGGAGCCTGAGGAATTTTCTTAAGAGTGTCAGGGATACACACTTAGTATTTATCCAGTTTGACGTTGGGAACAGGAAGCCTGGAATTGTGTTGGGCTGTTCTTGCTTTACTAAGACAGAGTTGGTTATGGTGCATGCCCTTTAGTTCAATTCAAGCTCCAATTCCCTTGATGAGATAGGTATTGTTGGGTTTGACTTCCATGACTATGCCTGGTCCATGCAGTCCTGGGTCCAACTTATGCTAATTGTGGTTACAACCCAGATTTTGTCCCCAACCTGGAATCTTTCCTGCTGTAGTGGATTGCTTTCTTTTCAACTCTTTGGCATTCCATTTCCTCTTGGTCTTTTCTAGCGTGTTGTACATTGGGGTCACTATTGTCTGGCACCTTTTTGGGCAGAGATAATTGTGGTCCTACAGTTGTACTAACAAGAGCAGACTTTTGTCCATAGACAAGCTCATAAGGGCTTTTGCCCGTATTGCAGTTGACTTGTGTTCTACAGACCACAAGCACTGTTGGGAACATGTCAACCCAGGCCTTTGGATTGTTAGCAGATAACTTACTGAGGGCTTCTACAAGTGTGCTGTTCAGTTGTTCTACTTGTCCATTTGCTTGAGGGTGATATGAACTGGCTGTGATGTGTTTTATTCCATTCTTGGCAAGGCAGACATTGGTGTCAATGGCTTTAAGTTTGGTGCCTCCATCTGTGATCAGGAGGTCAGGTTTTCCAAACTTGGCTATGATCCCTTTTCCAATAAAGTGTCTCACATCATTGCCTTTGTGCTCTTTTTTAGCTTGTGCCACAGATCATCTGGTTGCTTAGTTAATAGCTGTTATGATGTACTTCTTGACCTTGCTTTCACCAGGCATTGGCCCCACAATGTCCAATGACCATACCTTGAAGGGTTATGTGATGGACATGAATACCACTGATTTGGGTGGTGCTTTGGTTTTGGTGTACTTCTCACAGACTTTGCATTGTTTCAGTATCTCTCTGATATCATCTAGCATGCTGGGCCACCAGTAGCGTGTCTATAGATATTTGTGAAAGTTCCTGCTGCAGGTGTGTCCCAGGTCTTGGTGATTTCAGAGGATTGTGTCAATCTTTTGTGTTGACGGGACGTAGGGTACAGTGTCACCATTTGGAAGTATTCAGTGAAGGGTACCATATACGTTTTTGAAGATATATTTGTTCTTGAGGACTTTCTCTTGGATGTCCATTGGTGTGCCAGGTGGGAACCCTTCCTGGAGATTCCCCATGATTAGCATGGGCCAGTTGGGGTTGCCATCAGTGCAAAGGATGTGTTTATTGTATAGCCTTGATAGGGCGTCTGCAGTAAGCATCTCCCTGCCTGGCTTGTATTCAATTTGCATGGGATATCTCTGTATGAGACTCATCTATTTGGCTTGTCTTCTTGACAGGTGTTGTTGTGTTTTGAAGAACATCAGAAACTTATAATCAGTGAGTACTTTGAACGTCTGGGCCCCTTCCAGATAACATTGCCACTTCATAAGGCAGTGTATGATGGCTACCAACTCCTTGTTGTGTATGGAGTATCTTTGTTTGCCATCAGGTAGCTTCCTTGATTCATACGACACAGGAAGGAAGTATTTTTCTGCTGTTTGGATATGGAGTACTCCTCCTATGGGTAATCAGAAGCATCAGTTTCTTTCTCATAGATTCCCTCACAATTTGGGTGTTGAAGGATAGGGGCAGTGATCATGTGTTTCTTTAGTTGGCAGAAGTGTTGATCTTGTAGCGGTGTCCAGATAAACTTGGTTTTCTTGCCTGTAATGGCAGTCAGGGGGCTGTTAGAACACCCCAGTCAGGGATGAATCTTCTTATGTAGGCTAACATTCCAATAAAGGTGCTATCATGACTGGGTGTAGGACCGTACCAAGGCAACATTGGAGGATTCCACCCATCAGGGTAGCATAACACCAAGGCCCAATACAGGAAGGGCAAGGAGCGGGATAAATACAGCATACCATCTGCAAGTGGACAATAGGCACCAAGGTGAGGTACTACAACCACAGCAAGATTAAGAATGGTCAGGATGATCATCCCATATCTGCTGTGGTAATAAGGGATAACCTCAGCAGAGGGTTGTGGGATTAAAGGAGGAGTGGGAGGGATGAAGCTGCTGGCCTGTCCAGGGCTGGGCCCTGGCTGATAGCCCATTGCTACAGGTTCTACTGTTTCTAATAGTTGAAGTGCTGGTGACTGAGCTGGTTGATTTGGTATTGTCCAAGGTGATAAAAGAATAAGGGGAAGAAAGTCAAAGACTACTCTATGGACCATACACTTTATTAAATGTTGTCTGTGTCTGTCTTGATTGTAGGGAAATGGACTTTATACCACTCATCTGGTCTTCCTAGGGAGCAACTACTGGCAGCTCCTTGGAGAGCTCTAGTAGTCTAATCCTTGGTCACAGGCACTTTGGGCAAGGTGGGGGAATTCTTGAGAACAGGGGATATGGTCCCAAGAATCTTGGACTGGGTTGGTGGAGGGAAGTTTTCTGAGCTTGGGCCATTGGATTGGTTGATTGACTCATGGCTGGGGGAAGTTATGGGGTCTGAGTTTGGCTCATCTGGTTTTATGTTGAGATTGTTTAGATTGCTGGAAGTTGATTGGTGGCTAATTATATCCAGCTCAATCATTTGGGGCTGGGGTTGCTTGGCAGTTTGGACTTGCTTCTGGGTTAGGGGATTGTCATCTGCCGGTGAATATTGCTGGCTGAGTGGTTTATTTTCTGTTTTTGACCTAATTAAGCAGTTGTAAACTGCAGGTATTGTGGGGGTTTCAATGGCTTGGGAATCTTCTTTAACAGAATTTATTTGATTGAGAGTGGAAGCTGGAACATCTTCCTGTAGATGATGCTTCATTAAATCAGTGGGTTAAGTGGCATTGAATTTAGGGATGGGCTGCAAGGTGGTATGGGAATCATGACTGGGAGATAGAACTGGAGTGGACTGGTTGGCAGGATTGGAACTTGAACTGATTTATTTGACAAGTTATTCAGCAAACCCAGCTGATACTGGATCTGCTGAATAACTCAGTAAAAATCATTTATTTAAAGTTGGGAGCCACCCAGCTCATTTGTAGCATTAGAGCTGGTGGCTCCGCTACTGTTGGGGGCCGCAGCCCCCCTGGACCAGTTAACAAACTGGCCCTGGTTGTGTTATTGCTTTTTGCTGTTGTTGTTATTAAATTTAACCTGATCTCTCTTTTTAGAGTCAGTTTCCACCTGCCCTGGTGATTTGAGCGGGGTTTGATTCCCCCAGCAGGTTTGCGCGGACAACCGCGCTTCCGCTTCTCAGGGGGGTTGTGAGTTCAAATCCCAGGTTCAAAATTCCTGGTCAGCTGGCCCTTACAGGTACAGAGTTTGATTTTATTTCTTGGGGCTGGAATTTTGGTTATGGCAGCAACAGCGCCCATGTTGACACTTTGTTGACATGGTCACTGTCAACTCAAAACTCTGAATCTCCTATGTTTTTGCTAGTTGCACTAGCTTAATTCTTTTTTAAAGTGTTCAGGGGTGTGAACCCAGAAAACACAACAAAATTGTGGCCATTTAGACACAATTTAATATTAAGCTTGATTATAAACTTGATTTAACCAGTTTTTTTCTTTACATTTTCTAATAAAAATTAGTTTAAATTTTATTTGTTTTCACAACGTAAAAGTGTCAATACCAACACTTTTTAAGCCAAACTTATTTTTAATAACAAAACTGTAACATATACAATAAAAAATTAAGTGCACATTTAAAGTTTTTTTATTAAATTAATATGTAGAAAAGGACATTGCACATACAGTAGATTGTTAAAATTTTCATCTTATAAATATATGTATGGCACTTATTCTGGCTTTAATATAATAAATGTATTGGTGGCTAACAACAATACAATAATTTAAGTGTGAGTTACTATGTAATTTACTATAGAATTTATTGTTAAAAATAATGTTGATACTCAGAATTGTTGTCTATTTGCTTGTGATCATCTGCCAGGGTGGATTTAAGCAAAATAGAGTGGCACAATTAAGCTGTGACTGTACAAAAGTTGCTGTTAAGTAATTAGCTAAATAAATACTCTGAGATATAAAGTTGCTCTATTTTTGCTGTTTATTTTATGTAGATAGTTTTGGATGAAATTCTTCAGATAAAGATTCCTGAAAACTTAGTATCTATATTTAATAAAAGAACAGAAGGCATTTTTGTTAGTTAGGCCCTAATAACTAACAAAACTAAGGCAAGATTGGCTGAATCAATCTTGGAGACTAGGTGTCTCAAAAACAATTTAATTGACAGGAAAGTTAAAATAATAAATACATTGCAATATAATTAATGAGGATTTAATTATATTGGTTAATTGCCTTGATGGTATCAAGGAGTTAGGTAAAGATTAACCATAGGTAAACCCCCAAATTTGGGTTTAAAAAACACCATGGTGGTGCATTTAAGTGTCAAAGCGTTTTAACAGGTTTTTGAAATGTAAGAGCACCATTAAATGTAACAATGACTGAATAAAGGTAATGATGCCTAGGAATTCAGATTAAATCAGCTAGTTCCCAGTTGGAACATGGATAGCTGATATTTTGGATTTTGTATATTCCACAGGGTTTTGGTACCAAGAGCTGAGGAAGCTCCATGCCAAAATTGATACATTGAGATGAATGGCGTCAGGTGACTCATTCTCATTGTAGATTAATTCTCATAGGCTGAGGATTACAGGGCATCTTTTAGGTAAAGATCTAGGTTTGAAAGACTTGAATTTAATAGACCACATGATATGAATCATAGTTTGATTAAAGAACTGGAGGGGTTTTCAGCCAAATATGCCCCAAATGGTATATAAGCAAAAACAGCTAAATTTTAAATAAATATATATTGTCAATTTTGATGCTTTCCCCTCAACTACTTTTTAATTATCATGTCTTCTTTATTATTATTTGAGAGAGAAAAATTTGGGGTGCTTTGTGTAGAAACTGCTGCTGATAGGAAGGAAGTCCCTACAAGTTTGCTTGAGGAATCTTGGGCAAGTCTGGAGGTCTCCAAGGTAGCGCCTGAGGAGTCTTTGGTGGAAGTAAAAGCTGCCTTCAAAGAACTTTATTCTGCTTAATTTTCCAAAGAAGGGACTCCTGCACAAGGAAATAGAATTTATGAATGTGATTATTGGAACTTGCTGGTAGGAACTGATATAATTTTACAATAAGTGAAGGACAGGGCCAATTGTGAAATTGAGGCGTTAAGAAGTAGGGAGGAGAAGAGTGTTGAAATTATGGCTTGTTGGCAAGATGACAATAAAGTGTGTTGCACAAAATTGCCTCCCTGGAGGCAAAGCTCCTCAAAGCTTTGTCACAGGAGGGTAACAGTAATAAGATTCAAGGTCAAGATAACAGCAAGTTTGACTGGTTAGACCTGGATCTGCCACATAAGCTTAAATCAATATGCCACCTCATATAAATAATGTCGTAAGTGACTTCAAGACACTTTACCCTTCTCATTACTGAATACAACTTTCTTAGCAACTTTCGATATACACAATGGTAAAATATCATATTCTCAACCCCAAAATATTATATTTAATAAAGAAATAAAGAACTTTGATAATTTTTTTACATATTTTTATATATTTTTTAATTTTATTATGTGAACAAAAACACACAGAAAATAGTTAATATTTGCTAGCCTGCGTAAATTTAATTAAGCCTACTATGTTTTTTCATAGTAAATTTTCAAAAAAATGCCAACAGTGACAATGTTGTCAAATATAAATGTCTACAATTTTTCTAATTGACAGTGAAAATTCAGCTATTTTTACTAATCAACACTCATAATGTCAACACTTTTACTTCTCACATATAAAACTTTATGTTTTACATAATAAAACCATCTGATTTCTTGATATTTTATATTTTTAACTTTTCTTTTTCATATTTTTTAATTTTTAAAATAAAATCTATTTATAAAGCTAATACTTTGACATAAATCTCTTAACTTTTAACTTTTATTTAAAACTATAATAAAAAAAACTTTTACAATATTTTTTATATTTAAATTTCACTAGTATCCATATAAAGTTTAATTTTAATATATTAAGCTTTTTAAGTTTTTTTTGTTAAATACAAAGCTTTACCTTAAAGCTTGTAGCTTATTATTTTAGGACAAGAACGCCTCAAAGCAACAAAAGGGTACCAAGCATCCCTTCAAGGCCCCAAAGACTCCAAAGAAAAAGCCTGTCTCATCAAAGAAGGCCACTCCCAAGCCCTCCCCTAAGCCCTCTCCTGAGAAGAGCCCTGTTAACTCCACTGGGGGAGAGGAAACTGATGGTTCAATTACTGAACACAGTTTCTACAACTTGGCTTCAAATGATGAGCCAACCAAGAAGCAGTGCCAGGCCAAAAAGACCTCACCCAAAGATAAGTCTCCTGCACATGAGGAGCACCAAGATAAGCCACCTTCTGCTTCCCCACCACCACCAAAACTCCCCCCTTCAAGTTCATCTGGGATGATACAAAGCCCTGCCCTAATTACTTCCATGGCTTCTGCCATGCTCCTGCTGGCCCCTGGGACCCTCTGTTGGCCCACAACATCTGCAATGTCAACGGTAAGTTTAAGGTTCCTTCCACCCTACCCAAGTTTTTTTCCCATCATGAGTGTTAAAGGCTGGCCAGCCATGGTAGCCAACAGGTATATCTTCAGCTGCAATAAGGCCAACCAGGGCTTCAAGAGCTGGCACTATACCTGCAAGGACCGCTCCTGACCAGTGCAGCTCAATACTAAGCGCTGGGACTTGGTACAAACCACAAGGGTGAGCACACTTGTGTGATGTCCAACACAACCATTGTCTGCCTTCTCAAATGGTTCTGGCGCAGGTCATGCCCATCTCAAAGGACCTTTCCCTGACCCAGCTGGCCGTGCTTGCGTGCAAGTACCTCTCCCCCACCAACTTCAAGAGGATGCCAACCCACACCAAGTTGGTCAAGTTTATGAGTGATAGACGCCAAGCCTCAAACCCCCTGGCCAAGAGCTTCACCACCATTGAAGACCTGGTCCTTTCTGATGCCCTCAAGACAACTGAGAATGAAGAGATTTTCCTGCTCCATGACAATGGGCAGGAAGTGAAGGATAGGATCATTGTCTACGCCACAACCCAAAACCTGTAGCAGCTCAATACTGCTACCACCTGTCTGTGCAACAGCACATTTGTAACCTGTCCAACTATTTTCAAGAAGCTTTGGGTCCTGCTTGGGCAGTTCAATGATCAGGTCATCCCTCTTGTGTCCTTTCTCCTGCCTGGTTCCAAGACAGAAGTCTACACCACAGCCTTCAAATTTGTCCAGGATGCTTTAAGCTCCCTTCCCATCAATATTCTCCCCCTCCCACCCACACCACCAGAGTGAACCCTTCCTCCGCCAAGAAGTATGAGTCCACCCTGGCCGCAGAGCAGCTAGCTCATGCGCGCTTATTTGGGCCAAAGGTGGTTATAATGGACTTTGAGCACTCTCAGTTCAGAGCTTTTGATGCCACCTTCAATGGAGAATTAAAGGGCTGCTTCTTCCATTTTATGCAGTCCTCATCAAACACCTCAAGAGCAAGAAGTGTATTTTTGAGAAGTATTGTAATGATGGTAAAGGGATGTGCCACTTTGCCATCACCCAGTTTGCTGCCTTGGTTTTTGTGCAACCAGAGCATACTGGGCTTGGCTTTGAGGCCCTCCTGGAGGATGCTTATGTGAAGAAGCACTCCACCATTTTCAAGGGTTACCTTGAGTACTTTGAAAAGCAATGGGTAGGCAAGAAGGTGACTGCCCTGAGAGGAAAAAGCAGGGCCACTGCCCCTTGGAATTGCCAGGGCGCCTGCTCCAAGGGGAGATGAAGACCACCTCCAGCCTTGAGGTTTGGCACAAGCACTTGAAGACCAAGTTTGGGTCCAGCCCCAAATACAACAAGTTCTTTGCCAAGCTACAGGAGGACAGGCTAGAAATGTCTCCAAGTTTTGCAACCTGGCCAACTGGGTGGCCCCAAGAAGAGAAAAGGTAAGGACCAGTACTAACAGGAGGCAGTGCAAAAGTTGTTGAAGAAAAAATACAAGGTGGCAGAGATAAAAAATACCTTGAAGATGTTACAAGTGCTCTTGCTGGTGGGTTTAATTAGCCTAATAGACTTTGCTTTGCTTGCTTTGCCTGGATTTTTTTTACTTTTACTTTTGGATTTTTATTTTTTTAGTTTATTTATATAGTAAACATATTTTTAGGTATAAATGGTAAGTTTCAGATACAGTTTCAATGTGGTTTTGTAAGAAATATCTTATATTTTGTTAATTTATCTTTAAGGCATGAGATTTTTTAAGTTGTGCTATACAAAGTATAATAAAATTAAATTTGAATTTTCTTATTTTTTGTAGTTATTGTGATATATAAAATATCTTTATTTTTGATTAATTGGAACTTTAATTTTTATGGGAATAAAAAATAATTTTATAATAAAGAGTGTAATTTACATAGTAAATTGAAAAATAGTTGCTTACAGTAGTTTTAAAAGCTATGGCAACAACCAAAAATACCTCAGATTTAAACAAAATTATTCCAGATTTGAACAAAATCCAACTCTCAGGTTAAAATATACACTCTGTTAACAGGGTTTATTGGCGTTAATGGGCAAAATGAGTCAATACAGCAACAAACAGCTCACACGCAAAGCAAAACCATTCAAAATACAATCCAAAATACATTGATTCACAAACAAAATGGTGTGAGTTGACTTTTGGTGTACATATGTTTACTATGTGAATTGGTGACAAAATACACCCAAGCAAGGTGTGTCAAAACTCAAACCAAAAACAAAACACAATAGCAACTCACTACGTAAACAAAATCACTCACACAATGTGTGCAATGGATTGTAATCATGAATGATACCAAGGTATCTAAAATAAGACACAAGATCTGAAACATAAACTTTAAGAATATTGTGTTGGGTGTTTGAATTTGGAAGTAAAATCTAGGAAAATGGGTGGATTTTTTTGAGTATTCTAAAATGGGCGTTGTAAAACCAAAAACAACTAATTAAGAAATAAAAAATCTATAATTGGGATATTGGGTGGGAAAAACTCTAATTAAATATCCATATTCAGATAAAAGCAAAAAATGAAATAAAAAGAGTAACTTAATTAAAATTTATTTAATATTTTATTAAATTTTAAAATGGAAGGAATACAACAACAGAGTACCAATACACCTGTTGTGCGCTGCAGTTGCAGTTGCCCCCATGGGTCAAAGAATAGAGTTAGTGCAATCCAAGTGCCTACTCAAGGAGGAGACAGGAGAGGAAGGTTCCATAGTGACGCTGCACTGACACAGCCGGTTCAAGGAGCACAAGCTGCTAGGGTGCAGAGCATAACCCTTGGGTCCCCAAACTGACCTGGAAGCCAACCAAGGTTACCTTGACCAAGAAAGTTAGAAACAAGGAGGTAGAACTTACTTTGTATGTGTTTGACGTTGTGTACCGGCATGAGTTGGTCCTGTCAGCCATGCTGGAGAAGGTGAAGCCTGTACTTGATACTAGCTACAAGCCCTACGTCAATGATGGCAATCAGGAGGATAACAAGGAGCCCAAGTTCTATCAAACCAATGAGGGACAGCTGGTGTTAAAAAAGGTTGCAGCCTTCTATACCAAGGTACCTATGCCCTGTGTTGTGCCCAATGCCAACAAGTCAATCCCCACTTCCAAAAAGCCCGCCCAGAAGCGCATCCCTGACATCAAACACATCATCCTGATTAAGCTAATGCGGGAGTTGGGTGATTACAAGGCGGCTGCGGCCCTTGTTGGAGTGGATCCCAAGTACGCCAGCAAGTCCTTCCAAAAATTCATCAATACTGGTTGTGTCCTTGCCGCAGAGAAATCCTTGCGTGTTTCTACCATGCTCACCAAAGCGCACAAATGGCCAATCCACCAGTGGATAACCCGGGATTGCCATATTGAACTGGCAAATATACAGGCCATGTTTAAATCTACTTTTGGGATTGAGGCCTCAATTTCCTTTTACTACCATCTGGTGAAGGAAATGCGCTTTTCCTGGAAAAAGCTTGGGGTATCTCCCTATAATAGAAACAGCCCAACCAACATCAAGACTCAGAAAAAATACGCTGAGGCGTACACTGCCCTCAAAGCCAGGGGGAGGTAAAATTTTACTATATTGACAAATTAGCATTTGCCTCGTCAATGCGCAATAGGTATAGCTATGTCCCCAAAGGCTCCAATGACGGGATGGCTTGGCGTGCTGCAGTCCGCGCCACAGCCTACTTGATGGTGGATCTCCTTGGTCCAAAGGGGGTTGAGCTCTACCAAATGATATTGGGTTTGCATAACAGGGGGACCTTTATATCATTTCTCCAATTGGTCCAGGAGTACCTGAGGCGCACGAGCCCTGGCTTCACCAATGTCATTATGTTTGACAATGTTGGTCTCCACAAAGTGGCTGACATTCTTGAAGAATTTCCATCAATTGACACCAGCATTGCTGTGGGCCCCCAGCAATTGGCCACAGCAAATTTGTGCCTTCTCTTCCTCCCAGCCTATTTTCCATTCCTAAATCCCATCAAGGAAGTCTTTGGGTGGCTCAAGCAAGTTGTCAAGCAAGGAACCCCAACTGGGACCAAAGACCTCTTTAATTTGCTGCAGGTTGGGATCCACACCCTCCCAGCTGAGACTGTGGCCAAATTCTATGGCCACGCTGATTTGTTCATCCATGTGTGCCTAGCCAAACAGCAAATCAATTAAAGGCTTAGTGTGTCCAATTTTTTTATATTCTCTTATTTACTATTCAAGATTTATTAATTAACATTTTATATTCAGATGTTTCAAAGCTTACAATCACACAGAGCAGGATTATCAATGAAGGCTAGTAATTTATCTATTTTTAATCATTTTTATGGCAGCTAAGGGTATCCCAAACACTTGATACTGGATTATGCAAATAGATTTATACAACTTTGTCAAATAAATATAAAATAGTCTTATAAAAATTAAATGTGAAATGTACAGGTTGGGATTTATTTTATTAATGTATTATTTTATGCTTTTATGAAACCTGTGTCTGTGATATATTTTGCAAAACTGGTTTGCTGAAATAAGAATTAGAAAAAAATTTCATAATAAAAATAATATGAATTATAATGATTTTTATTAGAAGAGAGAATTTATTGTAAAAGCCTGTAGTGGGTTCTTTGGTATGTACCCACCCTGCAATGGAGGTGGCGCACAACCTCCACTGCCACACTGTGGATAGTAGATATGCCCTTATTAAAAAACTCCCTCCTGCTGGTGAAGGGGAGTAGGTTAAGGTGCAAACTGAGGAGCAGCTTTTTGGGTGGGGCTGCAAACCCATAAATCCCTACCAGGACCAGGGTGTCTTGGATTACATGATCCACCAAGTCATATCCAGGGGGATCTTCTTCCTATCAAGTGCAAGCCAGGCCTTGTTGATTCCCAGAAGGACCCTGTCTAGATCCTCTACACTGGCGCTCATCCCAAAGAAGAAAAGATAGCCGAGGTAAACCACCAAGTGAAGCCTTTGCCCAGCAAAGGCTTCTGTGAACTCACACAATTTATTATAGACCGCACTGATCTTTGTATTGTGCCTGGTCTTTGCAAAGGTAAGATCCATTGCCAAGGGGAGCCCTGTCTCATCTGCACTCCAGGCTAGCCCAAAGTCAGCAAGGAGGATCTTAGTTTTCTTGACAGCTGTTGTGTCTGCAACAGCCAATTTGCCCACTGCGCGCCCAAAGTTGTCCAAAAGGTAAGATAGGGTATGCTCCAACAGGAAGCAGAAGCAAGCAGCCACATAAGCCCGTCCCATCTCCGGTACATTCTTGAATGGGAGTGTTGTCAGGACGTCCCAAACAAGCTCAATGGAGTTTACACAGTAAACTCCACTGAGGATAACTGGGTCCAGGTGGACCAGTTGGGCATCCTTGTAGGTAGTAACTCCCCACTTGGATGCCCCTTCTCCATGCGTCAGCCCAGCCAATGCCTCCCTGGACATAGGAAAGGACCTGTGGATGTGGTCCTCCAGCTCCTTCACAACAGGGGGGACAGATAAAATTGCTTGGCCACATGAGTGGCATAATTTGCATAAAAGGTGGCCGGGACAAAGGGGACCAGGACTTGGTGGAGTTCACCATCTACATTTTCTAATAAAAAAGGTAAGTATTTTGAAAATTTATTAATTTTGTTTTTTAGGCTACTTTCTTGTGTTTCTTCCTTGCCTGCAGCCTTGGCCGTCTTGGTCATTCTTGGTGCAATCAATTGTGCTGGCAATTTAGTATCCTCTGCCTTGGCATGCTTGGCGGGTTTGAGATGTTCATACATCTCTGGATTGTCAACCCAAACAGACGGCGCAGAAAGATTGTACGCCTTGAACTGGAGGCCCTCAAACACCGTCTTCTGGATGTTGAGAAGACGCTTGATGATCTTCTCTGGGGTGTCTAGCATTTTTGTTATTAGTGCCTTTTCAGAAACCTTGTTGATTTTGTCCCCAGTGAGAACGGCGGACTTAACTTTGGCTTTGACCTTGTGGTTGATGTCCTTGATTTTGGAAATTGCCAATTCAAGGTCTTTAAGTAGTTTTTTGAGTTCTCTCATTTGATTTTTTACTAACCTTTTCATATGTTTTTATAGCTTTTTCCCCAATAAATTCTGTATTATTTTGATACTGTTGCCTCTTTGTTTATTCCTTTTTGTTTTCCCATCTACTACATTATCCCATCTTTTTGCCTATTTTTTATATGTTTTATGCTCATCTTGATATGTGTCTTTTGCTTTGTGTTGGCATTGTTTCCTTGATTACCATATTATTTTTGGCGCTTGACATAGCCCCTTGTAAAAATATTAACAACAATTTGGTGATCAGCTAAATTTGAATAAGAAATTTTTATAGTGTTAACTGTTTTTAGACAAAGTTGTTACTGATCTGAATTCAAAACCTTAATGATAACTTTAAGCCAATCAGGAGCCAAGTGATAAAGTGATTGTTGTGACATAAAGGGTCATTCAATAATTCTTTGGTGCATGTGTGCTAATTAATATGATTGGCTGGTTGTTTTGCTATTGTGCGCCATTGTTGCTGAGGCAAGTTATTGGTAAACTAGTGCTAACCCAGAAGCTGATTGGGCACTAGTCCACCAACAACTTGCCACAGTGACAATGGCATAAAAAGGTAAAAGATCCAGCCAGTCATATTAATTAGCACACATGCACCAAAGAATTTTGAATGACCCTTTATGTCACAACAATTACTTTATCACTTGGCTCCTGATTAGCTTAAAGTTTATCATTATGGTTTTGAATTCAGATCAGTAACAACTTTATCTAAAAACAGTTAATACTATAATTTTCTAATTCAAATTTAGCTGATCTCCAAATTGTTGTTAATATTTTCACAAGGGGCTATGCATAAGTGCTAAAAATAACCGTGTTCTGGATCTAGATACACAGCATAGTAAATATATGATTTTATAGAAATAAGCTGAACATAAAGAATAAAACCAACTATAAACAAAGATAACATGAACAATTGAAATTCAAAAAAAAGATAATATAAATAGAAAATGTTTGGTGACAGGGGTTTATTGGGGCAGGGGAGAGTGATGCCTAGGAGGCAAAATAGCGCGGGAAGGAAGACGTAGAGGCAGTGCTGGCCTGGGGGGTCTGGGATTAGGTGGGTTGGGCTTGCAGGTTAGGGGTGTTTTGTGGGGGGTGGAGGCAGGAATATTTTGCGTGATGGCTGCCATATAACACTTGTTGTATTCCTCATTAGTCATTGGCTGGATGGGTTGGTAGGTGGCAGTGGCCCAAGGTGAAAGGCGCTTGTCTTTCCGGATTGGTTGCCCATGTTCACATGAAAGACAATTTGGGCAAACAATTCAGCCACCATTTGGCAGCCAAAGAGAAAATTGTGGTCAAGGACCCCAAGATAGAGGTTGTTGAAAGCCTGAGGGCGGCGCTCCTGTAGTGTATCTCCAATGTTAAAGAAGACAACATCAGCCAGATGGATGTCTGTGTGGTCAGCTGGATCTACAGAGGCCTGGTGCCCGCATTCCTGGATGGCCTTGAGGGTGATGGAGCTGCCCTCCATATGGTGGCTCAAGAAAATCTGGTGCTTGGAATTTGAGCCATCCCATGAGTTGAGTAATCCACCAAGGATGTGGCTGTACAAGTAGCCATCAATGAAATATGGGTTTTTCTGATAGTAAATAAAACCCTTGGCTGAAACAGCCAGAAATGCACCAATAAACGTTCCCTTCTTGACCTTCTTCCTTTTATTCTTGGTGGCGGCTTTTCCTTGCTTGCCAAAATCATCAAAAGCTATTGATAGCATGTAATAGGAGATGAACATGACATTGTCAGTTAGACTAGTCAAGCATTGGACCAGGGTTGATTCAATGTCTAGATCCTACAGTGAATCCTCAGCGCCATCCCATTGGTTGCCAGCAAAATTGGTAAGAACTCATATTTGAGACACCTTCCTATACATCCAGAGCTGTACCATGAGCTCAGAAACCCATATGTTATGGTGCGCAAGTTGCTTCTGGATCTGGGTCAATGAAAGCTTGGTATCCCGCTGGAGGAGGTCAAACATGATTGGGTATGACTCAGATACTTGTGACTTGGGGGTCTTCTTGGGCTTCTTGGCTGTCCCAATCAGATTCTCCTTATTCATCAGGTTGTTGAATTCCGCATGACAGTAGCTTGGGTAAATTGCAACTGGGCGGCAATCTGTTCCCAGGACAGACCCTGTAGATTCAGTGCCACAATTTTTTGAAGATTTTGGGCAGTGATGATTTGTTGCTTGGGGCACTGGGCTGGGGGAGCTGAAGCCTGATTAGTTGTAGGGGGCAGGTTGGATGGTGGCAGGAAGTTGTTCCAAATCAAGGTTGCCATCCTGATTTGTTGGTTAGTGGGTAGCTTGTGCAGGAGTGGGTACAGGAGCAGGGGCAAAGCTAGACACTAAGTGACTCTCAAACAAGTCAAAGCCATAGGGGTCAGTGGTCAGGTACAGGTCAGCCTCCTTGTTACCTGCACAAAGGCTTGGGTGTAAACAGATGCCTCTAAGTTCTGAGCCTTGCCTCTATTGAAGCTGGCTTGGTTACTGCTGGCTTGGCTGCTGGCACCGTCAAAGATATTGCTTGTAAAAACCATTGTAAAAAATCTAGGATAGAATCACTAAAAGTAGAAATTTTAAAATTTAATGATTTATATTTATTGTAATCTTGAGTCCATATTTGGAAGATTCTCAAAACTTTTTCATACAAATCTGGAGCCATAAAAATGGATAAAGTGCCTCTGTTCCTAAATTGGATAGCTGTTGATTGGCTGTTAAACTGTTATTTTTCTATTTTAGGCTGCTCATACTACACATCTTGTGTGAGTTCATTTTGTTTATGGTTTGAACTACACCGCTTGATGTTTGATATAATTTTGTATAATGGGCTAGTAAAATTTCTTTTTTTGTTTGACAGTTCATTTATTAACTAAAATTTTATAAATTAATTGAATCCTGAATCTCATGCAACTTGAATTTTGTTTAAATCTGAAATCATTTTCTTTAAATCTGAGGTATTTTTGATTGTAGAATTAGCTTTTAAAACTACTGTATATCTCCTTATTCTTATTACTCATAGTAATTTTTTATTGCATTTTTGATTTTTTTGGGGTTATTTTATTATAATAAAGTATTTAATAATATACTCTTTATATTAAAAATGTTCAGGGTAAAGTGTGCCGTTACTTAAAAAAGTATCAACATCCAGGAGACAACATTATGTAAAACTGGGATGTCACTTTACTATAGTGTCAACATTAAAAGTATTGACATGGCCACTGTCAACATTTTTAGTGTAAACATGGGTGTTGTTGCCTGCACCACCATGGTTATCCAAACTATCTTGACACACTTATGAAAGACTATGTATTCATGAAATTTACAGAAACAGAAGGTAAAAAGGACCTTAGCAGGATCAATTAGAACATCTGCACATATGAGATTATCCACTCTAAAAATGCAGAGACCTCACACAATTGAGTTTAATCTGAAAACAGCTGGTCCTAGAATTCCCTTCAATTTTACAATAAATTTTACTAAAGGTACCACCTGACCAAGGCATACAACATGAAACCAACCTCAAAGGGAGTGCACCAAAACTTTGACCTATCTACTACCTAACATCCAAAAGAAAAAGCACACTAAAGGTCTATCTAGATGAAGCCCTTTATTAGGAATTTCAACCAAGCAATGATGCCAATTATGACAGAGTTCAAAGACTAGGGTTTCAGCAACCAAAACCCTAAATTAGCAGTATAAAAATCAATGATACCAATTATGTCAGAGCCCCCAAATATGAATTACAGCTGCCAAAAAGCATACCTGGTAGTATAAATCATATGCATAATATATCAGCAGTAGTCTGCTGACCTAAATCATAAATAAGCCAATGGTAAGCGCCATCATAGTGCTTGGTGATACATGATTTGCTGCTGTGTTGCCTAGCAATTGAATTAGGTGCTAAAATACTGAGCTACTTTTACATCAAGCGCTGATGCACTGCCTGGCAAATATTGCAGGTGCCGCTTTACTTTTACATCAAGAGCCAAGGTGCTGGGTTTGATGACCCATAATCTCAGATTCCCATATTAATCACATTACTAAGCATTAAGCTTGAAGTATTTCAGGAAGGTAGGAAGTGATCCTGAAGAAAACTAAATTATTCCATGTGTTGTAACTGTGCTTTTTTAGCAGATTTACAAGGGTTAAAATATTTAAAGACCTGATAATGTTTATATTAAGAGATAATGATTAAATAGTTTATGCGAGTCATGGATAACAGGAACATGATAGTGTTAATCCCACAGTGGATGATGAAGGGGTGGCTTGATCCTGGTACAAATTAAAGCACAAAAACAAGGCATTTTTGCAACTGAACCAATAAGGATTCAGTATTTGAATTATATAAGACAATAGTCCAATAGAAAGGACAGGAGAAATAAGAATAATGTATTGTTTATTATGAGATACTATGGTTAATATACTATATGAGAAAAGCCACTGAGCCACAAGAGGGTGAAATGGTAGCATGTTCCATGTAGGGTTTGACGCCAAGGAATAACTTGTGTGGGATTGGCAGGTTGAATTGGTAGTGCTCCTAATTAGGAGAAAGTGACCGCAGTTTGACATTGCCATCAGATTGGTTCATGATGTTAGACACATCAAGGGGCAGCATGTCAAGCACCCCCTGTGAATTGTAAGGAACATTGACAGCAAGTCTAGAAACTCAGATGCAACACCCCCCTTGCCCCCTGTTTGTTGTCAGACACTAGAAACAGAGTCTGCAGAAGATCTGGGAAGGTCTTCACAAACAACCTTTGTGTGGTGATGGCACAGCAAGGGCTCAAGCAATTGTGGTGAAGCTTTTTTGTGTTGCCTTGGGTATCTTCAAGTTGGTAGGTGTGGTTGTCATAGACTGCCGCTATCTTGAAGGGTCCCAAGTGGTTGGGTTCTAACTTGTCTGAATTGAAGTTGAGGGCGTAGACAGGTTCCCCTACGGGGTACCTGTCCTCAAGGTATTTGTCCCTCCCTCAATCTGCTTGTGTTCAATATCCTGGGCTCTGGTGCATCATTGGCTCAGGGAAGGGGCATACAACAATGTAAAGTCACTCCCCCTTTAGCCCTGTATAGGAAAATCTTCTTGCGCTGCACAAAAAAATCTGCTCGGAAGCCAGCCAAGCCCCTAAATCCCTTGAGGATTTAGCCCACACAATTGATGAGAGATTTGTGTTAGCATACCCTTCCCAAGTGGTAAATGCTGATGCTTTGGACTCTGTCTCCACATGGGAGGAATATCTGATTAATTTGGATTGCTTTTTTGGCTTGGGCCTATCCACATTTAAAATTAATCAAATCTAAACAATCAGGTTGTGTTACTGTTGAATCATCAAACTCTAATCCAACTGGATTAGATGCTGCCCTGAAACACTCCATTGATGCTTGCCAATCAGAGTTGAATTCAGAAATTGCTGGAAACCTTCCCAACCCATTGGATTCTCACTGAAAAATTTCTCTTGGAACCAATCAAATCTGACCTTTGGGTCAGGTGGCTTTAAATTTCAAATGGCCTTTTCTTAAAGCAAGTCAGGGGACTTTTGGTCCCCTGCTTGCTCATTTTACAAAATTTAGTTTTAAACTTTTTCTTTTGGGATCTTGGATTTTTTGGGTCTCCTATCTGTCCCTTCAATTCTCTAAGATTATTAGTAAAAGTTTAACTCTCCTTACCTTTTCCCTTTGCTTCCGGGCCTCTCTGTGTCTTCTTGGAGCCTCCTACACGTTGTCAGCGTCAACTCAAAGCTTTTTGCTTTTGCTTTAAAAGATAACCATTTAAACTTAAAAATAAGTGACTCATTAAATATAATTATCTATTTAAAGTTTGATTTTGTTTCTCTTTTGCTTTTGCCTTATTCTTGGCTTCAGTTATGTTCTAAAGCTTTAAACCCCGCTTTTGAATTTCTTTTTCCTGTGGTTGCCGTTTGTTGTGTCATGTTTGCCTTTTAGACCTTCTTGCTTTTCTTTGGTCCCTTTCTGGTTGCTTTTCTTTTGTTTTGACAAAGACAAAATCCAGAAGAACAATTGCTTCTTGCTGGCCTCTGCATTAGACTCAAGTAAAATGTTGGTGCCTTTTGCCAAGTTTGTTTTGTTCACCCTGGCACCAGCCTTGGTGATGATATAGTGCACCACCCCTGACCTTTGGGGCGTATTTCTCATTCATTCCATCATGTGGGTGCTAATCCTGACCAATTCCTACATGTATTTGGTAACATCTCTGGGCAAGCTCAGGATATCCCCACCACTAGTGAGAATGTTGTAATAAGCCTCACCTGTGATGACCTCAAGTTTGTGACCCCTGATCTATCCACCTCAGCGTCCCCAGGCCTGTCTTCCCCATTGCCCCTTTCCTCTAAGGCCCCAGTTGTACTGGTCCCAGGAGGAGACAATGCCGTTTCGGAGTACACCCCCAAGCAAGCCCCATGGTTGCTCAGCAGGATGATTCTGATGGGTTTGGACTCCTACTTTCTCCAACTATCTGCTGCGTACTCCTTTTGAACACCACTTCAAGCAATTATCTCAGTCCTGCACTGGATGGTGTCCTGGTGGATTCAACCCCCAGGATGGGAGCCAAACTTAGTTAGTTTAGCCCCCCTCTCTCACAAACAAGGGGGGTTTCACGGGAACTGTGGATCATAGTTTCCCTTGTTCTACCCCTGCCAACCCATCAGGGGTTACAAAGGCAAGGGTGTTGGGACTGAACCCAGTGCCCTTGTTGGCTCTTGCTTGTAAAATGAGTAAGGTGGTGGGCAAGTGTTCAGTCTATGCAGTATTAGGGTGTTCTTGTGCAAGCTTGGCAATCAGCTGGACCAGGGAACCATTCAATTGCTCCACGCGTCCATTGGCTTGCGGACGGTATGGAGTTTTGATATAAGCTAAAGGGCATTCTTGGCTCAATATGCCTTCATGTCATGCCCAACAAGCTCAGGGCCACCATCTGTAATGAGGTGTTTGGGTTATCCAAAGCGGGCCACAATTTCCTTGCTAATGAAGTGGGTGATGATTGTGGCAGTGTGATTAGTGGTTGCCCACACTACTGGCCAATGGGTGAAGTAGTTAATGGCTGTAATGATGTACCTTTTTCCAGTTCTGTCTTTGGGTGGAGGACCAACAATGTTGAGGGCCCACTGCTTGAAGGATTCCATGGCCTTAATGGGCAGGACAGACTTGGTGGTGCAGGTTTAGATGTGTTTTTTTTTGTACAGCACACACATTTCAAGGAGGTCCAAGATGTCTTGACGCATACACGGCCACCAAACCTTATGTTTTGTTATTTCAAAGAGGTTACATCCTCTGATATGACTCAAGGTACGGTGGTAGTGTGGTATGGTGTTGCCTTGTTGTTTGATGGGAATATAGGGCATCTTTTTACCAGTCTCCACCCGGCAGTAGACATTGCTAGCATTGGTAGTGAACTGACTTTCATTGTCCTTTATGTTGAAACAGCAGGCTTGAACCACCAGCAAGGTTTTAAGTAAGCAGGTTTGCTACCAGAAATATAATTATCTGGTCACTTGAAGCCAGACTAGGAAGTTGAATCAAATTTCCAAATCCAACAATATGAACAAATGATGATCCCCTACGGTGGATACCTTGTTTTGGCGCTTGACTCATTAACAGGATCAAGCCACCACTTCACCATCCCACTGTGTGATCAATATTATCATTTTTCTGTTATCCATGATTCATATCAACTATATAATAATTAACTCTCAATAGAGATTATTATCTAGTTTCCAAATATTTCCCCCTTGTAACTCTGCTAAAACAGCACAGTTACAACATTGGTAGCAGAAGTAGGTTTTTCATCCTAACTTATCCCCCAAGATTCCGCCTGTTGCCCGCACTTGCCATGGCCAACAAATCTTTGATAGAATCATGTCTGGCCTCCCGCTAGACTGGTTGCAGTACACACCAGATGCTGAAACACCTGATGGCTTTGTACTGTACCAGAAAAAGGTGATCCTGCTCCCTGCCTTCAACACCCTGTCAGCACAAGTGTTCTTCTAGCCATCTGCTGCTATTCCTTGGGCAACTGACAAGAGCACCATGCCAGCATACATAGTCAGATACTGCAAAGCGCTGCATTTAAACCTTTTGCAGGAGCCAACAATGATAACATTGCAGCATGGATCTAATCTGCCCAAAGAAAGCTGGCCCAAATGAAATGCCTGCAACAATTTTGGATTGCAGAAATCTCCATCCGCCTGGCACATGTTGCTGGCACCTGATGCAATAAGTGGCACAAAAAACACACCAAGAAAGATTGGGACACTTTCAAACAGGGCTTCTTGGCAAGATTTGTGCTGAAGGACACACACTCTTGATCATACACCAAGTAAAAAATCTAACCCAAACAGGCACTGTGAAGGAGCTCACCTGCGCCTACAAGGAACTTTGACTATGCGCCCCCTCTGGAATGACCTTTGACACTCCAGCTACCCATCTCATTTACTACAACACACTCAAGTTGCATGTAATGAGACATTTAACCTGGACCAAGTAACCAACTTGCAAAGTCTGTATTGCAAGGCAGAAAAAGCAGAACAAACGTCCAACACTCCACACAAGGTGCGAACTGGAAAGAGATATACCCAAGGATTCTCACCCAGCTGGGCGTTCTAACTAACCACCCCCTGGAAGCAACAGCAATAACGAAAACCATAAACCTGCGGGCTCAAATGGACACAGAAACAGGAACAACAGTCAGTCAACTGTACCCATTTTTGTATCACTTCCACACAAGGCAACCAAGACAAGGGAAAAGCCCAGGGAGAGCATTAAGCAAGCCAAGCTCTCCCTGCACAGCTCCTGACTTGCACAATGATGAATACTGACCTGAGAACGTGAACCAGTGTCCAATGGTCCAAGTGCCCTCAGAGGACCCGGTACTTTACACCATTGCCAGACATCCCAATAAACTGATGTCTTACCCTTTCTTTTTTTGCAGTTACGCAGGTTCAGCACTCTTGGACTTGGGCGCAGACCAAACCTTAGTCAACAGCAGCTTTGTAGACAAGTTCAAGCTAGCCACTAATCCTTTGAAGATTAAAAACATGGTCTTGGCTGATGAACACCACATTGCCGTGACAAGGGAAACCGCCCACTTCCCTGTCATGCTTGAGAATCTACATTCCACCATCCAAGTTCCCGTCATTGACTTTCCAAAGTTTGAAATTGTACTGGGGTTGGATTGGTTGCAAAAGAACAATCCTCAAGTAGACTGGGCGACCTCAGTGTTGACCATCAAGCATGAAGATGTCAACCACCAGATCTACCCTGACTCAGTGGATCAACTTCTACACAACCACGTCTTTGTGCGCATCACAGAGACCCTGGACAAAAAGAAAAACCTGAAGGCAATTGACTGGGACTCCTGCTAGTACAAGATCATACACTTCAAGGATCAATAAGATACCTCCACGCCTCAGGACCGCGAAATTGTGGCCCACCATCCAGAAATCTTCAAAGAAGCGCTACCTGGGCTGCCCCCTGAGAAACACATCCAACACTCCATCCAACTCAAAGGGTCTGTCCCCAAAGCGTGCCCTATCTACAGGCTGACCCCAAACAAAGACAACACCTTATGTGCTTATCTCAAGGAAGCGTTAGAAAAAGGACTTATCTGCCCCTTGCAGTCTCCCTTTGGTGCTACCATATTCTTTATAGAAAAGAAAGATGGCACCCTGCGTCTAGTCAAAGAGTACTAAACCCTAAACAAAGTTACCATCAAGAATTTTTACCTGCTACCACTCATTGACGACCTCTTTGATGCCTTGGGCAATGCCACAGTCTTCTCCAAGATTGACTTAACCATTGGCTACAACCAGATCTGCATCAAGGATGAAGATATTTCAAAAACAGCATTTTTTACTAAATACAAATCATACAAGTGTGTGGTGCTCAATTTTGGTATGACAAATGCCCTGTCAACCTTTGTGAATTTCACAAACAAGGTATTTGCCCCTCACATAGGCAAAAACGCATTAGTCTACCTAAACAACATTGTCGTCTATAGCCCCTCAATAGAACAGCATCACAAAGACCTGGAGGCAATATTTGCCACCCTAAAGCAACACAAGCTGCTAGCCAAGCCCTCCAAATGCCAGTTCTTCTGCAAGCAGTTAACCTTCCTAGGACACATAGTTTAAAGATGGCATTAAATCCAACAGCCAGAAGATCCAGGCCATCTGAAAAATGCCACTGCAAAAGACAATTCAGAACTCTGCACATTCTTGGGAATAGTTGCCTATGTACGCCAATTTATACCTGATTGCAGTTGTCAGTATTGATAAATCTGTTACCCCTCAAAACCCAGGCCCAAGGGTGGGATTAGAACCCTGAACCTGAATTCCTGCAGGCTGATGGCCCCATGGACTTAGAGCCTGCCTGCCTGTGTTCTTCTGATATCAAGCTCCCGCAAGCTGAAGCCCTGCTAAGTCCTGAAGTCAGAATACCAGTACAGGTTTAATTATGATGGTTCCTGAGGAGGAGTTTCTCAAATTGCCTAATAGAGGCAGAGAAGGTGCCCCCGTGAACTTCATGAGCTTGAAGTCCTCTTGAGTAACCAATCAAACTAAACTGCCAAGGAAAAACCCAGGCTTTGGGCCCAACCCCAAGACCACAGCCAAAAATCAAGGAAATCAAAGGATCAATTTGGAAGTTCTGACCAATGAGAGAACATCCAGCCAAGGTGCCATTTTGCTGCTCCTGCACCTGGGCCACCTGCCCACATTTTCCTGATATTTTGATGAAGCCCTTATGGAAAATACTAAGTTTGAAGGCAGGATGCTATATATGCCTATAGATTCTGCGCTCAAACCTTATTGCCATTTTTGAATAAAGGTTATGTTATTTTGGCTCACACATCTATTACCTTATTTTGTATTTGCTATCTACCTATTCAGTTCAAGATCTCCTGGCCTCCTACCCCTCTGCCAGCAGTTTTCTGTCCTCCTGGTGTACCCTTCAGACCTGTAAATTTTACTGACTACTCTCGGAAATCTGAATACAAGGACTACACCCCAGAAAAGATACTCAAACTTGACTCTTTGTCCCACATTCAATCTGCAGTTAGATACAACTGATAAGGCCCGTGAATATTTTCAACGCCCAAGTTGTTCAGGGGGAATTCAACTATCTCCCTGCTTACGACCTGCCCATGGAACCACCCATGACCCCTAAACCTATGCCTGCTTCCTCACCTGACCTCCCAAATGTGACAGATCCAGGTCCAACCAGTCCATCCTACCATTATCCTGCCCTTGACTCTTATTGCCATTACCTTCCTGTGACAAAGCTTTGAGGAGCTGTGTCTCCAGCAAGGCAATTTTATGAGACAACACTTTGTTATCATCCCGCCAATGGTCCATGATCACAACACTCTTTTCCTCCCTTGCCCTTAAAGCCTCAATCTCACGTTTTGCCTTTGCTTTCACTTTGGTGTAAGATTTTGTCCTACTCTACTAACAGGTTCCAGGAATCCCATGCATAGATTTTATTTCCTTGGGCGGGAGTACCTTATTTTGCAAATTAATCAGAATATAACTCTTCAAACACAGCATTTACTTCCACTAAGGACTCCTCAGGCACAGTCTTGGTGACCTCCAAGCTTGCCCAAGCTTCCTCCAACAAACTTGTAGGAACCTCTTTCCTGGCAGCAGCGGTTTCCACACAAAGTACTCCAAATTTGGCCCTTTCAAAATTTAATAAAGAAGACATAATAATTGAAAAGATAGTTGAGGGGAAAGCGTCAAAATCAACAATATATATAATTGAAGTTTAGATGTTTTTGCTTATATACCATTTGGGGCATATTTGGCTGAAAACCCCTCCAGTTTCTGAATCAACTTATAATTTATCTCACATGGTCTATGAAATTCAAGTCATCCAAGCCTAGATCTTTATCTAAAAGATCATCAATATTTCTCAACCTATGATAATCAACCTACAATGGGAAGAAGTCACCTGACTCCATTCATCCCAATGTACCAACTCAGCATGGAGCTTTCTCAGCTCCCAGCGCCAAAACCCTGTGGATTAAACATCCCAAAACTCAGCTATTGATGTTCCAACTGGGAACCAGCTGATCAACCCTGAATTCCTAGGAATCCTTTCCTTTATTTAGTTACCTTTACATCTAATGGTTTTTTTGCCTTAAAACCCAGTAAAATACTTCAAAACTTGAACCAGGCGGCGCCCCAGCACCTGGAAAATTCACTAGGCGGCGCTTCTCAAATCAATTAGGCGGTGTGGCGGCGCTTATAACCCAATGAATTTGCTGAAGCAGTGCTTTTAACCTAAAATTCAGTGGTTTGTTTATGGTTAACCTTAACCAAACTTCTTGACACAGTCAAGGCAATGTAAACCAATATAATTAAATCCTCATTAATTATATTCCTGTTTATTTATTAATTAATCTTCCCAATTAATTAAACCATTTTTGAGGCACCCAGTCTCCCAGATTGACTTGGCCAATCTTGCCTTCTGTTCTTTTATTGAAACTAGATATCTATTTTTCAGGAATCTTTACCTTAAGACTTCCAATCCAACCTATCTACATGCAATAATCAGAAAAACAGAGATAACTTTATGTTTTGGAGCATTTATTCAGCTAAATACTCAATATTGACTGTTGTACAGTCACACCAACTGACCATTCTGGCAAGCTGTTTGGGATTGTGTACATCACCCTCACTGGGGTGATTGACACTATAATCCTGGCTGCTGGATTGTGGTCCTAGGTGGGAAAGTTTGTCTCCTATCTTTTTAAGTTAGCTCCCCTCTTGTGGTGGGCATTGCCTGCAAAAAACTTGGCCCAGGTCACCCCTGGAAACAATGAGCTGGCTGCCCAAGACTGAATCCCTGACATTATGGCAATCTTTATTAATCCTGGTACCCTTTTCCCCAAGATGTTGTTATTTCCTGGGGCATCTTGTATGTTTTTGCTATTTATAATCACTTATTACATCTATAAGATGACCACAAACCTGATCTCTTCCATGTGAAAGAATGTGAACCCAAATGACCCAAAGAGAACTGACGCCAACAAAGCTCCCTCCTCCCAAGTGCAAAATGTGATTGTGAATCAGTCCCTCACAAAGGTAGAGATGCCTCAGATGGGATAGCTCACGCTTGAGAAAGCTCAACATGCCATGCCGGTCCTCCACCTGCATTTCCAAACCAGCATCCCCTCTTATGCCAGTGACACCAAGAAGATCCTTGGGGTTGCTTTAATGCTATTGGGTGACACCTTAGACTAGTTCAGTAAGGCCATAGCTGAAGAAGTAGAATTCTGCTTAAACTACGCCAAGTTTGAGGCTGAGTTAATGGCTACTGGGGAAGATTGCAACACTAGATACTATACCCTTTATTCCCTGTTAGAAATTTGACAAGGTCCCTGACTCATCCAAGAATATATTGACAAATTCCTCAAACTGAAAACCTGAACCCAACTTGTGGACAAACTGGCAGCCATTATCTTCTGAAAGGCGTCAATCTAGCAATGAAGGACCTGTTGAAGCATCACCCACCCACCCTCAGCCTAGACAAGCTAACTCCCCTGTGCAAGGGTCTTAGCATGAACCAAGAGAACGCTGGGCCCTCCCAGACCCGCCAACCACAAACACCAACCCCAACAGAACAGGGATGACACCTAAAGAGCTCCAACAACATTACTGCAAAGGGCTCTGTTTTCACTGCCATAAGGCGGGGCACTTGACCAGAGCCTGTCCTAAGAAGAACACTTCCCCAATCTCACTGGTGCAAATAAACTCTTCTTCACAGTATTAAAAATTCATCCAGGTGACCATAGAATTAGCGGGAAACAAGCACCAGATTGAAGCTTTCATTGATACAGGAGTAGATGAAAGTTTCATCAAGGCCAGCCTGGCAGAGGAATTAGGCTTGACAGCCTAAGAGCGTAGCCTACAAGTAATCATGGGAAACAGATCCTTGGACACTGGCTACAAGTGTGAACAAAAACTTTTGTTGACCATTGGACACAATGTATACCCGTTGTCCCTGATCCTCTTGTCAGGACTACCCCAACACCTTATACTGGGTGACTCCTGGTCCAACAGACATGGCCTGATCCTGAACTTATGTGAGCAAACTGCCATGTTGGGCCGGCCTGAATCCTGTGACACTGTTCCTTTTTGCATGAGCCATGACCAATCCCCTACCAACAAACTCTTGATCATGAAGATAGAACCTAGCGTTGGGATACTGCCTACCCCCTACAGAGATGGAACCATGTGTTTAGTGAAGAAGTAGCCACAAAACTACCCAGCCATTCAATCTACAACCATAGCATAAACCTGCTACCAGGGACCCAAGCGCACCACAGCCCCATCTACAGCTGTAACCACTGTGAGCAAGTAGCCTTGAAAGCATACATAAAGGATATGACAAAAAAAGGGTTCATCCAAGTGTCAAAAACCCCCTGCTTGTTGCCCATGCTTTTCATAGAGAAAAAAGATGGTGGGATGTGTCCATGCATAAATTACCAAAAACTGAACAACATTACGGTGAAGAACCGCTATCCCATCCCCAATGCCAACGGCCTCTGTGATGTACTGATTGGAGCCTAGGTGTACTCAAAAATTGACCTTAGAGATGTTTGGTGACTGCTCTAACAGGTTGTTGGGCTTAAGCAGTACTTGGATATGTGAGCACCAGGCAAGTTGGAGTACAACAGAATATGCCTTTCCAGAATAAAACTGAGGAGTTGCCAACTATGGTCAATATATAAAGATCATAGTATTAACAACAGCAGAAGAGGTTCAGGTGTTGGTTGGCAACAGAGCAACAGGGCAGGATACAGAGTTGGTGTATAATAGTCAGTTTTGATACCAGATAGACAATATATACTTTGGAAAGGATTCAGTTGTTGGTTGGCAACAAGACAACAGAGTCAGAACAGGGCTGGCGGAGGAATGGGTGTATGTTAATCAGTCGGAATCCAGACAGACAATGGATACTGGGGAAGGGGAAAGAGAGGATTCAGAATTGATAAGTGGCATACAGCAGACTTATGATTCCTAGGTGTCTCTATATTAACAGTGCTGAAAACACAAGCTCAACATCTGGTTATAGCTTACAGGAGCTATCATGGTTGTACAGACCCAAGGTCTGCACCTCTGCAAAGGCAGTTGGCAAGTAACTTATCCAAGTTAAAGGAGAAAAAACAGTATTTGGCTTACAATAAAATATCTCTAATCTATTACATAAGTCAATTAAAGAATATATAAGCATTTGTGAGATGATAGCCAACTGAAATGTTGATCAATAATATGGAATATTGATGATCAATCAAGTTAGTTGCTACAGTTTCACGTGGATTACAATTGACAAGAGTGGTTGTAAGTTAGATCAGCAGCGTCAGTTGGCAACTGGTTGTTACAAAGGCAATTGTGGCAAATTGGACATAATCTGGACAGATTATGGAGCAGACAGTTTAACAGATCACTTATAATTCATCTGAGTGACAGATGTAACATGTTGAATGGTCTGACTGACATCTTTGATCCTTAGACTTGTCTGGCCAACAGACAAAGTCTTTAGCTTTGTATAGACAACAAAAATGCCTATAGCATCTTATGACCAACATATAAGACCTATAGACTCCTATGGCCAACAGGTATGGCCCATGGACTTCTATGGCCAACAGATAAAGCCCAAAGCTTTATATGGACAACATATAAAGCCTATAGTCTAGTCTGGCCGATAGAAGCTAGTAAATAGTGTCATAGCTCACAGCTATTTCACCACAAGATGTGTTCAACCAAATACAAATCAAGGATGGAGATGAGCACAAGACAGCCTTCAAAATCCAATATGGGCTGTATGAGTACCTTGTAATGCCCTTTGGCCTCTGCAACGCCTCCAGCACTTTCCAAAGGATGATCAACATTGTCCTAGGGGAATACCTTGACCATTTTTGTGTGGCATATCTGGACAACATTATCATCTACAGAAAAACTCACAAGGAACACCTGCACCACCTAGACCTTATAATAGAAAAAACTCCCAAGAAAACTTACACACTAAGCTTAAGAAATTCAAATTCTTTCAGTCTACAGTTGAATTCCTGGGATACATAGTGAAGATTGGTGGCTTTGCCATGGCACAGGATAAAGTAGAAGCAATAAAATATTAGCTGGTGCTCAAAAGCAGAAAAGATATGAGAAGTTTTTTGGGCCTGGCAAATTATTGCAGGGATTTTATCCAAATTTTTTCTCACATTACCCTCCCCCTGACCCGCCTTTGCTCTGACAAGGTCACCTTTACCTGGACTCTGGAATGTACCTCAGCCTTTGAAACCTTGAAACATGCCTTCACCTCTGCCCCTGTCCTGGCCATGCCAGATCCCTCCAAACCTTTTGTTCTGGAAACTGACACATTGGACTTTGTGGCGGGGTCCTTCTTCAGGAGGGAGGGTATAGTATGCTAAATCCTGTAGCATATTACTCCAAGAAGATGCTACTTGTGGAAGGGAACTACCCAATATATGACAAAGAGATGCTAGCTATAATGAAGACCCTGAAACATTGGCGCCAATATCTATGTGGCACTGAATATCCAGTAAAGGTTCTGACAGACCACAAGAACTTGGTCTACTTCTTCAAACCACGCCAGCTTAACCAAAAAAAAAGCAAAATGGGCCTTAGAACTGGCTGACTACACTCTGACCATAGACTACAAGCCAGGAAAGGTGAACGTGGTACCTGAAGCCCTAAGTAGAAGAACTAACCTGGTGCCTACCTACTTAGAAACTTGCAACCACAACACACAAGTCCTCTTGGACACAGAAAGTCTAGGCATTCACCTGGGATTGATGAAAATCAGAGCCAGCAACCCAAAGTACTAAGGGCTAAACACTAGATAAGTTCACTTTGATCATGATCTCTGACCTCTCTAAATCCTTGGATAGCGCCCACTACCAAAAAGGCTACTCATTGAAAGGAACAATGTTAATGCTTCACAACAGGATCTTTGTACCAGGAGGGGAAATCAGAACCAACGTCTTGAGAGATTACCACAATTCTGAGATGGCTGAACACCCAGGTAGGCTCAAGACCCTCCAGAGCATCAGAAGGAACTACACTTGGCCTAAAATGGATCAAGACGTAAGCGCATACCTGAAGGGGTGTGAGACCTGTGGGCGGACCAAAACTTGCAGAAACAAACCTGAAGAACTGCTAAGACCCTTGAATATACCTCATGAACCCTGGATATATGTTTCCATGGACTACATTGTGGAACTGCCTTATCCCTCTCTTTCAATGCAATCCTGGTCATGGTAGACCACTTCACCAAGATTACATACTTTGTACCAACCACCACCAATTGCATGACAGCAGAGACAGCCCAACACTTCCACAAACGCATCCTCACGCAACACAGAACACCTGAGGAAATCATCACAGACAGAGGACCCCAATTCACGTCAAAATACTGGACACAGGTGATGAAAGACTTGGGAATCAAGTGATGTTTATCTATCTCTTACCACCCACAGACAGACGCCAAAGTGAACAAGTAAACCAGATCCTTGAACAATACCTTCAATGCTATGCCAACGCTGATCAGGACAATTGGGCCAAAATTTTCCCCATGGTCCAGTTTGCCTACAACAGTAAAGACCACGCCTCCACAGGCATATCCCCATTCAAAGCCAACTATGGGTTTGACCTCAACTGGAACCCCCAGATTGGCAAGAAGGAATCAAACACCACTGGGCGCTCCTGGATTGAATAGATTCACAACACACAAAAAACATGCTTGACCAACCTGAACCACGCAGTACAAACATACAAAGCCTTTGCTGACCGCAAACAAACCCCAGGCTAACCCTTACAAGTTAGAGACAAAGTATACCTAGACTCCTGGAATACACCCCTGCACGTGCCCTGCAGGAATATACTCACAGAAGAAGTGGCCCCCACAAGATCACTAAACTAGTTGATGAGGTTGTCTTTAAGCTAGACCTACCCTCCTCCTGGAAGATTCATGATGCAGTCCACCTCTCCCTGTTGTTCATAAAAAATGGGAACTTGCTTCCCCACCAACGGATCAAGACAGCCCCCCCCCACCCATCCAAATAGGCTGCTCCAAGGAATAGGAAGTTGAATACATGCATGGTGACAGAATCCACTACCAAAAACCCCATTACTACATCAAATGGAAAGGATACCTGCTAGAGAAAAGCACTTGGGAACCGCTGAGCAACCTAGCTAATGCCCAAGAAGCCGTCCAACTCTATCTGAACAAAAAGGACCAGAAGGGAGGGCCCTTTTGGGGAAGAAGGGGATAATGTCAGGATTGACAATTTTTTACCCCTCAAAACCCGGGCCCAAGGCAGGATTCAAACCCTGAACCCAAATTCCTGCAGGCCACTGGCCCCATGGACCAAGAGCCTGCCTGCCCGCGTTCTTCTGAGATCAAGCCCCCACAAGCTGAAGCCCCTGCTAAGTCCCAAAGTCAGAATACCAGTACAGGTTCAATTATGATGGTTCCCAAGGAGGAGTTTCTCAAATTGCCTAATGAAGGCAGATAAGATGCCCCTGTGAACTTCATGAACTTGAAGTCCTCTTATGTAACCAATCAAATTCAACTGCTAAAGAAAAACCCAGGTTTTGGCCCGGCCCCATGATCACAGCCAAAAATCAAGGAAATTAAGTGACTAATTTGGACGTTCTGACCAATGAGAGAATATCCAGCCAAGGTGCCATTTTGCTGCTCCTGCACCTGGGCCACCTGCCCACATTTTCCTGATATTTTGATGAAGCCCTTATGGAAAATACTAAGTTTGAAGGCAGGATGCTATATATGCCTATAGTTTTTGCGCTCAAACCTTATTGCCATTTTTGAATAAAGGTTATGTTATTTTGGCTCACACAGCTATTGCCTTATTTTTTATTTGCTATCTACCAATTCAGCTCAAGATCTCCTGGCCCTCCTACCCCACTTCCTGCAGTTTTCTGTCCTCCTGGTGTACCCTTCAGACCTGTAAATTTTACTGACTACTCTCTGAAATCTGAATACAAGGACTATACCCCAGAAAAAATACTCAAACTTGATCCCTTGGCCCACATTCAATCTGCAGTTAGATACAACCAACAAGGCCTGTGGATATTTTCAACACCCAAGTTGTTCAGGGGGGAATTCAACTATCTCCCTGGGCAACCTCCAGAAATAACTCATACAGCATGAAACATTCTCCATGCCAAAAATTATTGATAATAATTTTCTTATTTTCAATTTCAAAGATTATTTTTTCTGGATTAAATAATTGACACTGATAATAGAAGCAATGTTTGATTTTTATTTTGAGCTTTTAATTTAAATTATAAAAGATAAAGCAAAAACAATTTTTGAAATTTTCAACATGGAGGATGTTCCATTCTGTATGAGTTAATTCTGGAGGTTGCCTCTCCCTGCTTACGGCCTACCCATGGAACTGCCTGTGACCCCAAAACCTATGCCCGCTTCCTCACTTGACATTCCAACTGACTATACTGGAAAGCTTTTTGGGATTGTGTACATCACCCTCATAGGGGTGATTGACACTATAATCCTGGCTGCTGGCCTGTGGTCCTGGGTGGGAAAGTCTGTCTCCTAACTTTTTAAGTTAGCTCCCCTCTTGTGGTGGGTATTGCCTGCAAAAAACCTGGCCTGGGTCACCCCTGGAAACAACAGGCTGGCTGCCCAAGACTAGATCCCTGACAGCAGCGTCCTGACTGCACCCTTGTCAGCCATAACTGGCACCAAGTCCAAGTTTGTATGGACCCCAAAACAAGACCTTTGCTTTAGGCGTCTCAAGGAAAAACTCACAACAGTGCCTATCCTACAGTACCCCAAACGCAATGTGGAGTACCAAATGGAAACAGACGCCTCAGACACATCCATTGGGGGAGTACTACAAATTAAAAACAATAATGGTGACTCCCTGCCTGTAGCCTACAAGTCACACATACTGACAGACGGTGAGTGCCAATACCCTATACACAACAAAGAGTTGTTGGCAATTATACACTGCCTATTCAAGTGGTGTTGTTACCTAGAACAACAGGAAGAATTCAAAGTGTTGACCAACCACAAGTTGCTTATATATTTCAAAACCCAGGCAAATTTGTCCCAACATCAGGCCTGCTGGATGGAACTCCTGGAGAGGTTTAAAATGCTCATACAATATAAGCCTGGTCCAGAACTTTCCATGGCAGACACACTCTTGCACCTGTACGTCAGAGCCACAAGAGGTAAAAATGGACTTAACCCAGACTTCCCTCTCCTGGTGCTCCAGAAAAAGGACAAAGGATTTCCCCTGGCACCACAGACATAACTTAAGAAACAGTTATTAAGAAAGAGCACCTATTTGCAGATGTGTATGGGACCTTACATCTAAAAATGTCCGACAGAACAACAATCCCTTATGTTCCTACACATCAGCAAGTTGACACCATCTTACGTTACCATAGAGATCTAGGACACACAAAAAGCCACAACCTCTACAAATTCCTTAAACACAAAGTCTTGTGAGTGCTGCCATTCACCATGTTTAATTTTCCCTTCAATGGGTTATTTTGAAGACAAATCTTACTCTTTTGTTTTTGCCTTTTGAAATGAGTCTGGCTCCAAATTGGGAAATTCAATTTTCAGTTTTCTGATTCTGTGAAACTCACTTGCTCTACTCATGCTGGTGGAGAGTGATTCTATCATCCATATACTGTTTTTTGGTAAAGCTACTCATTATATTCCCTTTTACTTTTACCAATAAAATTTAAGTGTTCTATTCATATTTTGTTCTTGTGTCTTGACGTACTTTGGAGCCTCTTTGGCCACGTCTAGCAGATATTATTCAATCAGGGCAACAAGGTAATCACATAACCTTCCCTGCCACTCTAACCAAGACTTAGTATGAATCCAATCTTAAGGTTAGGATTCCATGTTATGTATCTGTGATGCGCCTCAGGTCACAATAAAAATGGTGCTCACTACAGGGGCTGTAAGCCCCTTGGTAACCCCCTTTGCAACAACGTTTTCAGGTCCTTTACCTCCGCCTATACAAGAACTGGTCTCACCTTAAATTACCATTACTCTTATTGAGGAAGACATCACTAACCCTCCTATTGTTCCTACTATAATGAACCTCAAGAATGGTTCCTGCCTAGTTGCCTAACCCTTGGGTACCCCTGACTTGGAACAAGCCATGGCAGTAGCCCTGGGGTTAGCCTGTGATGGAGCCATCCCCTGCCTTCAGTTACAGTTCAGTTGAGCAGAATACTACAAATTGATTGTGGCTCCACAATTTCCATAGCATCTCCTCTCAGTGGCTGGTTTTGCTGAGCACCTACTGTCATCCTTTGTACAACCTGCCTTGACCCACCATCAAATGATGTTAGGGCTCATGTTCAGGAGATTTTGCCCCTACAAGTGGCCGTCACAAATCACTAGGATCAATTTGCTACCTATCAACATTGGATCAACTCCTGGTTTTCCTTAGTGTCAGACAATCAGTGTGATTCTGTCACTTCTCAAACATGATTGGTCAGTTTCATCAAGAAAATGTGCCAGTTCATCCCTGAATACATCAGGGAGCGTCTACATGAGTTCCACCAGTTAGAGCAGCCCTGGCATACCCAAATAGATTCCACTCCTGAACACCTACCTTACCAATTTTGAACAACTTGTACAACAGATCAATGAGTTCAGTGCTTACTCCTTCAACAAACTACAAAAAGTAGCAGCCCTTGCTGCTAAGGGCTTCCACAAGCTCAGTGAAGAATTTGATTAAGCCAGGGCTGCCACTGCCGCTGCTATTGCCAAACTCCAGACTCAAGTGAATGAATTGTCTAAATCTAAGATAGAAGCCCCGCCTTCCTCTCCATCTGATGATTTAATGGAGAGAGAATTGAGGCTATGGGATGCCATTCAAAAATTGGTAGCAACCATTTGCAGTCAAGGTTGCCCTGCTGAAATACCTCAGACAGATCCCCAAGTGCTTGCTTTAACGGCTCAAGTTGTAGATTTACAGCAAGATTTTGCTGCATTACGCGGAATGGTGGCAACTGTGACTAGTTTAACTGAGGCTGTCAAAGAAGATGGCTGCTGCCCTGGCTTTTCAGGAGCTCCCTGTATTCACTGTGCTAGGAAGTTGATAGCTCTAGCCAATTAAGTGGACCTCTTGAAGCAAGATCACTCTGAGCTTGATAAAGACACACAAGAAATGAGTAAAGTAATTAATTTGGTGAACAACTGGTTTGCTCCTTGCTTTTCAGTGGGTCCTTCTCTTACCTAATGGCTGGCTGAACTTTCCACAGTAGTAACAGCACAGGGCCAACGCCTAGATGTTACTGAGCAACAAACCTCCCTAGCTAATAATATGGGTGCCCAAACTACTGAGACCTTAACTACTCTTGAAGAGAGTGTCCCTCAGCTGTGGGCCAGACAGCCCCCCAAGTCTGAAGCAGAGTTCTACCCACGCATAAATGTACTTGATAGCAACAATAGTGCTCCTACTCTAGAAGCACACTTCAAGCCCACCTTTAAGCAAGTCTTTGACCACAAAACTTCTACCATTGCAGCTTTCCTCACCATCTACAAAACTGCTATGAGAAGGGCCTCTGACAAAGTTAAGAAGGAACACATTCTACATTGCCTACACCCCACCTGCCAGGAGGTAGTGGTGCCCAAGTTTCCCACCATTGAGACTTGGGAAGAAATGAAGCAGCTTCTGATCAACAAATTTGATGGTGATCTTAGTTTGGAAGTGAATAAGTATGCCTTCATGCACATTGCCTTTAAACTTAAGAAGACTCTAGCTGAATTTGCTGATAGGTTCTACATGGAAGGACAACAATTGATAACTAGCAAAAAATTGACAACACAGAAAACTTACATGGCTTGCGCTCAAGCCCTCAAAGCTAATCAGCTGCTGTGCCTTCACTTTAAGGATTATAAATTTTTTCTTTCCTCTATGAAGAGCATAAAGAGGCTGTTGCATGATATGCCCCTTAATCATTCTGGAGAAGTTGTGAGGGAGAATTGTGCTGCCTCTAACTCTGGTTTGTCTTCCTGTAGCCCACATATTTTCACCATGAACTCACAAAATCCTCCTTGACGCCAAGGTTGCCATAACTGTGGCCAGGTAGGTCATCATTATTGAGTCTGCACCAACCCCTGGGTTAAAGGAGCTGATCCCAAGGAGCAGGCAGGAAAAGAACAGTCAAACTAGAGGCGGGGACGCTCTTGGTTGACAATTATTCCCTGTCTCCTTTAATCCCCTCTCCATTGCTGACTCCAAGCCTGCTAACATTGGGGCTCCACCCATTCTTCTGTTATTCCATGACATCTCTGACAACTCTGACATGGATGATTCAGATGTGGAAGCTCCTAACGCCTATGAGTATTCAGTTCTTGCTGTCCCTGAAACTATTGTGGTCCCTTATAAGTTATGTTCTGGGAAATCTACAACAACTTCCAAGCCGCTGCCTGAAGTCAAAGAGGGTTTCTCTTGTTCATACCTCACTCAAGCTAAGAGACTTCTGTGCTTGTAGAGTCATCCAAAGAAGCTGGTGAAGTTGCTGACGCTGTATTCAAGAACGTTTCAGTCTTGCTTTCTCTCCAGACTGTTTATAAGGAGCTTCCAAGCTTGAGATGCATGATCAAAAAGTGGGACAAAGAGCTAGCAAAAGCCAAGGACATTCTGGCCGTCCTCCCTCCCTTTAGTTATACTACCACTTGTATAGAAATATCCATTCAAAAGATGAAAATCAAGGAAGTATTAGACACTGGATCACCTGTTAATGTTGTCTCCTCAAAGCTTGTCAAGAAGCTCAAGCTTGCCCCTGACCTTAATTATCATCTGTTTTATGGAACAGCTGGGTTATCCATGACTTGTACTATAGGAGATTATTCTACTCTGCCCATGCAATTTGGCAAGCTGCTCTTGGACGTGCCTGCCGTTGTTTTGGAGAATGAGAGTTACAACCTCCTAGTTGGTACTCAATTCCTTAGGGAATACAATGAGATAATCAACTTGAAGGATGGTTACCTCTCTATCCTGGGTAAAAAGTCCCTCTGATCTTTGAAGAGCCTATTAAAGTCCCAGGAAAGCGCCTCAAGATGTGTGCCTTAGAGTATCCCACTGGCTTTTTCACCCTAAAATAACATGCAAATTCATCCAATATGAAGTTTTCTCCTATGGCTTGCCCTGCGTCTGAAGGGATTCCTCTCTTGGTCACTTCTGTAACTATTCCCTCTGGGTCTCAAGCCATATTAGACTCCCAAATATCATATGAGCTACCTGAGTGTAAGTTTCTAGAGTTATACTCTCCTTCCTCACTAGGACACAACAAACCCTACCTATTCCCAGGAATCTTGGATGTCTCTTATAAAGACCCCGCTCAATTGCTGGTTGCCAACTTAACCGCTCTCCTAATACATGTGTCCAGAGGCCAGGTTGTTGGTTATGGCAAGTTGTTTAATGCTCCTGAAGTGCTATCCCTACATCCCTTTTGTAAGTTCCAGGACTTTAAATTACCTGAGGATGAGCCCCAAGTCCTATCCTTGTTTACTGTACAAGATTTCCAGCAACTATCTCTGGTCCAACAGAAGGAGGAGCTTGACTTGCTAGATTAATTTTCAGACATCTTTGCCAAAGACAGCACTAATTATGGCCTAGCCAAAGGCGTTATTCACTAGATTTATACTGGTGATGCTCCTTCCTTCTGAGCTAAAGCTTATTTTGGCAGTCAAGTAGAGGACGCTCAGGTGTTTGAAGAGCTCAAACAACTGTTAGACGCTGGAATACTGGCTCCTAACCAAAGTCCATGGGCTTCTCTTTTGCTCATACTGTAGAAGAAAGATGGAATCATTGCATTTTGATGGACTACCAACAATTGAACTCCTTAATCAAAAAGTATTCCTACCTCTTGCTGTGTATTAATGATGCTCTCTGCTGCTTTGGTGGCTCTAAGTTCTTCTCTGCCGTGAATCTAGCATCTGGGTACTAGCAAGTTGATCTAACTACCAAGGATAGACAGAAAGTTGCACTTATCACCTCTGAAGGACTGTTTGAACCTACATGTACGCTGCAAGGACTCTGCAATGCCCTGGCTACTTTCTAATGAGCCATGGACTTTGTCCTCTATGACTTGAAGCTTTCATGTGTCCTGGTGTACCTAGATGATACAATGGTCTTCAGTGCTACTGTTATAGATTATCTGGCTCACCTCAAGGAAGTGTTCATAAAGATTCAAGAGGCTGGCCTTAAGCTAAAACCATCTAAGTGAGCTTTCTTCAAGAAACACCTTGATTTCTTGGGCCATGAGGTAACCCATACAGAGATTCGCCCAATGGCCAAGAAAGTTAGGTCCATTGACAAAATTCTTCCACCCACCAACCTGAAAGAAGTACAAGTCTTTTTGGGTATGATGGGCTACTACAGATAGTTCATCCCCAAATTTGCTGACACTAGCAAACCTTTGGTCCAACTGTTATGCAATGTCCCTTTTGAATGGACTGCTAGTCAGCAACAACCCTTTGAGACCCTTAAGCAAAAACTCAAAGAGGCTCTCATCCTAGTGTATCCTGACTTCAATAAGAAATTCATCCTTTACACTGATGCTATTGACCTAGCCATTGGAGCCATCTTGGCTCAACTAGATGATGAGGATGTGGATCACCCTACAGCTTACACTTCTTGTGTACTCAACAATCATTAGAAGAACTACAGTGTCTCTGAGAAAGAATGCCTTGCTGTGTTGCATGCAGTCAAGCAGTTCTGCCATTATGTGTATGGCACCCATTTCACTGTAGTCACTGACCACGCTTTGCTTAAGTAGTTACAACAACTTAAGGAGCCAGAAGGGCGCTTAGCTAGATGGGCCCTACATCTGCAATGATACAGCTTCACTGTACTGCACTGTCTTGGGATTCAACATCAGAATGCTGATGGACTGTCCAGAATTCCCATCCTTGCCCTACACCCTGCTGAGGCTGACAGGTTGTATGAATTAATTGGATATCCTTCCTCTTGGGAGAGAAAGACAGAAGAAGTCTGAATTGCTTTATCCAAACTATCTTATAACACACTCATTCATGACAATCAGCTTTTCAAGAAAGTACAAGACCAAACTTGCCTTATGTACAGCCTAGTCTTTGCCTTTTTTTGGTGCTTTAAGCTCACAAGGAGATGGGACATAAAGGCATTGCCAAGACTCATGACTGGCTCAATAAAATCCTTATTCTGGGAAAGCTTTGCCTGCTGATTCCAGATGTCATTGCTAGTTGTCACAACTGCTAGCTCCAGCAATCTTGATCTGCCTTGCACAAGTTCAAGCTAGTCCCCCTTTACATACATTTCACACTGTCAGCATTGACGCTGTAGGGCCTCTCCCCTGTTCTTGTTCTGGTTGCCGCTTCATCCTAATTGCTTTGATAATTTCAGCAAGTGGGTATAAGGTCTCCCTACTAAGTACATCACTGCCACAACAACCGCTGCTTTTCTTTTACAAGATGTATTCTACCGCCATGGCTGCCCTCAGGTGTTGTTGTCTGAAAATAGACTAACTTCAACAATAAGTTGGTAACCTCTGTTGTTGAGGCCTTGGGATCTCACCAGTCTTTCTCTGCCTCTATAACTCTTCTACCAATGGGGCGGTTAAGCGTGAAAATTTGACTTTGGTTTCTATCATGAGGAAACTCACTTACTCTGACACTGCAAACTGGGATCTATACTTACCCACTGCTCTCTTTTCTTATTGCCTTAGCAAACATTATGTCACTGGTTACTCTTCCTTTTCTATGCTGTATGAGCTTGAAGCCACCTCTCTGTTGCTCCTGGGGGCCCCCACTCTTCTCTGATGAGGCTATGAACCCTGATGACCATATCAAATATCTAGTCAACCGCGTAATTGACATACAGGCCACATTGTATACTTCTGCATATAAGACCAAGATGCTTGAGCTCTCTCCTGACAATTCTGACTGTTTATCTTTTCCTGAGTTCAACATCAGTGATCATGTTCTTTATTATCAGCATAGAATAGGAGGATGTGCTCACAAGCTAGATACGTTGTGGGTTGGTCCCTTAGAAGTGACCTTCATATAAGGGTCAGAGTACACCGTGAAACTCCTCTCTAGTGGTTGTCTGTTTGCCCAAGTGCATGCCAAGTTCCTCCACAAGTAATACCCCCTACGGCCAATCTAGAGGGGGCAATGTCATGAATTCTGCCATTCACCATGTTTCAATTTTGCCTTTTATGGGTTATTTTGAGGATAAATCTCTCTCTCTTGCTTTTGCCCTTTGAAATGAGGTTATATCCAAACTGGGAAATACAATTGTTTGGTTTCCTGATTCTTTGCAGCTTTCTTGCCCCACTAATACTGGTGGTGAGTGATTCTACCATCCATGTACTGTTTCTATTAAAGCTACACATTATATATTCCATTTCACTTTCACCAATAAAAATTAAGTTATATTCACAATTTTGTCTTTGTGTCTCCAAGTACTTTGGCGCCTCTCTCTAGCCACAACTAGTAGAGATTATTCATTCAGGGCCATAAGGTAATTTCATAGACTTCCCTGCCATCTAACTGAGACTTGGTACAAATCTAATCCTAAGGTTAGGATTCCCTGTTGTGTGTCTGTGCTGTGCCTCAGAACATAACAGAAGTATGGGCCATGTTTTATGTTGTCCTGCCAATTTCTTTAAGGCAGGACAGCATCAGGAGAGAAGAAAATCCAACTGGTTTAATGTTTCCTCTGTTGTTGGAGGAGACATCTTTGCAGTGAATTCTAGGATAAATATCTCATTCATGATATGGGCAAGGTTCTCCAAGTTGAGTAGAGGCTGTGCCTGGATGCAGCCTGCCTTTTTTGTGACCCTAGGGAGTATATCACTGTAAAGGGCTAGCAGAACCACTCAAAACTTTAATTCTTGATCCTTAAGTCTTTAAGATAGATCTTGACCACATATATAGTATTTCTGTCCTCAATTTTATTCAAGTCCTCATGCAGCAGAATAGGGACTCATCATTGGCATACTTGACTTGATCATCAACAACTAGATCCTTTGCTGTTTCAGGATTTTTGAATGGGATAGAGACATCTATTATTTTTTTGGTTATAACCCTGATTAGTTGATAGTAATTATAAACCCATGTATTTCTGGGGATTATTTAGATTTTACATGATATGATTGGCTATGTCTGAGGAGGACAGGTTTGATTTCAGGGGATGTTGGTGTTACATTATAAAATCAAACAGAAGGAATAGTGCCCTTGTAAAACCAGAAACTAGCAAAGGACTGCTGCCAAACCCTTGAGAGAAATATATGGCATAAGCACCATCTTTGACAGAAAATGGGTCAATGCTGAAGTAGTCTAAATAGCCCTGGAAAATCTGGATCTGTTATATTTTTCTCCAATTGATTAAGGCAAGAAGATCACATTTTATATTCTATTTGGAGATAATAGTGCTTGACCTGTTATCCTTCATAGTTTTTTTAAATTATGACATCATTTAGCTGAGTTTAACAGCATGTCCCCAAAATACTGAAAATGTTCTCCTGTGCTAATCACAAGACACAGAAATCAGCTACCCCCATCCTGAACCCTATTAAAATTTTCCTAATTTCCCTTTAGAAACAAGCTTATAGATAGCTTCTTTATCTTGAATAAAGAAAGTTTTTGCTAAAAATTCTAGCTTATCTGGGGTTGTTTGCCCCTGTTATTGAGAAGTTGGCCTCTGTAATGAATAAGGTGGCCATTGATTTCCCTGGCCTCTCCTTGACTTGCCCTCTAATGCCAGCCTCCATTAATTCTTTATCTAATTTACCCCTGCAAATTCTTTGCTCATTGACAATATTAATCTACATTCTTTGCTATACAACAACTGACACTAAGATGCTGAAACCTCCCTCCAAATTTGGCCTACAGCTACTCAAGCAACTTGTTATTTTTTTATTATACCCTCATTGTATTACATTGAACCACACAGCATAGCATTTCACTCTAAAAGTTAGTGATCAGATACCACTCCATTAGGAGCTTAAAAATATATTTAGGAGGAGGATGTAAATGATCTTCAGGTGGAGTTTTAAGGGATTCAAACCTGCTGGTGACAATCATTGATAGGCATTCTTTATTCTCTCACTTGAACTGTTTTCAGAAACCAGATCTGGATATGTTGTTACTATAGAAGTAATAGCCTTCATACACAACATCTGGCCTCTCCTGAGAAGTCAGCATGAAGAAGGATGTTGGAAGCTCATCTGGGATGGTGAAATTTTTATCCTTGTCACTAAAGTTTTTATTCTATCTGGCTCAAAACCAGGAACATCTTCCTTAGCTCATCTTTGATTTGCTTTCCCTTTATTGCTGTTGCTGTTGGAGTTTGCATGGGGCTTTGGGTGGTATTTACTGGACTTTTTCCCTTCATTCTGATTATTATATTCATTTGGAATTTCTTTTTCATTATCCTTTGATGTTTCATCTTGAGTACTTTTATTGGTCTGCTTTGCATTATCTTCTTTCTTCTTATCACCCTTTGGCTGTGGCTTTTGATGGTATTATCATCCTTGTACTATTATAGAAGGACCTGTCTGAGAAGCTGATGGTGTTTTTATTTGATTGCCTTCCTTCAGAAGATTGAGTGGTTTATTTATTTTGGGCACTAGCTTCCTTAGCCTTATCAGCTGACTTGAGCTGTTTTCTGTGAGGTATGGCTTAATAAAATGCATTGCTAAAAAATATGGCTTTTTAATTCTCTATCTTTTTTATTTGTCTTGTTCTATTCACCTTGTTTTTAATTGTTTCAGATTTACTAGTAAAAGTAAAGGCCTTCTTGTTAACTTCAAAAGTTAGAGTTTTGGGGATTATTTTAATTGGTGACTTAATGAGTATGTTGTAAGTTATTTTGATAGATCCAAGAGAGATTTTGAGGGGCTTTTACAGTAGAATTCTGGGGGTTTGATATTGGGTTGTTTTAATTTTTGATTGATTAAGCTTGCTAAATATTAATTAAGCTTGTTAATTGATTGTTGCAATTTTATGGTCCAAAATTTCTTTTTGACAGAAGATTGGTCTTATATTTAAATGGTCTAAAAACCTGCAGCAAGCAAAGAGTTTTAGGGCTCAGAGCAGTTAATTACTATGATTTGCTGTAAAAACTGCTCTGGAAAAGCTAAAAACTTTAAGTTGGTACCAAAAAACATAGTGCTTGGATTTATTAATTAAGCTTTAATTAATGAAATCCATTTTTAATATCAATATAATAGTACTAGGTGGTTGCCCTGTCCAAGGACATAATTAAAGTTATATTTACTAATCAATTAAATATATTTTATTATAATTTTGGGCTTGGATTAATTATCACATGTTTAATTGAATTTTTATTCAATTGCTTTATTAAAAGGTAACTTCAATTATATTATTAAAAATAAAATTGAAATTGTGTATCAGGATTTCTGGATATTGACTGATTAACAGATTCATCAAATTACTGTAAATTCAGAACCTGGATGTAAAAATGCGGGATTGTCAAATCCTTGGTCCAAATTTTGAATCACTTTTGCGGGCAACTCAGCTGAGTGAAAATTAAAATATTAAATAAAATTAACAATTTAATTT
>QTSX02000740.1:301503-563984 GCA_014839935.2 Entomophthora muscae | reverse complement strand
CACCAATAAGGTAAAAGATAAGAGATGCCAATCCAAGAAAGGCACAATTTGACTTGGATTTCCCCCCATAAATTGGGAGAAATAAAAATTAAATTAAATTAAGTTCAAAATGGGAAATGGCCATCCCTGGAATAATTTATCATCCAGGCAGGCGCCAGCCATACCCGCCAGCTGCCAACCCCCCACTGCCCAGCCAGCTACCAGCGGGCCTGGTGCCAGTCCCCTGCGCACCCGCTTGCCTTCTGGGTCCTAGCTTACTGCTAGCCACCTACCAGGGCCCCAGTCCCCACTCCCCAGCCAATCAAAGCCCTCTCCCCAAGGCAGCCAATCATAAAAGTCTCTAATAAAAGAGAAAAGAGAAAAGGTTAGAGAACAATCCCTGCCCATTAGAAGAAGGCCAAATTCAAGTTTTAAATGTGAGCATCAATTCTTCTCATAACTAATGGGATTCTGAAAACCAGGTCACATGGTTGAGCCCAGACCCCAACCAAACCATGCCTTATAAGACAAAAATAGATCCTGGAAGTTCCATGTGTTGTAACCATCACCTGACCATATGGCCAGAAGAGATCATTAGCCCCAGTCAAGAATGGCCAAACCCACAACAGACTACCAAAGAACAAGGGGTTGACCATATTCTCCAACCCCAATTCCCAATCCCATCATCCAAACTTTTGGGGTCCCCAATCCCTTGTTTTCATTCCCACTTGCAAAACTTTGCACAGTGGTATGCACTATAAATAAATGATCCCTCCTCAGTAATAGCTTGTGCTATTATTTAGTTCAATACCCTCAATAAAGCTAGTTTTTAACTCTTAACTTCCCAGTTAACTCTTAGTTAGTTTACCTCCTCCTGTAACCTCCATTCCAGGGAAGTTGAAACACCTCATCTTCACAGCTGCTCTCACAGCTTGTCTTGAAATTGGGGGATATTAACAGGGGCCAGATTTCTTTTAGCCTTTGCCAGAAGGATTGGACCATGACTACCACTATGACCCTGGGCAACTCAACTCCTCCAAAACTGGTCCCTGGCCTCTTCTGGTGTCACCACACTCTACCATGTCTATTGTGGTGTATACCTACCTGTAATATGTACTGACCTACTTTGCAGGAAGCTTTGGGAGGTACAACATCCACACCAAAGTATTCTGGTGATTGATGACCATTTACCCAATCATCACTGCCTTGACCGGCTTCCAGTTTTCTAACCTCCAGCTGTATCTTCTTCAAATAGTACCAACAATTTCTGGGTATTACAGTCCAGCACCAGGGATTCAAGCTTACCACAGTTGCCAACAGGCACTATAACAGTTCCAGGGTCATGTATCCCCACTCTCCCCTCTCCTGCAAGTCATCTTCTTGTTAATCCATTAGCGCTCAAACTTACTCAAGGTAGCTTTTAAAGATAACAGAGCACTCCTTCACATAACCATTGTTGTGAAATAGCTATGACGCTATTTACCAGCTTCTGTCAGCTATAAAAGGCTATAGGCCTTATCTGTTGGCCATATGATTCTATAGGCATTACCTGTTGTCCATACAAAGCCATGGGTCAAAGATGTTGACCATACCATTCAATATATCATATCTTACGCTTAGATGAAGTATAAATGATCTGTTAAACTGTTTGTTTCATAATCTGTCCAGATTATGTCCAATCTGTCACAATTGCCTTTGCAACAACTAGTTACCAACTGACGCTGCTGATCTAACTTGCAATCACTCTTTCAGTTGTAATCTCCACATGAAACTGTAGCAACTAACTTGATTGATCATCAATATTTCATATTGTAGATCAACGTTTCAGTTGACTATTATCTCACAAATGTCTATATAATCTTCAATTGACTCATTTAACAAATTAGAGACATTTTACTATAAACTTAATACTGTTATTTCTCCTTTAACTTGGATAAGTTACTTGTCAACTACTTTGCAGAGGTGCAGGCCTTGGGTCTGTACAACCTATGATAGCTACTGTAAGCTATAAACAAATGTTGAGCCCGTGTTTTCAGCACTGTTAATATAGAGACACCTAGGAATCATAAGTCTGCTTTATGCCACTTATTGATTCTGAATCCTCTCTTTCCCCTTCCCAAGTATCCATTGTCTGTCTGGATTCTGACTGATTAACATACACCCATTCCTCTGCTAACCCTGTTCCAACTCCATTGTCTTGTTGCCAACCAACAACTGAATCCTTCCCAAAGTATATATTGCCTATCTGGTATCCAACTGACTACTAAACACCAAATCTGTATTCTTTCCTGTTGCCCTGTTGCCGGCCAACACCTGAACCTATTCTACTGTTGTTAATAATATGATCTTCATATATTGACAATAGTTGGTAACTCCTAAGATTTATGCTGACAAGGCATATTCTGCTAAGCTTCACCTTTCCTGGTACTCACATATATAACTACTGCTTAAGTCCAAAGCCTGTTTAAGAAATTGCCACAGCTATCCCCTGGGATAGCCTCAAATCTAACCCCAGTATGCTCACGCTCTACAGAAGCCAAGGTAGCAACCTAGGTGATAGCAAAGCAGCACTCTCTACTAACATAATTTATATACTTGTCAAACAGCACCCTCTCACTCTTGGGTTGTTTGAGGCAGGCCTTCCTGAAAAGAAAAGAGTTGCCCTAGCCTTCTCTATTGAAGGTGGTTTCAAAGGTCTTGAGCTGATCTTAGAAAAAGCCCATGACAGTCTACTTTGGCTCAAGGGAGCTTTCCTGAGCTATCTGTACAGAAGCAGGGGCTGCCACATTCTTCTCAGAGGTAGAAGGATCTTCTGGGATGGCATGGGAAAGAGGAGGAAGCTTGCTAACAGGGTGACTACTTCAAGCATCCCTGACTATTTTGGAGGCTCTGGCATAGTGTCAGGAAGCCAGGCATAGGTAGAGGAATTGGTTGGATCAGGTCATAAAACAGTTGGGCCAGAGGGTAATGCCCACCATAGGATGGGTGCTAACTTGATAATATAGGAAACAGATTGCCCAAGCAAAGACCAGTGCCCTGAATTGGGCACCATAGTGTCTATCATTCCCGTCAAAGTAATGTAGATTACTACAAACAGTTGGGTGGACGTAGTCTTGGCCGCAGTGGGGGTCTCCATTGGGCAGTTGGGTCACAGGGTTAAGGGCAGAGTCATGGGAACAAATTAGGCAGGCAGATAATTGTACTTGTCTTTGAAAAATAAGGGCGGCACCTCAATCCTCTTTCCTTCAAGTCCTATGTATTCAGTTTCTCTAGTCCTTACCAAGGGATTGGCAATTAGGATGATCTCCAAGTTGTACTCCGCGTAGGCAGGGTTGGGTGGGTATTTGGTAAAATGCACAGGTCCAAAGGGGGCTCCTGGGGGACGGTATAGTGCCTGGGGAGGGTCAGCAGGTTGGTCTCCAGAGGGAGCGGTTGCCTGATGGTCTACTTGGCTAGAGTTAAGATCAAAGATCACTAAGACTAGATAAGGTAAGATTTGTTCAAACCAAAGGTTCATAAAACTTTATTATCAAAAATGACAATATGGTCATCACCATACCTCTGGGGCTTTTATACCATGGGTTTTTGCTCTTTCAAATTTTTCAGGATTCAGGTTTTCAGACAAGGCTTTGGCAGGACATGGATCTTGGCTTAGAGTCTTGAGAGCAGCAGATCCAGGTTGTGCCTGCTCTGGTGAATAGAAGTGGCAAAGCTTTGTTCTGCTACCACTGTTCACTATGTCACCTGAGTAGTTAAATTGTACTACCCATTCTGGACAGAAGTCTGGCAGCTGCTGGTGGTCATTGGCAGAGTTAACCATAGGTTTTGTTTTAACATTCTTAAGGCAAGCTACAACCTCTGCATAGGTCTGGATCTTTGGTGGCGCAAGGTTGGCAGCAATCTGGTGACTGTTTGGGGAATTGTCCTTGGAAGACTGGCGGGTCTTGGAGTAACTTGTCAACTCAGGCTTGCAATTTAACGGGTGGGCAGGTTCCTGTCCACTTTTTGTGACTTGAGTAGTCTTTGGAGGGTCAGGGCTTGATTCCAGGGTCTCCAATGTTGATTTCAAACCTTCAATATTGACGCTTGGCAGGTTTCTGTTCCCCCTTTTTGGGGTCATCTATTTCTGGTGGTCCAGGGCTTGACCCAACTATCAGTTGGGCGGTTTCCTGTCCACTCTGGTCAACATAAGGCTTTCCCTGAGACCCAGGTTTCAATCCCCAGGTTTTCAATACAAGTATTGAAATATCATTCATGACAAATAGGCTTACGTCTCCACACCAGGCATGGGGATAGGTAACAAGGGAATAACCTGGCCATTTAATTGCCCATGAAGTACCCAAATCCACTTGAAGATGATGGGGCATGCTGCAAAAGTGCCACCACCCCACCAAGCAGTAGCAGCATCCTGCTGCTCCAGGGTCTGCTTCATAGCCTAGGCTACAACCCTATTCTCTGATCACTGGCAGGGAGCAGGGACATCTTTTTCACCTTGGGACTTCTGGAGAGCATCTTATAGGGTCCAGTCTGCAACATAATTGGCACCCTTATCCAGAGGATTGAAGGGTTGACACCTACCACTTCCAATTTTGGCCTGCTGACCATAGGCTGGCATCCTAGCCAGATTAGTTCTAGGAAGGCGCTTGCAACTCAAGCACATCTTTTGGATGTCACTTCAATGCTCAAAGGTTGTCATGATCCCAACTAGGTACTGGTCTAGGGGATTAACTACTGAGCTGGGAGTTCCCAGGTCTACTCACCCGTAATGGCATGTGCTGTACCCTTTTGCTCAGGGTTGAGCCATGGTGGATAGGAGCTGCAGGAGTGATGCTGGACCTGGCTGCCCTGGTTGGCACTGTTATGGCTGAGGCTGTAGCTGTTGACCAGCTTGGTTGGCCCACCCTTCACACCAATGGCTAGGGAAAACTTGGGAGGGCACATTAAACTTCTTATCAACATTGAAAAAGTTATGGGCTATTAGAGGATTCCAAGGGCCAGCAGGAGCACAGCAAAATATGAAGAAGTCACCAAGCCATGGCTTTAAATCAGCCACAGGGGAGCTAGAGCTGGGGGGTTTTGTTAAGAGGGAGAAGTAAGTGGCTTGTCCTGGTGCTCTTTGTGTGTAATGGGAGACTTACCCTGGGGAGGGGACTTTTTGGTGGAGCAAGGCTTCCTGGTTAGCCCCCTATCAGACCCAGAGCTCAAGTAGCTATGGTCTGTGAGAGACTTTGATAGTCCACATATAAGGCTGCTTTGCAGATGTTTGACAAGTAGGGAAGGGTTGCTAGAGAGAGTTAAATGTTTTTGGTTTTGTTTGTTTGGCCAGTTGTGGTGGCTGGAGTTTTGCACAATGAAGTTGATTGTGGCTTCCCTCTCAGGATGTTAGTAATGTGACTCCTTTCTAGTGCTTTAGAATAATAGAGAAGTGGTGTACCCTGTGTTGAGGGTCTGAATGTACAAGCATTCTGGCTACTGCCAACCTACTTAACATCCAGCCATTGCCCAATTTGGTGCCCTTCCAATATACTGTTTGACTATTCAAGAATGGTAACCAAGAAATATCACATGACAATCCAAGTATACAGTGGCTCAAACCCATCCCAAACATGACCAACCCCTAGGTTTGATCTGACAAAAATCTCCACCACAGCCCAATATATATAATTTTAAAATATTATACAATAAAGGATACTTATCTTCTCTCCTAATTCCATATTTGAAGATCCCCAAAAAGGCGCTCCTTATCACTGGTAGCAGCTACAGTTTTTTACCACACCATGAAAGAGAAAATGACTGACTAAAACCTGCCCACCTTTGCTCACGTACTCAACCAGGCCACATCCCAGGAGACCTGGAAGACGTACTTCTGCACCCACAATATTGACAAGGATATACCTAGTGGATGCACCATATTTGAAGGACTGGTAATGCCCAAAGCATGCACCAAGATAATTCAATACAGTTGCTCTCTTCAACCACAAACAAACACACAACTACCTATCACAGGTGAAGTTACCAACACCAAATACATTGGTATCAACAAGTTCTTTGGTAAAAACAAAGAAAACATCATCAACTGGATAGACCACTAAGCTACTAAACTCTGCGCTGGCCGCATCCCCCATGAGAAATGTGTCCAGGAAGCCAGCAAGCGCCTGTACAAGGCCGCAGCTAACTGGGTTGCCACCTGGGTTGGCTCATAAACTGGTAACCAGCTTGACAACTGGGAAGAGTTCAAAGCAGACATCACACACAATTTCCGCATCACCAAATCCCTCCAAGACATTGTAATGCAGCTCAGCAATCTTCCTCAGAAGACCACTATCACAGCTTACGCCAATGAATCCGAGGAAATACACCGCAAAATCCAGAACCCAGCACAAGCCAATGACGTACATACCAGAGCATCATCTATCAACAGAATAAAACCCTCTGTTGCTGGCCTCATCCACCCAGAGGCCAACACCTCCATGTCTGTGCTCATGCAGAAGCCAAGCACATGGAAAAACACGCAAACATGGAATATGCTGCATGCATTGGCAATTGCTCCTCAAACAGCAATGGCAATAAATGCCAAAACACCAATCATAGCAATGACAACTCCAATTGCAACAATGGCAATTGAAGCCAAAGCGCAAACTGCTCCCGTCCCAAGAAAGAGGACACCGCCAAAGTAAACAATGCTGAAATAGCAATCCACTATGAATCTGGCCCCACATTCTCTTTACTCAAAGGTCTCAAAACAGAGGAACAGGGAAAAGAGGAGGGGGAACAGACTTAAGTGCCCCCTGTCTCCCCCCAACTTGACAGAAAACTGTACCAAGGCACAAACTTTGCTGCTTGCATCACATGTGTCCTGCAATCCTTCATTTTTATGAAGTAAAAATTAAAGATCACTCACAACTTCTTGTCTACCCATGCACTTACAAATCACATACTCATAAAATTTTATTCAACTCTGGTGAAAAACACACTATGTTTAGCAAACCATTTGTAACCAAGTACAAATTACCAGTTGTCAAATCCAACTTTAAATACACCAGAATGGCAGATAAATCAAAGGTTTTACTTGAAGGCAAAAAAAACTTGCTTCAGAATTGACCTCCAAGGCATACAAACGTCCATCAAAGTACTTGTCATGAACAAAATAAACCACAAAATTGTAGCAGGCATGGACTGGTTCACCTGAGTGAATGCCAGCGTAGGTTGGAAAATAAAACCATGACCATCAAATGCAAAGGAGTCAATTTCAACATTCTCAAAGAACCCAATGACCTAATTCTAAGAGACACAGTATTTGTCCAAGTCATAAATCAAGATGACTCTGAACATTTACCCAAAGACAGTATCCTCCACATAATGAGGTACTCCAAATTTAATAACATACAAACACAAAAGATCCAATGCCCAGAAATTGTGGCACTCCTAAATGAATATGCTCATGTATTCAAAGAAGAACTCACAGAGTTACCCCCCCAAAAAAGAGTTCAAACATGGCATTGACCTATGTAAAGCCATGCCTAAACCTGCAACCCTCTACAGACTCTGTCCCATGGAGACCCAAACCCTCAAAACCCATATTGAGGACAATCTAGGAAAAGGATTCATCCGTCCATCAGAATCCCCTTGGGGGTAGCAGTTTTCTTTGTAAAGAAAAAGAAATGCTTCTGCATCTAGTAACTGACTACAGAGCGCTAGATGCAAGCACAGTAAAAAAATAAATGCTCTCTTCCACTTATAGAGTATCTGTTTGCAAGACTCTCAGGAGCTAAATTTTTCTACAGATTGACCTCACCTCAGGATACAACCAAGTTGAAGTAAATGAAAAGGACATACCAAAGACTGCATTCTGTATGTGATTCAGATCCTTTGAGTGTAGGGAAATGAGCTTTGGGATGACCAATGCTCCTGAAACGTTTGTCACCATGATGAACCAAGCGCTAAATGGCCTCTCAAATACATTATGCTACCTTGACAATATCATCATATTCTCAAAAACAAAAGAGGAACACCTCACGCATGTCTGCAAGACACTGAATTAACTTGCAAAGCACAAACTTTATGAAAAACCAAGTAAGTGCCAATTTATGGGGGAAAACTCCTGTTATTGAGCCACATTGTCTCTGAAAGTGGCATCAAAGCAGATCCAGACAAAATTAAAAGCCATAAAGAACATGTAACACCCCACCTTTGTTAAACAAGTTAGATGCTTTCTAGGAATGGTAGCTTACCTAAGGAAATACATCAAAGACTGCGGGAAACTAACCACACCAATCAATGAATTAACCAATGGATGATGCCAAAAAGAAGTTCATCTGGACACCAGAATGTGACAAGAATTTCCCACTATTAAAACAAGCTTTTATCAAAGCATTAATCAGCAATACCCTAATAACAACAGGTGCTACAAGCTCAAGTCAGATGCCAAAGACACTGCCATTGGAGCAGTCCTGCGCATCTGCCAGCCAGGGCAGCAAGACTTCCTGCCAGTATGTTACAAAAGCAGAAAAATAACCAACACTGAGCAGAGATACCTAATACACAACAAGAAATTGCTAGCAATATATCACGCATGCAAGAAATGGAGATATTACTTAGAAGGACATTTAAACGTCTGAGTACTAACTGACCATAAATCCTTAATCTATTTCAAAACTCAGAATGCACTTGCACAACAACAAGCCAAATGGATGTCTATGCTAGAGCAGCTCAATTGGACATCCAATACAAAAAAGGGGCAGAGCTGGTCACGGCTGATGCTCTCTCTAGGCTATGTCAGCCAAGAGAGGATCAACCTGACTATCTAGACCCTGACTGGTAAACCTATACAATACTGAGTATAAAACCAAAAGAAATGACCCCTCAACACACCAACTAACCCACAATACATTAGTAAGAAACAAAAAGTATTTCCATGTATCAAATGGCACTGTATACCAAATTATTAATGACAAACATGTTCCCTACATCCCACTCTTACAAAGAGTTGACACCATATTAAGACATCACCGCCTACTAGGACATATAAAGGCTAACAACCTATACCTCACGCTAAAAAAGATAGTATGGTGGCCCAATCTCAAACAAGATATAGTTGATGTTCAGAAAAAGTGCACAGTGTACAAGAAATACACCAGCACAAAGGCTCCCCAGCCAATGGTTAACCCAGTACCAAACCCTGAACCATTCAAGGTTTGGGGGCTAGGCGTAGTGGGCCCTTTCCCAGAAACAAAGAAAAACCAATGTTTCTTAATTGTAGCTATCAACTTTGCCACACACTGGCCCATCTGCTGGGCAACAAAGGACCATAAAGCAGAAACCATAAACCAATTCATTAACAAAGCAATCATATCCAACTACGGCATCCTAGACTTCATCATAACTGATGGAGCAACCAAGTTACAGGTCACGTAGTAAACAAAAATCTAAAAACATTAAGCATTCCACACCCTCGCCCTACAGGCCACAGGCCAACAGCAGAGTTGAACGCCTAAAACGGCAGCCTTATCAGGACCCTAGAGAAAATAATGGATAGCAAAGCCAAAGACACATGGCCACTATACGTGAAAAATGCATTACTAGTATCCCAGGTCCGCACCAATCAAGGGACAGGCTATTCACTGTTTGAACTAACATATGGATACAAATCAGAAATAATTACCTGCAACAAGCAGCCATACATAAAGATCCCCCCAGGGAAACTCCCCACAGTAGAACAAGTACTAAATCTACAACACATACGCCTCAAAGCTAAAATAGCAGAAATAAAAAGGCTCAAAACACAAAAGGTAACCTCCACAGAGGAACCACTTCCCATCAACTCCCCTGTCTGGGTCCTAGCTGGTAACAGAAAGAAGCTAGACTCAGTACACAGAGGACCAGGAAAAATCATCAAGTACAGACCAGAGCAAAGCACCTATCTAGTGAAATTCCAAGGTGATAAAACCCCTATTGTCAAGAAATATCACAGAACCTATCTCCGCCTTAGCAAAGGAGAATACTTGACCAGACTGGTACCAACTAGTAAACAATTCCAGGAACATCAGGCAACAGCCGTTAAAACAAAGCCCCCTCCTGATGTACCAGAGTAACCCCTTAAGGGGGTGTTGAGGGTCTGGATGTACAAGCATTCTGGCTACCGCAAACCTACTTAACATCCAGCCATTGCCCAATTTAGTGCCCTTCCAATATACAGTTCAACATACCAAGAATGGCAACCAAGCAATATCACATGACTGTCCAAATATCCAGTGGCTTGAACCCATCCCACACATGACCAACCCTTAGGTTTGATCTGACTAAATCTCTGCCACAGCCTAATCTATATAAGTCTAAAATATTATCCAATAAAAGATACTTCTCTTCTCTCCTAATTCCATATTTGAAGCTTCCCCAAAAGGCGCTCCTTATCACCTGTTATAGTTATACCAAGGGGTGTAGGTATCCATACACTTTCTGGGGTGAGAATACAGATGGGCTTCTTCCCTCAGATAAATGTGTTTAGGTGAAACTAAAATCCTGTTACTGACTGTGGTGATAATACAGTTGGATTACTTTAACTGAAAAGAGATTAAATTTCCTCATTCTATGACTTTAATGTAGCCTTAAGGAGGACTTAAGGTTTCTGGGTAAGCATGAATAGCTCAGAACTATTTTTGGAGGGCTTTTCAGAGATACAACTGCAGAATTTAATGATTTTAAGGTATCTGGGAAGTGAATCTGGTTGCTTTACACCTGAATCTCAAGATCAACCACTTGGGTGATTAAAATCAGTAGTGGTGCATGAGACATGGATGCTTCTGATGACTTAGGTGGAGCCCACTGATAGGGGTCCAGTCTAGGTATAACTCACTTGTGAGACTTATTGCCAGAGTCTGAGTGTTTTGATATTATGGGGATCCACATGACATGGCCTAGGTGGAGTTTTCTGGTGAGGGCTTAATGATAGGCTGGATATTTATGTGATATTCTAGAGCAGAAGAAGAATTTTGGAACATTTCAGGGCCTTGGTTCAACGTTTCTCAAAAGTGAGTTAGTAGAGAAGTAATAGAGAAAAGTGACTCCAGAAAATGTTGACAGAGGTGGCTCAAATTTCTCTGAAGTGGGTCATTTGCATTGAGAGAGAAGGACAGCATGGTAAAACAGTAAGAGAAAGTGCTTCAGGGTTTCTCCAAAGACAGTTCACCAAATTTTCAAAAAGCCAAGTAGTCTGGGGAAACTCTTGGCTACAGGTTCAAGTCATAGGCAAAATCAAGGATGAAACGTTGAAGAAAGCACAGGAAACAAAGTATCTAGGAGTTTTTTATGTGAAATGGACAAGTTCAAACACAACAAAACGTTGAAGAAAACGGGAAATTGTTTGGGGCGCAAGGTGAAAAACATCAACATTTTTCTTGGTGAAATGTTTGCTTCTATTTGAGTTTTGCAAAAACTGTGAAGCCTAGAAAAGCACTTCAGAGGTTTGAAGATGGATAACATTGATGGGATTGGTTAAGTTTGAAGCTTAATTTATTGATGGCTTTGTATTGGTAGAATAACCTAAAGCTTAATTAATTTACTCAGAAAGCACAGGAGAATGAAATAAGATTAAATAGAGTAAATTTGGATGATTATTTTTTATAGAAAAGTGAGTGTGCAGATAGTTTAAGCTTTTGAAAGAACTATCCTAAAGAGGATTTAGCCTAAGACAAGGGGAAGCAATATAAGACCAGTTAACTGAACAGGTGCTAGAGAAACTTTATTAAGAGGTATTAAATTTAAAAAAAAATTGGGTTTCAAGCTTGTATATCTTTCTCCCCTAAGCAGTCAAGCTGGTTCTGGTGACTTCCAAAGTAGTTTTTGACCCCCAGAAAGCCTGCAAACAGTTGCATTTAAAGAATGTTACTGTCAGGATCTTCCTTCTATAATAAAAACTTGTACAACCCTTACTTAGCTTTACATTTTTGATAGCATGGATTGTTTTCACCATGTTTTCTATCCCAATTTTGGGAAAGAGGAATAGTGTCACAGATAGTGCCATCATGGCCAGAATTACTTGCCCTTGGAAAAAATAAGCAGCAACAGCCAATGCAAAATAAACCTGCAAGGGCCTGGATGATTTAAATCAGGCCATTGACAACAAGTGGGCTGTAGCAACTTACAACAAAGTTTGGTTGAATCCTCAAGTGTGCCCAAAAGGCTTCCAAAAAACTAAAAATCAAGTAATTTTGTGTTCTTTGTCCCAAAAACAATTTATGATGCCACGTGATTTTTGGTCAATTCTGGAGTCCTGGTGACAAAAGTTGACCCCTGCCAAGTCAGCATTATTCCCAAACCTGATATCACCTGAAAATTTACCAGAAATACTACATTAGTTCAATAAACACCATAGCTTAACACTATTTTTACCATTTTTGGTTTGTCAGAATCTATATATTATGGAGTTTATTCTTGTGTACATGCCTGTGAGATATCTTGCAGTATGTAGCTTCAATTTTTCAGTGACTGTGGCCCCTGCACTGTTCTTTGACACCCCCAATCTTGAAATTGAGGAAACTGTTGAACCAATTTGCGAGATTCTCTACTTGCAAAATCCAGCAACTGTTTCTCAATCTCTGACTTTCTTACTGTATGTTTTAGCTTTCTTAGGCTGTGTTTTACTAATGCCTTTGCTTGGAGATTTTGTCAGCACATTTCAACTTTCTAATTTTTACTCATCCACAATTCTTTGAGCATTTAGTATTGTAACCCTCATCTTGCAAACACTTCAGAATTCTGGGGCAACTCCACCATTACAAATGGTATAGACAACAATGAAGAAGAGTTTCCAGGAGCTAAACCCCATTGCTTAGTAGACCAGAATGTCCAGAGGGCTTTCCTTGACCCCAAGAGGGAAGAACTTCATAGAGAATGAGTTTTCCTGTTCCAAGAGTTATACATCCCCCAGAAGAACTAACTCAGGCTGAGGTTATGATCCATAATGCAGATGCTAGGATGTTAGTAGAAAAGGTCCTTGAGGAGTTTACAGGGCTTCAAGCTAGTTATAATGTGCTAGGAGTAGAACATTTTCACTTGAAGAATGTCATCCCAAACAATTCAGTCCCTGGCTTTGATCCAGGACACCCTATGGTCACTTCTCAGGAGCAGGAGCACCATAGATGAGCTTTTCTTGGGAGCTCTTAGAGCCTTATTGGGGAATTTGGTACCTTTAGGCTGCTTGAAGGGCAATTCTTCCTTAAATTATAGGTAAAAATTTCCAAAAAGAAAAAAATGTGATTAAAAACCAGAAAATATTTTAAAAAACCCCTCAAAAAGATAATGGAGAATTGTGAGGCTCTTATTGGGTAGTTTTAAATAAAAATAGGGTAAATTGTGTAGTTTGTTTTAGAGTAAAACAGCAGATGAAAATTGGAAAGCCATATGCAAAGCAATAAGAAACTTATTATATTTATTTTAAAATCCAACCCCATGAAAGAAAAAAGTGTAAATTTAAAATCTTAAAGATCAGGGGTTTTCATCATGCAAAATTGAAAGTTTCATATGTAAGGTGTGAAAAAGTATCAACATTGTGAGTGAGAATTAGCACAAAAATCCTGAACTCAAACTGGCAATCAGAAAATTGAAGACATTATTGAAGACAGCTTTTTAAAATTCTTTTTTTGAAAATCTACCATGTTTTTTCTAGTGGAATTAATTAAAGTTAAGCAAACCCACAAATTTAAGCTCTCTCTGGTATTATTTTTCATACATAGTAAAATAAAAAACATGAAATAAGATAAAAATATTCAAAGCTCTTTTTTTGTAAAAAATTATAGGTGGGTGAAAATAATTATATATTATCACTAGGTATATTAAAAGCTGTAAAACAGTGGTTAAAACAATAGAAAAGATAAAGTTTTTCCTACCCCACTTACAACATTCTCAATAGGTGATTTAATAGTAATTTAGGCTTAATTGCACCACCTATATTTGGTTAAATCCACCATAGTGATTGATCACAAGCAAATTGTGCACATCACTAGTTGTCAGCATTATTTCTTAATATAAATTATATTATGATTTTCATAGTGAATTGAGATTAAGTTATGTGATTGCCATTAGCCACAAATCCATATGTTATATTGAATTCAAAGCAAGTGTTACAACTGTGCTGTGTTAGCAGTGTTCTGATGGGAAAATATTGAAGATCATATAATATCTTTATTTTGGTGTGAAGGATTATATAATATAAGTGAATTCTTTAAGAGGAACAAGGTACTTACTAAAAATCTCTTGGATGTGTAGTGGGTTTCTTAATCCTGCGGTGGGATATGCTATCTAGAAAGACGCCAACTCAAACCCTATCCCAGATTTCTGGCTAAGCCGCGCCAGATAACTTAAAATATTGGTAAAAGCCCAAAATAATTTTGAAAACTATAAAAAAAACATATTAATAGACTCAAAATTATCCAAGGATTTCAAATCTGCAATAAAAATGTGGGGTCAGCTAATACTAACTATAGTGCGCAAAGCTCCAAAGTTAACACATCCTAAAATAGTGATATTTTTTGTATTAAATTTTAACTCTATATTAAGCATATATATACATATTAAAAGTTTCAAACAAAGCATATAGATAGACTCAAAAATTATCCAAGAATTCTAAATATGCAATAAAAATGCTGGGTCAGCTAATACTAACTATAATGCACAAAGCTTCAAAGTTGACACATCCTAAAATAGTGATATTTTTTGTATTAAATTTTAACTCTATATTAAACATGTATATACTAAAAATAAAGTTAAAATCAAATATTTGAAAGAAGTTTATTGTTAAAAAAGTATTATACATTAGATCCAAGGGCTGTGACAATGCCTTTGAGATGGGTAAGGCAGCCTTCTCTGGTATAATAGGCCAAAACCTCCTTGGTAACATTTGTAAACTTGACCTGCTGGCCAGTGTGCTTGGATACAACAGCTTTGCCTTTAAAAGCCTGGGAGTATAGCTGATCTCCATGAGCATGCTGAATCTTCAGCTTGTTGACAATTACATTGAACATAGGATTTTTTACCTTAACCAGGCGGGAAAATTGATTACGCCAACCTTCAAGTGATGAGTTGGTCTTAGTTACGCCTTCTTTGACCTGCTTATAGCAGCTCTAATTAATTGAGTTGCCGCCCTTGCAGATACAGCAATGTCCCTGGAATACACCCACCCAATGGTGCTTAAAGTACTTGATGAAAGGAGAAAATGCTTTTTGGTTCCCAATAATGTAATTGTCATTGAGAAGCCTGTCATAAAAAAGGTTAACCTCTTCCTTTCCGACCATGACCAGAGCAGCAAAGCAATTAAAGATCTTTCTGGCCTTTTTTGTGCCATCCTTGAATAACAGCTTATTGAGGGCTGGGTTTTTCATCAGGTTCTTGTGCAGAGTCTGGTGGTAGTGAAAGAAGCAGCCTTGGGGCCTGCTCCTAAATACCTTGATAAAGGTGTTGGTCTGTGCAGTCTCAAAGTCAACCATCAGAGTTGAATGATAGGGAAGAGACTCTGGCGCCTTCTGGTTGTGTCCTCTTCCTGGGTGGCCTCTGGGCTGACCTTCTTCTTCTTGTGGCCCCTTTTCTCAGTTGGCTCTTCATCAAGTGTGGGGAAGATGACATCCAGTTTTTGCTTGAATATATCCAAGGCGTGAATGTAAGTCTCCTCTCTTTTATTAGGGAGAAAGAAGAAGACAAAAAGGATTGTGTGTTCATTGACCTGACCATGGATGTCCCAAAGCTGATAAAATAGCTTTGAACAAGAGGCAAAAGTCCCATTGGCAAACCATGTATCACACTTTAAAAGGTGTACAAGATGCTCTTGTGTTGAAAAGCACAAAATACAGTTTGGTGAACCTTGCCCATCATTGTGTAGCAGAAAGGGCTTGCCAAGCATGATAGTCTTCTGGAATTCCAAAATTACAAGCTCATCAATGCTCCTAGCGCTGACGCCAATATTGGCATCAATTGACCGTTGATCAGTCACATACTGTTAAAGTCTGGTCTTTTCTCCAACCTCCTCTCTCTGATCCTCATTCAGGTAAAAGAGAGCATATGTTACCAGCTCAGTTGAAGTCAATTCCTTGTTGAGAGGAATGTCTTGGCAAAGGTACCAGCGCATAAGATAGTAGAGGATCATATCAGAGCCCAAACAGTCATGCTCAATGGTGAGCTCCTTGACTTGGGTAAACCTAATTGTACTTAATTGTACGAGGCAACCTGGACTATCACACCAGTAGTGATGGTACGCCATATTTTTTCTCTGGTTGTTGCATGTGAAAAGAAAGCTGTCCTTGACAAAGCCAGCACCCCCTTCTTGGTCATAATGGGAAAAGAGCTGGGGGAAATAGCCAGAACTTTAAATTGCCCATTGACATTGCAGATATTGGCAACTGCATGTAAGTCCCACTCTAGGATGGGCTCCTCCTCTGAGGCTTTAGAACTATGATCACCAGAGTCATTTTTGGGGACTCTTTTATTCTCATCTTTATCATTGAAGTGAACGTGCTTCTCCTGGGGATCAGAGGGGGAGTAGACAAAGGGAGAGTGGGGAGGGGTGGGGATATCAGCCTCAGGCTTGAGGGAAGGTGTGGGGGTCTTGGTAGGCGTTTTTTTAGAAGGCTGCTTGGAGAGGTTAGCCTTGGTCTTTCTTGCCTGAGAGGGAGTAGCTGTGCTCTTGGGAGCCTTGGGGGTAGCGTTGGTGGTAGTCTTGGGAGGCATCTAAGAGTGAATTTGCATCAGAAAAGTTCAAATTTGGGGACAATTTTTAAAGAGAAAAATTAGAATGCTTTACATATAAAAGTAGTCAATATTTTTACATGGAATTGTAGAAAAAACTCTCAAATTATATACCATCAAAATTATTATACTTTTTATTACGTGAACATTAAATTTTTATTAGTAGTGCAATTATGCAAAACTGTGAGTTATGACTATAAACTTGCAAGTAAAATGGTGTTTTCAAGATGACGTAATTAAGATGCTGTAGCTCAAAAATATAGTGATTTTAACCATTTTTATATTAAATTAAGAAATCTACAGTGGAGCTACCTTAACTGGGCCAAAGATTAAAACTTGAATATTTTTAAAACTAGCTTATACAACTAGGGTTAAAAAGTACCCAGTTGTTTAGAGAAGATCAATATATATATATGCAAAGTTTCATATAATTTCTTACATTTTTTAGTTAAGTGAGATTTGGCACTGAATTGTACTTTTTAAAAGTGAAAACAGTCAGTTTGTGATGGTGTGCTTTTTATAGCGTTCTATGACACCATATGTTAAAACAGGTTAATTCTTAGTGCCACATTGGTGGGCACCACTCCTATTAGACACTTAGAAGCTTAGTAGATGTTGTAATGGGCACATTTTGCACAACAGAAATACCCTCATTACTAAATAAAATCACTAGTAACATATTATGTTGTTGAAACCCAAATAGCAAAGTCCATACTATGATAAGAAATAAGGCTAGCATATTAAACGTGGTTTTTTGAATGGCTGTATTACAGGGGGTAGTACTATAAAAATGGCTCTAATTTAGGTTGATTTATTATATGGAGTCTTAAATTAATGCCATAATTAATTCCCATTTAAAAAGGAAAAGGCTTGGATTTATCACATAAAAGTATGATTGTATAGAAAACAAAATCAAATGTAGCACCACCACGCCGTTTTAGTAAAAGCTAAGGCGCCACAGCGTCAACTAAAAATTATCTCAGGCCCTGTGGCGCCAACTATTAAAAACTCCAGGCGCTGCAGCACCGCTTTGCAAATATTTTAGTTGCTGCAGCACTGCTTTAAAGTGGGTTGGATTTTGTCATTAAAATTATAAATCCACTACTAATCCAAAATATCTTTTTTCAATTATCCTATTGAGCTAGTGCTTAGAAATATGATTAATAATTAGATTAACATTTTTGTGATTCAAAAATTACGCCGCAGCAACGCTTGATGTAAAAGTAAGGTAGCGCTTTGGCATCCAAAATATTTGCAAGGCGGTGCCTGGAGATTTTTTGGGTGGCGCAGTGGCGTTTTATTATGATAGAGACGGCGTGGTGGTGCATGTCATTGGGTATTCTGCAGTAATGATCCAAAATCTACTGCCAATTGAATATATATAAATTTTATATTATAAATTTATGGCAATGAGGTTGCAGTAATTCTATTCTGTGAGCTCCGTCATGATTAGCATCATTGATTTTATACTGTTAATTTATGGAGTTGGCTGCTGTAATCCTAATCTGTGGGCTCCGTCATAATTGGCATCATTGCTTGGTCAAAATTTCTAACATATCCCCCCACTTGACCAAACACTACTTTCTTTCTTTATCAGATGAATCCCAACTCCAGCAGCAACAGCAACAACAATATGCGCCAAGCCTACAAAAAAATGATGGCTTCAATGGACAAAGCAGAGCGGCACGCTTTTTGAAATATGCTGCGCTCAGTTTGTATTGGTTTCTTGAATTGACTTTGGGCCAGTGACTCTCAGTTTTGCAAACAGGTCTGCACAACCACTGTGGCTGGCTCTGAGTGCAGTACTGCGTCAAACTCCAGCGCTGGAGATTTCCCTGATGAGGACTCCATGTTTGAGGAGCCTCTTCCTATCAGCAGTGCGCCTCCCAGTGGCAATCCTTCTGGTGCTCAGCACCCCTTTTCTCAATGCCTTCCTTTCACTGGCGCACCTCCCCCTACCCTATTTGCCATGCTCTGCACCCGCCGCAACTCCAATAATGTGGTGATAGACCACCCCAACCTTCTTAGCAATTTTGGGATCTGCCACCATGAGGAGACAATTTACAGCTTTGTACAGGCACTGCATTCTGATGAGAATGCAATGACACCAATTTGCGCAGGCAAGTTGTACCATGTCCGGTATGAAGCATACATTTAGTTTCTGAGGTTTTTCTAGGGCTGCAGTCAGCTACCTTAGCCCCCAGTGAGGTTTCTGCCCAGCATGCTCATACTATTGCCATCTGCAATGAGTATATTGACAAGGTAGCTCGGGTTTAGGCTCTTGAGCTTGCCGCTGACCCCTCCTTCCATCAAACCATGGACTTGCCTGTTCAAGCCAATACCAACCATCACTTCTCTGCCACATTCAAGTTGTTTCTTTATGCAGTTGGTACTGACAATGCTTCTTTGTACCTTCATTTGGCTGCTGCAACTTGCCACTTTATGTGATATTCTCCTGAGAGTTGCCAGCCTGGCCAGCCCAGGTACGCTGGTTGTTGCTTGGAGAATTACCGCTCCCTGGCTTACCAGCTCTTTGTCCTCCTACCCCTATCCTATTCCTACATGGAAGATGTGTTGATGAACTGCTTCACCATAGGTGCTACATTTTTTACTTGTGGTGGCTGGGGCCGTTTGGTGCCAGTCAGATCTGCCTTCCCCTGTGCAACTGGTCTTCTATGTTGCGCAACTCCTAGTATCCTGGGCCCAAATGCTGGTGATCCTGGCTCACATGTGCCAGCGCCTGGACGGCAACTGCTATACAATCCCCACCCATGAGCGCCCAGTGATCACTATCCAGCGCCCTGCCAAGCATCCCTGTCCCACCAACCGTCAGGCCTCTCCTCCTGCTATGTCTTCCGCTCATCAGTGTAGAGATGCCCCCAACACAAGGGATCAATCCCAATGAGCCTGCCTTTTCCTTTTCTTGCAATAAACTTGCTTTTGATTATCCTCTTTTTTATTGTTTCTATTATTTTTTAGTTCTTATTTTTTTTATTATATTAAGTTTTTAATTATTGTAGCTATCTTCTAAATTTAGCGCTTATAGAAATATTATTGATATTCAGAGTTTTTGAGTTGGAGATTTAAATCTTGCGCCACCTCAGCACTAAATATAAAAGTAAGCTGCTGCTGCAGCATAAAAGATGTTTGCAAGGCGGCGCGGCAGTGCTCAAGACTTTCCCAAGTTGGTGCCGCAGTGCTTTTTAATTGATTAAGGCAGTGCGGTGGCGCTTAAAGCTGGGTAGTTTTGCAGTTGAATTTGCAGAGTTTTAGAGACCTTAGTTTGATAACATACTTTTTATTTTGATTCAAGATAATGTTTTTGTGATGCAGTTTTTTGTGATGGCGTATTTTAGGATATTTATTAAGTGTTTTTATACTCAAAAAATCTTATTTGGATATCACTCTTTTTATTTTGATTCAAGATAGTGTTTTTGTGATGCGGCTTTTAAAGATGCTGTATTATAAACCAATATAAAAAATAACTATTTAATAATTTTTATTAAGTTTTTTTTTAATTTTGCTGATGTAAATCCTGACGCCATCTCAAAAAAAAATTGAGATGGTGTATTGCACCAATCCTGCTAATTAGCCAGGCTTAATCAAGTTTGCCTCTGGATTTGGATTATGGGTAATCTGTGTTTCCTTGTTTGTCTAATTGAGTTGCTTCCACTTTTGGCTGTGTATGCCAGGATAGTCAAATCAAGGGAAAATAGGTCTTTTGTGCAGAATTTTGCTGGGTATTTTACCATGCAGTTTTGAAATAAGAAGATGAAACCAAGAAGTAGATATTTTGAAGCTCAATAATTTTATATTTTAAAGGTAGAAAGGAGCTTCTAGGAAAACTACTGACTAAACTACACCAGTGTCAAAACCGCAGGCTCAACCTGCCAGCAAGGTTCCAACCAAGCAGGTTTGTGACCCGCAATCCAATTACCTGTTCACTTGAAGCCAGACCAGGAAGTCAACTCAGATTACCAAATCAATCAACATGAACAAATGATGATCCCTCACGGTGGATACCTCAATTTGGCGCTTGACTCATTAGCAGGATCAAGCCACCCCCTTTCCCATCCAGCCGTATGATTACCAATCATGTTCCTGCTATCCATTGATTCACAATAGCTATATAATCACTATCTCACAATAAAGATTATTATCTATTCTCTAAATATTTTTCCCCTTGTAACTCTGCTAAAACAGCACAGTTACAACACCAGTAACATATACCTACAAGTAAAAGTGAAATTAGAGCATTCAGGATTTCAACTGCTGGGTGCTCTTGATTCTAGACATTATTAACTCTATAAGATCTTAGTGAAAATACATCTGATTTTTATACATTAAAATTTATAGCAAATATGACAAAGTGTTTGAAACTTTGCTTGACCCCTTGCTGCCACAGGTTGATTAGGTTTAGTGATAGCTAAGGTGTTAGTGGTTGCCGTAAAATATCCAGCATGGGTGCTGATTTCTATAAATAGCTAGTCTACTACTTCTTTATCTTAATACTGTACCTGTTGTGGTATAGTGACAGCCTGGGTAAGAACAGAAGAATATAAGAAGATAATAAGACAAACCTGTTGTTTATTATGATAGTATTGCACTTATATAGTGTGAGGCGGGGGAATAGCCACCAGGGGAAGGGAGGCACAGAGAGAAGGACTTTCCTAATGGAGGAGAGTGGGTTGGCACAGCAAAAAGTCCTGCACAAGAGAACAACTGGTTTCACGTGGCTTTCCTTAAGGAGGCATATATAAATAACTTTGTTGCTCTATTATTAACCTCAGAAGTAAAGCCTGTGCCTTATGCGCATTTGAAAGGCGCTTCAAACACTTGTTTTAGAGGCGTTTTAAACGTTTTTATCCTTAGTAAAATCAGGGCGCAATAAAGCAATTGCACGACTGTTCTGCCATTCAATTCCTAGATGGACAACTTAATGTCTAATCCATTCAATCTGCTACATTTCCCTCCACTGGATTAGACAACAGGGTCAAGAATGGCTTGGCGTCTCTAGGTAGCAACTATGGTGTTGTGGTCAATCACATGTCTTGTTAGGTAGGGGTTTGTTGCCCAATACTTGGTCATTGGCTTTGCAGATCCGTAGGTAACCAGTTGTGTTTTCTGGCTGCCATTCAGGTGGTAGAACAGTTGGTGTGATACAGGAAAAGAATCAGTCTTCAATAAACACCTTGCTCTTTTATTCTTATTCCTTATACTTTGGTGCAACACTATTTCAAATAGGACAACAACCCATGGAATTTTTTAATTAGGCTTTTGTTTTTTTGGGTTGTTGTCCTCCTTGGGGCTTACTCTTGGTCACTAGGAGCAGCACACATATACTGAGCATGTACTCTAGTGATCAATTGCCCAGAATGGGGCTCCTTAAGGGTGTAGGAGTTGGGGCCAGTCTTCTGGATAACTTGAACTGGGCCTTGCCAAAGAGAGGCAAGTTTGGATTTGCGGCTGTACTCTCTATTGCTGAAGAAGTAGACTGAGTCTCCTATCAGGTAAGTGGGTAAGGTGGGGCGTTTGGATGCAGCTTGTTCTAGGTCCTGCAAATTATGGTTTAAGTTTACGGTGTAGGCCTCTGATTGCAAGCAAATAAGAGTTTGAACCAGCTTGTTGAGGTACGCTTCTGGGGACACAGCCAGGATGGGCTTTACCAAGAAATATAGTAAAGGGGGAAGTCCTGGTTGCTGGCCGTAGAGCAGTTGGAAGGGCGGCTTGCCAGTGGCACAATGGTACCCAATGTTATATGCAAGGGTGACTGTAGGCAGAAATGTATCCCATTCAGTTTCATGTTAGTGACTGAGCTTCCGGAGTATCTAGACCAGGCTTCCATTAGTGCAATCTACCATGCCATTTTTCTATGGGTGATAAGGAGTGGATAGTGTCCCACAAATTCCCATCAGTTGGTTGAGGCGGGAGATGATATAACTGGTGAAGTTGGTACCATTGTCTGTCAGCAGAATCTGGGGGCAACCATGTTTGTATATGATATTCTCCAGGATGAACGTGGCTGTCACCAGTGCAGATTGGTTGGGAATTGCCTTGGCCTCTACCCATTTATTCAGATGGTCAACAGTCACAATGATGAACTTGTTGCAACAGTTGGTAGCTGGTAAGAGGCCCACTATGTCAATGGCTACAGTGTGGAAGGCAAACCTAGGGAGTACAAGTCTGTGTTGGAACTTGGCAACCTTAGGTCTCTCAATATTGCAGTCATGACAAGTGGCTAGCGTATCTGCTACATCAGTGTGCATTCCTTCCCAGAAGCAGTGCTGCTGTAGCAGAGCTAATGTCTTCTGTATGTCACTATGGCCAGTAGTCTTGTGAGTGGCCACCACTGAGTCCATGCGTAGGGATGAGCATATGTAGGGTAGCCAAGAGTCTCCACAAAGCTTCAGGAGTTGTCCTTTAGAGACCTTGGTATCAACAGCTAGCTTCTTGAGAGCTCTCTGTATCTCCACTGGCTCGTCCCCCCACAAAGAAGGTCCTCCATGAGCTTGTCATAGAGAATGTCAGTCATGGAGGATACTAAGGCAACAGTGGGAATGCAGGAGAGACAGTCAGCATTCTGGTGGGCTTCTCTGGCTCAATGAATGATTTTGTAGCCATAAGCCTGAAGTTTAATGGCCCAACGCGCCAGACGTCCTTTGGGGTCCTTGAGGGTCTTCAGCCATTGCAAGGAGGCATGGTCTGTTACAACCGTGAAATTTACCCCATGGAGATAGACTCTGAATTGCTGATAGGAGTAAATCACAGCCAGACACTCTTGTTTGGTGACAGTGTAGTTCCTCTTGTGAACATTAAGCGTACACAAGCAGTATTCAACAGGGTGTTCAAGCCCTTCAGAGTCCAGTTGGGAGAGAACACCCCCAATTGCAGTCAGACTAGCATCTGTATGAACCACAAAAGGCTTGAGAGCATTGAAGACAGATTGGCAGGCTGGACTCCAGAAGAATTCCTTATCAGCTTGGAGAAGCTGAAAAAGGGGATCACCCAGGGATGCAAAGTTGGGGATGAAGCAACAGTAGTACCCAATCATCCCCAGGAAGACCTGCACATCCCGCTTATTGGCTGGGATCTGCATTTTTTCAATGGCTTCCACCTCCAGAGGTACAGGGCGGAGTTCATCTTGGCTAATGATGAACCCCAAGAACTCAAGGCTCCTTGAAGAAGTTGCATTTGCGTGGCTTGAGCTTGAGATTGGCTGCAATTAACCTCTGAAAGACTTCCTCCAAGTGTTTTAGGTGATCATTAAAGGTTTGGGAGAACACATTAATGTCATCCAGGTAGACCAAGACACTGGTGAGTTTGAGGTTGCCCATCACTGCATTCATAGCCTGTTGGAAGGTAGCTGGGGCATTGGACAGACCTTGAGGCATCCTTGTGGGTTGGAATAGCCCTTGGTCAGTGATGATTGCACATTTTTCTTGATCAGCGGGGTGTAGATTGATCTGCCAGTACCCACTGATAAGGTCCATGGTACTGAAGAACTTGGTGCCACTCAGTTGGTCCAAGGTATTGTCAATACAAGGGAGGGGGTATGAATCCTTCTTGGTAACAGCATTCAGTTGATGGTAGTCAATCACCACACAGTTGCTTCCATCCTTTTTTTGAGGATCAGGATAGGGAAGCCTAAGCGCTTTTACTGGGGGCCAGTAAGCCAGATCCTAATAGTTTCTGAAGCTCCTTGTTGACTACAGCATGATTGGCTTGACTGTGCCGTATAGGTCTGGAGCGTATAGGTGGACTGCCTTGGGTGTCAATATGATTAGCAACATCTTCAGCCTTGCCCAGGTCATAATCATTCTTGGTAAACACATCCTTATGCTGGGCAAAGAGATTCATAGCTTGATCCTTCTGCTCTTTGGAGAGGCCAGATAGGGAGTTGCGGCTTATGACCAATAGCACCAATGGTTGCTCACAGGGTAGACTCAACTCAGAGAAGTCCACAAAGGGGGCAGTCTCTTGCAGGTTGTCATGCTCTTACAGTCGTATATAAGCCAGAAGTTGATGTTTGGAGACAACCATAGCTTCATGACTCATGTTGGCCAAGAGTATGAGTACCTCCTTCTCACTTGGCATGAGGATGCCTGGTGCAACCCATGTTTTTAGTCTGGAGGCATTAGAGGTGCCAAAGATTTCACCATGAGTGCCAGCTGGTAGAGCCAGCGAGAGGCCTGTATTGTGGATCACCTGAGAGCCAGGTAGGATAGTCACATTACAGAAGGCGTAGACTTGGATACCCTTGGCTTCCCAATTGAGAGAGGTGCACCTTGACCTTCTTAATACACAGCGTATAAGCAACTGAAAGCTCTCCATCAGTGTACTCCAGATTGATGTAGTGCAGACAATTGAACACTTTTTCCAGGGGTTCCAGGTGTTTGTTATAGATGCTGGAAAAGAATTTAATGTCATCCAGATAGACCAGGGCACATGAGGGCTTGAGGTCCCCTATCACAGCGTCCATAGCTTGTTGGAAGGTGGCTGGGGCATTAGAGAGACCCTGAGGCATCCTGGTAGGTTGTAAAAGCCTTTGGTTGGCAAGGGTGGCACACTTCTCTGGGTCATCTGGAGGGAGATCAATCTGCTAGTAGCCAGGTATCAGGTCCATGACCAAGAAGAACTTGGATGTGGGGACCCATTAGGCAAGATCTTCTTGCATTCTCACAGTGCAAGAATCCAATGTTTCTGATTGAGAGGCAAAGTCAACCAGCAGAGGGGCATCAGAAGGCTCTGTTTTAAAGAAAAAACAAGTGCCAGGGTCAGGCACAGGCTTGTCAGGGGGGGAGAAATGGGGGGAGAGGAGGGAGGTGAAACCATAAATGCAGCCAAGGATTTCCCCTTGTCCTGGCTGCTTAGTAGTTTTTTGAGTGATCCTCATTGTACTCCTCAATGCCAGAATCATCAGTGAATTTTTCCTTGCTCTGACTAGCCTGAGGTTTAGTTGCTTCAGAACCATCAGGAGTGATGAAGGGATTGCTATCAGGTTCCCAGGGAGACTCCAAGGTACCTGCTGAAGGTGCAATGAAGAAGACATCATCTTCATTGCTTCTGTGACAGTGGTGGGAGTCAGGAAGGGGCAATGTAGTATGGATCTTCTAAGAGGGGGAACTATCAGCTTTAGCATTACCATGCAATCCCATTAGAGTATCAGTGGTACTAATTGCTGAGGCATCTTCAAGGTGCTTGCTTAGTTGGTCCTGAAGGGAGTCAAGGAGAGCATGTTGAGCATCCAACTCATCTAGCCACTCTTTCTTTTCCTGAAAGGCCAGAACTAATTCCTCTTCCAGAAACCCCATCCGTCTCTATTGAGCCTTTATAGTATCCTGATGAGCAGAGAATCCCATGGTGCAGCGTTTATGGATGTCTTCCAGCTTAGGAGTTTTCTGTTGATGATCATAGAACTCCAGGGCAACATGCTGATTCATCTGGGTGGGTACCAAGAAAAAAGTATATGTTCTATCTTGCTTATCCATAGAGCCATTCCAGAGTGGGAGTGAACAGCTTCTGATATATTTTGAGCAAGGTTTGGGGGGCCAGAGCGGCTAACAGTTTGGAGGGTGCCAGAATTAAGGAAGATTCCATCAGGAGAAAAATCAGAAGAAGGAGGAGAATATTGACAGCATACTTCCTTCACCAAGGCAGGCTCCAAGGAGCAGGAGACGCAGTTCATGCCAGTTGCTTCAGCCATGGGGTCAGGCTGGATTGATATCAAGGAGATAAGGGCTTTTTCAACAGAGTTCATCCAGGAGATCATACTTGACTGGGAGCTGGCAATTTCTGAAAGTTGTTGGCAGTTAGGTAACCACTAGCTTAGTCCTGGTTATCCATAGAAAGATCCGTGGAGTCTACCAGATAGAGAGCCAGAAGCAGTGAAGGTTGATCCTGGAGTGGGTTGGGCAGAAGGAGCCGCAGGTATAGGCAAGGACATCTCTCTCTCCACAAAAACAGGGCCGCGGGGGTAGGAAGAGAGGAAGCTGTGGTTTGAAGAAGCCATGAGTGCCAATGTCATAAAATATGCAGCCTGGGTGCTGATTTCTACAAATAGTTAGTCTACTACTTCTTTATCTTAATGCTATACCTGTTGTGGTATAGTGACAGCCTGGGTAAGGACAGAAGAATATAAGAAGATAATAAGACAAAACTGGTGTTTATTATGATAGTATTGCACTTATATAGTGTGAGGCGGGGGAATAGCCACCAGGGGAAAGGAGGCACAGACAGAAGGACTTTCCTAATGGAGGAGAGTGGATTGGCACAGCAAAAAGTCCCGCGCAAGAGAACAACTGGTTTCACATGGCTTTCCTTAAGGAGGCAGATATAAATAACTTTGTTGCTCTATTATTAACCTCAGAAGTAAAGCCCATGCCTTATGTGCATTCAAAAGGCGCTTCAAACACTTGTTTTAGAGGTGTTTTAAACGTTTTTATCCTTAGTAAAATCAGGACACAATAAAGTAATCACACAACCATTCTGTCACTCAATTCCTAGATAGACAACTTAATGTCTAATCCATTCAATCTGCGACAGTGGTAAAAGCAAATATTCTAGAAAAGTAGCAATGAAGAAAAAGAGAGATCTGTTGGGGCACTGATGGGGGTGAGAGGATCATGTTATCAGGGATTAGTGATACTGAAGAGGAAAGGTGAATGTAAGTTTTCAATCAAGTGATGATCCAGGAGCATGATTTTTGGTGGAAGCCAATGTGATGTGCGATATGTGAGAGGCATGTGTCCATATTATCATGGATTGGATGGTATTGGCTTAGGATGAGATACTGAAGAAATTTAATTACATTGTGTTATTTGATAAAGGCAAAGACTTAACTTGATATTTTATATTTTAGTGGTTAAACGGAGATAGCACTCGCTCAGGAATATGGAAGCAACTAGAAGGATGGCTGCTTCATAGGCAGTCTTGTCCTACCGATATGGCTCGTGGCCTCCGGAGCCAGACAGAAGCGACTCTTTGAACAAACTGTTGTCTGTCCCTTGTTAAAAATGGCACTTATATACCACAGTTCCTGCGGATTACAATGACAATCTCATAGTTAAATTAACATCTCGAACTAAAGCATAAACAATATTAATTTTAAAGTAATATTCTTGTGACTTTCAACTCCGAAGGGCGAGAAACTAGCAATGAAGTTAAAATGACGATTCATAAGAAATCTGACTCAGTCCAAGTGCGATGCCGGATTAACTTGGCCGAGGGAACAGGTGATAAATGAATGGGTTTTAATTATTTGGTTTTAAAGAGTGCGTGTTAGTGACAACTTTATGAGCTCATTGTATGGCAGAGAATACATTGCAAGTGTTAGGAAATATGACGATGCTATAAATATCGGATGACTCCTAGTGTCAAACAATTTAAGCCAATCAATATTTAATACTGTGTATATCAACACATATTTTAAATGATGGTTTAATTTCACGTCTATTGCAAACAAGCCTCTCTGCGATTGACTGGCAGAATCCTCACAGATCGGATGTGAATTCAATAGCAAGTACATTATCCATCTTGACTAATGTAAAAGTTAAGCAACGATGTCCCAAAAATTCAATACTTCGGGGATGCTCTAATTTTATATGATATTAGTTCTTTATCTGCTTGAGCTTAGCTACTCTAGGGGCCGAATAACTTAACGAGGTGCTAAACTAGGTGTATGGCAAGTCTGGAACCAAAATCAATTACAGTAGTTTTAAAATCTATGGCGACAAACGAAATGAACTGATTTAAACGAAATGAATTCAGATTTAAGCGAAATTGAAATGAACCCAAATCTATTGTAAATCAATATAAATTCATTCATTTTTGATTTCGTTTAAATCTGAGTTCATTTCGTTTAAATCTGGATTGTTTTTGCTTGTCGCCATAGCTTTTAAAACTACTGTATTAACTTAGCCAACCAAATTCACACTTGTAACACCCAAAAATTCCAGATTAATCTCTACATATAATAACCTGATTTTTATAGTCAATAACATAGTGATAACCCAGCATAGCTTGATTGTATAATTAAAAACATAATAAATAGCATGTGTGTCTGATCTATATACAATGTAAATGGCACAATTTCATACATTTATATCCAATTTCAAACTCAAAAAAGAAAAATCTTGTACATATAATGATCAATAGCTGCTCAATCTATAAACATTATTTTTGTACTGGCATCAAATCATGACAAATCAAAACTGAAACATGGAAGCTTCTAAATATCAATCGTTCAGCCAATACAATGCTAGTTTGAAAGAATAAGGGAACATCAATGTTCTATGAGTTGCTTATTTTTTGTCCCGCTAGATTGAACATTAAATTTCTATAAAAAGGATAATGTATATGTTATATTTGATCCCATGGGGAATGGGAAGCGCTTGTGCATCAAATTCCATACAAGTATATCAGATATAGGGCTCAAAACATATCTCAATGATATATCCATAAACTTTATCTGATTGACAAGCCTGATAAATCAATTAGCAACCCATAAATATTTGTAGACATCCAGCAGAATCAAACATTTAAGCTGGCTAGCATCACATTCGAGCTCTCGAAAGTGGAGTGAACCAATGTCACTTAATTTGAGCTATGGATTTTTAGGGCCCAGAATTAGGCCTGCCAAGATACTCCCATGAATTGATTTGGAGCTGGCAAATAATTGTTTTTGCAGTCATTGCTCTGCTGATAACCCCTTATGGGATCAATGTGGCAGCCACCAGAATTAACTCATGTAGTAAGGAGCATCCTCCATGTTGACAATCCTCAAAAATGTTTTTCTTATTTCCAATATTCAAGGATATTTTTTCCTGGTGATAAGGAGCACCTTTGTAAGGGATCTAACCTGTGGGGGGTTCCTGAGAACTTGCGGGCAGACAGCCCGCGGGCCCAGCAGGGAGAGCCCACCACAGGATTGGGGCTAACTTTACAATATAAGATGTCAATTTTCCAAAGACTGCCCAAGGTCCGCTTGTAGGGATCATGAAATCAATCAATCCAGTGAGGGTGATATACATCACCCCAAATATCTGGGTGAAAGTGGATTCATCAGTGGCAACAGATTCTTGCGGGCGGTTGGGCTGCGGGGTGTGGGGCGGTGTCATTGGAACCAAATATGCGGGCAGGAAATTATACTTGTCTCGGAATAGCAGAGGAGGTATGATGATTTTGATGCCTTCTCTGTATACTGTTTCAGTATCTCTAGCTCTAGCTTCAGGGTCGTGGATGAGGATCTCCTCCAGGGTAAACTTCAAATATGCCGGGTTGGGTGGGTACTCGGTAAAATGTACTAGGCCAAAGGGAGCTCCTGGTGGACAGTAAAGTTTGGGCAACTGGTCTGCGTTTCTTGGGGTAGGTGAGCACGGGGAGCAGAGCCTCAAGGAGTAGATTGTAGATGAAGTAAAACTAATAACAAGTATGGTATGATCTGGTTGAACCAAATGTTCATGTCACTTTATTGCAAGGATGGTGATGGGCATCTTTCTGGCGGCCCAGGGTATAAGTATGCTCATCTGTCATGGTAAAACTTTCACAAATTCCGTCAGCCCAGGTTTCCCAATTACCAGGTCTTCCCAGTCTTTGATGGCATCAATTGCAGGGGTTATTTCATTGACTGGTTCAAACTGAGGAAGCTCAAATTGCCTAGTCAGGTTGTGAGATTGGCCGCCTCTGGGTGGCCCGCGTTCTATGGGAAAATTCTGTTTCCCCTTCCGTGTGGGCCCGAGTTATTTTGGAATCAGTGGCTGGGCCTTCCTGTTAATTGGCTGTCTTATCAGGAACCCCCAGCGTGGAGAGTATTGGCTTTGGTACATTTGGTTCATCAAGCTTAAAAGGATTTTCTGAAGTCAAATCCTGTTCTGATTTGAGAAAAAAAACTGCGGGCTGGCGGCCCGCGAGATGCTGGGGTTCAAGTTTCGTAGTTGGGGCTTTTTGATAAGCATAGTTGATAAGAGTTTGTCACTTGTGACATAATCCCTTTCTCTCCTGGTGCCCTCCTCCTTCTGGGTCCCCTTTTCCAGGTATTTTTGTATGACTTCTTGTGTGTTAGGTAGGTTGGAAACTGGTTCCCAGGTGCTTTCTTTGGGGGGGATAACCTACCCATTTGACATAGTACTGCAGGGTCTTGTAGTGGAGGCGGTGTCCATGGATGTAATCTACTTTGTATTTGGTTGAGCGCCCCTCTTGGATGGGCAGAGGGTTGGTCTTTATCTTCTGGTGGGGGAGGGAGGTTCCTTTTTTCTTGAATAGCAGTGATTGGTGGAAGACATTGTGGATTTTCCAAGTAGGTGGCAGCTCTAGTTTGTATGCCACTTCTCCTATTTGCTTCACAATCTTGTAAGGGCCACAGCAGTGGTGGGCTATCTTTCTGCTGGGTACGTGTAGGGGAACGTTCTGTGAGTTGAGGTAAACTTCATTGCCTATTTCCAGGGGTTTCCCAGGGACTCTTTTCTTGTTGGCAAACGCTTTGTAGGTCTTAATAGCACGGGTCAAGTTCCTTAGACAGGTTTCCTGGGTGGCATGTATTTGTTCAATCCAAGATTGTCCTGCTGTGTTCTGTTCCTTACTACCAATGCTAGGGTCCCATGATGGATCAAACCCATAATTGGCCTTAAACAGGGACATTCCAGTGGAGGTGTGGTCTTTACTGTTGTATGCAAACTGGGCCATGGGAAGCATCTCGGTCCAATTGTCCTGGTTGGTGTTGGCATAGCATTGGAGGTATTGTTCCAGGATTTGATTGATCCGTTCAGTTTGTCCATCTGTCTGCGGGTGGTAGGAGGTTGACACACAACGTTTTATTCCAAGGTCTTTCATCACTTAGGTCCAGTAGTGGGAGGTGAACTGGGGTCCTCTATCAGTGATGATTTCTTCTGGGGTGCCGTGTTGTGTTAAGATGTGGTTGTGGAAGTGTCTGGCTGTCTCAGTTGCCGTGCAGTGGGTAGTGGTCGGAACAAAGTAGGCCATTTTGGTGAAATGGTTGACCATGACCAGGATTGTGTCAAAGGATTTTGAAGGGGGGAGCTCTACTATATAGTCCATCAACACTGACTTCCAGGGAGCAGCAGGGATGTCTAGAGGTCTTAGTAACTCTTCTGGCTTAGAGAAATACAACTTGGTTCTTCCGCAGGTTTCACAGCCGTTGATGTAGGCAGCTACTTCTTTGTCCATGCCCGACCATGCGTAGTTATGCTTGATACTTGAGAGGGGTTTGTGTCTACCTGGGTGGCTGGCCATCTCTGAATTGTGGTGGTTAATCAATAAATTTGTTCAGGTTGGGCCTTTGGGCACATAGATTCTGTTATGGAGCAGCAGGGTAGTACCTTTCAGTGAGTACCCTTTCTTTGAGTGATGGCATTCTGGGTCCTTTGTCAGGGCTTTGACTAGCTCAACTGAGTAGGCGTCCTGTTTCTGGGCTTTTATCACATTGGGTCTGCTGGCAGCAATCTTTAAGTACTTCAGATGTATCCCTTGGCTGGCAGGGTCTAATAGTGTATGGGTGTTACAGTCCTTGATTTCCGTAGAGGAGGGGGTCAAGTCGGCTCTCCTGCTCAAGGCGTCTGGTACTATGTTAACCTTTTCTGGCTTGTAGTCTATGGTAAAGGTATAGTTGGCTAGTTCCAAGGCCCATCTTGCTTGACGTTGGTTCAGCTGGAATGGTTTGAAGAAGTAGACTAAGTTCTTGTGGTCTGTCAGAACCTTTACCGGATGTTCAGCACCGCACAAATACCTGTGCCAATGCTTCAATGTCTTCATTATGGCTAACATCTCCTTATTGTATATTGGGTAGTTCCCTTCAGCTGGTAGCATCTTCTTGGAGTAATATTCTACATGATGTAGCATACCATCCCCTCTTTCCTGAAGAAGGACCCCACCCTCCGCAAAATCAGATGCGTTGGTTTCCAGGACAAAAGGCTTGGAAGGATCTGGCATGGCCAGGATGGGGGCAGAGGTGAAGGCGAGCTTCAGGGTCTCAAAGGCAGCTGTGCACTCCAGGGTCCAGACAAAGGCAACCTTGTCAGAGCACAGGCGGGTCAGGGGCAGGGTGATGTGAGAATTTTTTTGGATGAAATCCCTGCAATAATTTGCCAGGCTCAAAAAGCTTCTCACATCTTTTCTGCATTTGGGTACTGGCCAGGCTGTTACAGCTTCTACTTTGTCCTGCGCCATTGTGAAACCACCAGTCTTCACCACATATCCCAGGATTCAACTTCAGATTGAAAGAATTCACATTTCTTCAGCTTGGCGTGTAGGTTGGCCCACGAGAGTTTCTCCAGTATTTGGTCAAGGTGTTGGAGGTGTTCCTCATGTGTTTTGCTGTATATGAGGATGTCATCCAAATACGCCACGCAGAACTGGTCAAGGTACTTGCCAAGGACGGAGTTGATCATCCTTTGGAAAGTGCTGGGGGCATTACACAACCTAAACGGCATGACCAAGTACTCGTACAACCCATATCTAGTTTTGAAGGCTGTCTTGTATTTGTCCCCTTCTTTGATTCTGATCTGGTTAAAGGCGTCTCTCAGGTCAATTTTTGAGTATACCTGGGCTCCTGTCAATACGTCACATAGGTCGTCAGCGTTGGGGATGGGATAGCGGTTCTTTACAGTGATATTGGCAGTTTTTGATAGTTTACGCAGGGACACATTCTGCCATCTTTCTTTCCTACAAACAGCATGGGCAAGGAGCAAGGGCTTTTTGACACCCGGATGAACCCTTTTTTTGACATGTCCTCCAAGTATGTCTTCAGTGCTGCTTGTTTGCAGTGATTGCAGATGTATATGGGGCCATGGTGGGGTTGGGTTCCAGGTAACAGGTCAATGGCGTGGTCATAGATTGAGTGACTGGGGAGCTGGGTGGCTGCTTCTTCACTGAAGACGTGGATCCACTTCTCCAAGGGGGCAGGAAGAGTACCCACACTGGGTTCCATTCTCAGGGTCAGGAGTGTGTTGGGTTCCTTACTGGTTGGGCCCAACTGGAATGGCACCATATCCAACAAATTGTCTCCTACAAGGCAACCATTTGATTACAGAAGTTCATAATAGCACTGTGTCTCTGGGACCAGGAGTCCCCTAGGATCAGGAGGTGAGGAAGCCCTTTCAGGATGATGGGGAACGCTGGGTACCAGTTCCGCCCAATTTTCAGGGGCAATTCTGTTGTGCACCTGAAACCCAAGTCATGGGAGCTGTTTCCCATGATTACTTTGATGCTTTTGTTGATGGCCTCCAGTACAAGGTCCTTGGCAAGGGTGGCATTGATAAAACTCTCCTCTGCTCTGGTATCAATGAAAGCTCCAACAGTCTGAGATATTGTGGATGTTTTTGCTTCAACTTGGATAAATTTGTACAGCTGAGTAGAGGTGTTTATTTGTGCCAAGAAAACTGAGGGGTTACTCTTCTTGGGGCAAGCCTTAGTGAGGTGCCCGGGTTTGTTGCAATAGAAACACAAGCCTTCACGGTAGTGGCGCTGTAGTTCATTGGGGAACATTCCTGGTCTGCCGGGTGTTGGGGCTTGGCTTGTACGCTGGGTGGAAGACAGGGTGCCTTCTTGGTTGAGGCTCAACCCTCTGCACAAGAGGAGTAGTTCATCCAGGCCAAGCATAGGGGGTGGTGCTTGAGGAGCTCCTTCAGGGCAGGGCAGGCTCCTCAGCGGTACAGGATGGCTGATAGCTTGTCCACAAGTTGGGTTCTGGCTTTCAATTTCAGGAACTTGTCGGTGTAAGCTTGCAGCAAGTGTAGTCCTTGTTGGATATCCAGTAAGCTGATCAGGGCGTGGTGGCGGGTGTCTTGGTTGTCACCTGTGGCCATCAGTTTGCTCTCAAATTGGGAGTAATCTAGGCAGAACTCAACGTCCTTGGCGGTTGCTTTCCCAAACCAGTCCAGGGCATTGCTGGAGAGCATGGAGGCTACTCCAAGGACTTTCTTGGTGTTATTGGAGTATGAGTTCACATTGGCTTGAAAATGGAGGCGGAGGACTGGCATCGCTCTTCTGGCTTAATCTAGGGTGAGTTTCCCCATCTGGAGCATATTGTCAGGGATCCAACCTGTGGGGGTTTCCTGAGAACTTGCGGGTGGATGGCCCGCGGGCCCAGCAGGGAGAGCCCACCACAGGATTGGGGCTAACTTTACAATATAAGATAACAATTTTCCAAGGATTGCCTAAGGTCCGCTTGTAGGCACCATGGAATCAATCAACCCAGTGAGGGTGATATACATCACCCCAAATATTTGGGTGGAAGTAGATTCATCAGTGGTAATGGATTCTTGCGGGCGGCCGGGCTGCGGGGTGAGGGGCGGCGTCATTGGAACCAAATATGCGGGCAGGAAGTTATACTTGTCTTGGAATAGCAGAGGAGGTATGGTGATTTTGATGCCTTCTCTGTATATGGTTTCAGTCTCTCTAGTTCTAGCTTCAGGGTCGTGGATGAGGATCTCCTCCAGAGTAAACTCAGAATATGCCGGGTTGGGTGGGTACTCGGTAAAATGTACTGGGCCAAAGGGAGCTCCTGGTGGACAGTAAAGTTTGGACAGCTGGTCCGCAGTTTCTTGGGGTAGGTGAGCACAGGGAGCAGAGCCGCGAGGAGTAGACTGTAGATGAAGTAAAACTAATAACAAGTATGGTATGATCTAGTTGAACCAAAGGTTCATGTCACTTTATTGCAAGAATGGTGATGGGCATCTTCCTGGCGGCCCAGGGTATAAGTATGCTCATCTGTCATGGTAAAACTTTCAAAGATTTTCATGGCCCGGGTTTCCCCATCTACTAGGTCCTCACAGCCCTTGGTGGCAACAATTGCGGGGGTTATTTCATTGGCTGACTTGCAACTAGAGCACTCAAATTCCTTAACCAGGTCACAAGACGGGTCATCTCTGGGTGGCCTGCTTCTTATAGAAGGTATCTTTGTTTCTTCTTCTGTAGTGGCCCAGGTTATTCTGGGGTCTGTGGATAATCTGGCCTGTTGATTGGTTGGGTTAACAGGAGCCTCTAGCGCAGGGGGGCATTGTTGTAGGCAAACTTGGTTCATCAAACTTCAGGATATTCTCCAAAGTTGAATCCAATTCTAATTCAAACCCCAAAAACTGTGGGTGGCCGGGTGGCTGGCCCTACGGGCTGGTAGCCCGCGGGGCGTCAGGGTTTGACTCCCATAGTTGAGGCCTTTTGATTATCATAGTTGACAGGAGTTTGTCACTTGTGACACATATCCACCCGGGTCGTGGTCTGGTTTACTATGACGTTCTGCACCTGCAGGTTTGGGGTCTTGGTCTTCTCCTTGTCAGGCAGTGTGTCTTTCTGTTTGGGGCTGGTTCAGTGTTGGGTCACTGAGGTGATCAGGTTGGTAGCTAACTTGTACGCATAGTAAGCTGAAATCCATAAAAATAGCATACAAGTTGCCCCAAGAGTTAACAACATCTTGAGGCGCAGGTTACTGTGTTTGAGGTAGATTGCCATAATGTCAGGGATCCAACCTGTGGGGGGTTCCTGAGAACTTGCAGGCGGACGGCCCGCGGGCCCAGCAGGGAGAGCCCACCACAGGATTGGGGCTAACTTTACAATATAAGATAACAATTTTCCAAAGACTGCCCAAGGTCCGCTTGTAGGCACCATGGAATCAATCAATCCAGTGAGGGTGATATACATCACCCCAAATATCTGGGTGGAAGTGGATTCATCAGTGGCAACAGATTCTTGCGGGCGGTTGGGCTGCGGGGTGTGGGGCGGTGTCATTGGAACCAAATATGCGGGCAGGAAATTATACTTGTCTTGGAATAGCAGAGGAGGTATGATGATTTTGATGCCTTCTCTGTATACTGTTTCAGTCTCTCTAGTTCTAGCTTCAGGGTTGTGGATAAGGATCTTCTCCAGGGTAAACTCCAAATACGCCGGGTTGGGTGGGTACTTGGTAAAATGTACTGGGCCAAAGGGAGCTCCTGGTGGACGGTAAAGTTTGGACAGCTGGTCCGCAGTTTCTTGGGGTAGGTGAGCACAGGGAGCAGAGCCGCGAGGAGTAGACTGTAGATGAAGTAAAACTAATAACAAGTATGGTATGATCTAGTTGAACCAAAGGTTCATGTCACTTTATTGCAAGGATGGCAATGGACATCTTCCTGGCGGCCCAGGGTATAAGTATGCTCATCTGTCATGATAAAACTTTCACAAATTCTGTCAGCCCAGGTTTTCCCAATTACCAGGTCTTCCCAGTCTTTGGTGGCATCAATTGTGGGGGTTATTTCATTGGCTGGTTTGAACTGAGGAAGCTCAAATTCCCTAGTCAGGTTGTGGGATTGGCTGCCTCTGGGTGGCCTGCGTTCTATGGGAAAATTCTCTGTTTCCCCTTCCATGTGGGCCCAAATTATTTTGGAATCAGTGGCTGGGCCTGCCTGTTAATTGGCTGTCTTATCAGGAACCCCCAGTGTGAAGAGTATTGGCTTAGGTACATGTGGCTCATCAAGCTTAAAAGGATTTTCCAAAGTCAAATCCTGTTCTGATTTGAGCCCAAAAAACTGCAGGCAGCCGGGCGGCTGGCCCTGCGGGCTGGCGGCCCACAAGATGCGGGGGTTTGAGTTTCTTAGTTGGGGCTTTTTGATAAGCATAGTTGATAAGAGTTTGTCACTTGTGACAACCTTTTGGGAAGCTTCAAATATGGAATTAGGAAAGAAGAGAAGCATCTTTTATTGGATAATATTTTAGACTTATATATGTTTGGCTGTGGCGGAGATTTAGTTGTATTGAACCTAGGGGTTGGTCATGCGTGGGATGGGTTCAAGCCACTGGTTACTTGGACAGTCACATGATATTGCTTGGTTGCTATTCTTGGTATGTTGAACTGTATATTGGAAGGGCATCAAATTGGGCAATGGCTGGATGTTAAGTAGGTTTGCAGTAGCCAGAATGCTTGTACATCTGGACACTTGACACCCCCCTTAAGGGGTTACTCTGGTACATCAGGAGGGGGCTTTGTCTTAATGGCTACCGCCTGATGTTCCTGGAGTTGTTTATTAGTTGATATCAGTCTGGTTGAGTGTTCTCCTTTGCTAAGGCGGAGACAGGTTATGTGGTATTTCTTGATAATTGGGGTTTTGGAACCTTGGAATTTTACTAGATAGGTGTTGTGGTCTGATCTGTACTTGATGACTCTTCCTTGTCCCCGGTGTACTGAGTCTAGTTTCTTTCTGTTTCCAGCTAGGATCCAGACGGGGGAGTCAATGGGAAGTGGTTCCTCTGTAGAGGTTACCTTTTGTGCTTTGAGCCTTTTTATTTCTGCTATTTTAGCTTTGAGGCATATGTGTTGTAGATTTGGTACTTGTTCTACAGTGGGGGGTTTTCCTGGGGGTCTTTATGTATGACTGCTTGTTACAGGTAATTATTTCTGGTTTGTATCTGTATGTTAGTTCAAACAGTAAATAGCCTGTCCCTTGATTGGTGCAAACCCGGGATACTAGTAATGCATTTTTCACGTATAGTGGCCATGTGTCTTTGGCTTTGCCATCAATTATTTTCTCTAGGGTCCTGATAAGGCTGCCGTTTAGGCATTCAACTCTGCTGTTGGCATGTGGCCTGTAGGGCAAGGTTGTCAAATGCTTAATGTTTTTAGATTTTAGATTGTCATTTACTATGTGACCTGATAACTCGGTTGCTCCATCAGTTATGATGTATTCTGGGGTGCCGTAGTTGGCTATTATTGCTTTGTTAATGAATTGGTTTATGGTTTCTGCTTTGTGTCCTTTGTTGCCCAGCAGATGGGCCAGTGTATGCAAAGTTAATGGCTACAATTAAGAAACATTGGTTTGTCTTTGTTTCTGGGAAGGGGCCCACTACATCTAGCCCCCAAACCTTGAATGGTTCAGGGTCAGGTACTGGGTTGACTGTTGGCTGGAGAGCCTTTGTGCTGGTGTATTTCTTGCACACTGTGCACTTTTTCAGAACATCAACTATATCTTGTTTGAGATTGGGCCACCATACTATCTTTTTTAGCGTGAGGTATAGGTTGTTAGCCTTTGTATGTCCTAGTAGGCAGTGATGTCTTAATATGGTGTCAACTCTTTATGAGAGTGGGATGTAAGGAACATATTTGTCATTAATGATTTGGTATACAGTGCCATTTGAAACATGGAAATACTTTTTGTTCCTTACTAATGTATTGTGGGTCAGTTGGTGTGTTGAGGGGTCTTTCCCTTTGGTTTTATACTCAGTATTGTATAGGTTTGGCCAGTCAGGGTCTAGGTGGTCATGGTGATCCTCTCTTGGCTGACATAGCCTAGAGACAGCATCAGCCGTGAACAGCTCTGCCCCCTTTTTGTATTTGATGTCCAAATTGAGCTGCTCTAGCATGGACATCCATTTGGCTTGGCGCCGTGTGAGTGTGTCCTGAGTTTTGAAATAGATTAAGGATTTATGGTCAGTTAGTACTCAGACGTTTAAATGTCCTTCTAAGTAACATCTCCATTTCTTGCATGTGTGATATATTGCTAGAAATTCCTTGTTGTGTATTGGGTATCTCTGCTCAGTGTTGGTTAGTTTTCTGCTTTTGTAAAATACTGGCAGGAAGTCTTACTGCCCTGGCTGATGGATGCGCAGGACGGCGCCAATGGGGTGTCACTGGCATCCAACTCAAGCTTGTAGCACCTGTTGTTATTAGTTTATTGAAAGATTGGTGCTTCAATCAAAGCTTTTTTAATAGTTGGAAATTCTTGTCACATTCTGGTGTCTAGATGAACTTCTTTTTGGCATTATCATTGGCTAAGTCATTGATTGGTGTGATTAGTTTCCCGCAGTCTTTGATGTATTTCCTTAGGTAAGCTACCATTCCAAGAAAGCATCTAACTTGTTTAACAGAGGTGGGGTATTGCATGTTATTTATGGCTTTTTTTGTCTGGATCTGCTTTGATGCCACTGTCAGAGACAATGTGGCCCAATAACAGGAGTTTTTTTTCATAAATTGGCACTTACTTGGTTTTGCATAAAGTTTGTGCTTTGTGAGTTGATCAAGTGTCTTGCAGACATGTGTGAGGTGTTCCTCTTTTTTTTGAGAATATGATGATATTGTCAAGGTATCATAATTTATTTGAGAGGCCATTTAGTGCTTGGTTCATAATTGTGACAAACGTTGCGGGAGCGTTGGTCATTCCAAAGTTCATTTATTCAAGTTGCCCAGACATTTCTGACTGGTACAACAAGCCCATAGGGCCATAAAGGAATGATCAAAAGTCTTGTATACAATAAAAAAAGAAAAATGAGGAGGGGTAAAGGAAACCTGCAGGGCAAGGAGAAACCCTTGGGTGAAGGAGGATGGTGTGAAGGGGAAGAGTGCTTTGAGCTATATATCCCCTACTGGGGGTAATATAGCTTTTATGAATATCGGATAGTGGATGTTACCAGTCCATATTGAATGGTATTGATCCCAGAAAAAACCGGGCCAGAAAAATTTTGGGCCTTTGAAGCGCGTTTTTTGGTGGGATACACTATCTAGAAAGACTCAATCTAGAAACCATTATCTAGAAAACACCATCTAGAAAGACACCATCTAGAAAATGTGTCCTAAAACGCCATCTAGAAAGATGCCTTTTAGAAAACACCATCTAGAAACCCTATGGCAAATTTCTCGCAGAACTGTGTCAAATAACTTAAAAATTAATAAAAAAACCCCAAAAAATTAGAATAGTAAGAAAAAAATATGGCTAGACTCAAAATAATCCAAAGATTTTAAATCTGAAATAATAATGTGGGATCATCTAGTACCAACTTTAGTGTGCAAATCTCCAAAGTCAACACACCCCAAAACTGTGATATTTCCCTATTGAAATTTGCTCCTATGTTTGTATCAATTCACTAAAAATTAAGTAAAAATTAAATGTTTGGAAGTAAAGTATTTAATGGAAGAGTAACTTGATCAGGCTTCAGTCTCAAAAGTCTTTGCAATGCCTTTAAGATTGGTAAGGCAGCCTTCCCTGGTGTAATAGGTCAAAAACTTCTTGGTAACTCTTTCAAACTTGACCTGCTGATCTGCATGCTTGGATAAAACAGCTTTGCTTTTGATGGCCTGAGGGTAAAGCTGGTCCCCATGGATATACCAGATCTTCAGCTTTTTGATAATGACAATGAATCTGGGCTTCTTTATCTTAACCAGGCAAGAAATTGATTGTACCAACCTTTAAGTGATGAAGTAGTCTTAGTTACACTGTCCTTAACCTGATTATTACAGTTCCAGTTAATGGAGACACTACCCTTGAATATATAAAATCTTTAATGAAGCATTTTAAAGCTGAAAACCAAATAATACAGATCCTTTTATGATAAGGAATAAAATCAGTATATCAAAATTGGTTTTAATAGCTGTGTTACAGGGAGATAGTACTATAAAAGGTGAGTTAATTTGAGTTGATATATTATATATGGTCATAGATTAATATCATACTTTATTCCCAGTTAATAAGGAAAAGGCTTGGATTTATCACATAAAAGTATAATTTATTATTTGATTCCAGATGCCGTCTTTCTAGATGCTGTATTTCTAGATGGCGTATTTTAGGGTATTTATTAAGTGTTTTATATTCAAAAAATATTATTTGGATAACACCATTTTTATTTCAATTTGTGATAGTGTTTTCTAGATGCCATTTTTCTAGATGGCGTATTAGAAACCAATATGTAAAAAATAACTATTTAATAAAAAAATTAAATTTTTTTTTAATTTTGCCAATGTAAATTCTGAGCCTATCGCGAATTTTTTTCTAGATGGTGTCTTTCTAGATGGCTTTTCTAGATGGCGTATTGCACCTTTTTTTTGTTGCTTGCTTTTTTCTGTATGTGTGGCCAGTGGTGTGTGTGTGGTTTGGAAGGTACCAGAGTTTTTTGGTTTAGATTCCCTTCTTGGGCCCTAATGATAAAAATAGTGAGTCAAATCTGGGCGAAAGGTCCAATTGAAATGTGCTGATCCGGAATAATCTGGGCTAAAATTCCCTTGGGCCAGCCACCCGCATTTTTTTTGTTGAGCAGCATGATACACATTTTGTGTGGCTAAATCTGTGTGTGGCTATGATTTTAGGGCTGATGCCTAGGGTTAGCGCCCCCTAAATGGTGAGATGTAATCCCTAGGGTCTGGTTTATTGTGGAGTGGTAGATCAAATGGCCAATAACCAATCCAAGTTAATCTGGGCCATTAGCCCTTGGGCCTTCCACCTGGATTTTTTTGGAGGGTCTGTGCCTGTTACGGGATGATCTAATATGTCTGTGGCTGAGTTAGGGCAGAATTGCTAGGCTGTGCCCTCTGTGTAACTGATAGATTGTACGTGAGTACCAATCTGCTGGAAATTTGGCTTTCACATATTGTGTTAACCGCTGGGCCACATTTTTCTTAAATTGCTGGCCTGCCTTGGATTGTGTGGCGCTTTGTGGGAAATTTATAAAGGGTCTGAAGGCGGAATGTGTTGTTCAATGGGAGCAAATAAGGTGTGATTTTGCAGGCCGCGTTAAACCAAAAAATGTGGTCCTTTGGCCTGGTTTTTTTGTTACTAATTTACTTCCATGCTTGACTGCTGCTATGGTGAACTCCTTTAATCCAGATGCAGCTTTTTATGGTCTAATTATATCTGGGAGAGTCAAGGGCATAAATTGGCCTTGCTCAAAGCAGTCATTAGCACATCTGGGCCAATTGCTACTGCTTTGAGGTTGCAGGAAAATCCTATTCATGCCTGGGACTAGGGCCGGAAATCCTGCAGAAGAGTTTGTCCCATTGGTGAGGTCCATTAGCTACTATACATTAGTGACCCCACCAGAGGTAGGTCCACCACTGTCATTGGCTGCTGCATCTTTGGCTTTTTTGGGTGCCCTGGACTGTTTGGGATCCCCTGCAGTATAAGGGGATAGCTTAGTTACTGCAGCAAGTTTGGTTTGGACCTTGCGTCTTGGTCTTCCATTATCCTGTGCAGAAGGTACCTGCTCCTGATTGGGTGTATCCTGGATTTGGGCCTGCAGCAAATTCTCTTGGGCCACCGCATTGTGGTGACTATCCAATAAAACTTGGCCCGGGTTAATCATTAATTCCTGGGTTTGAGCCTGCTGCAAATTCTCTTGGGCCACCGCATTGTGGTGACTATCCAATAAAACTTGGGCCGGGTTGGCCATTGATTCCTGCACTGCCAGTTATGTAATTTCCATTAGTTCATCAACCACATTGTCATGAACTGCCTGGGTCTCATGTGCAGGTGTTTGCATGGGTTGAGGTGCCTCTTCTTGGGCACATTCTGTCTCCTTGATTCATTGAGGCTGAGACAAATTTTGGGCCTTTGCATGAGCCTTTTTCTGGCAGGATGTGATTGGTTTTACAACTGCATACTCAGCCATAGTGCCCTAGGTCAAGGCTACAAGAGCATTGGATTGGGACCCAGTTGGTTCACTATTCTGGTGCTCCTTGGGGGTGTCTTGTTCAGCAGCCCAGACTCCTGCTATGGTTGTAGGGCAAAGGGCCTCTCTGTGGCCAAGGGCTGAGCACAGCGCACAGATGGGCAGAGTTTGCTCAGGGAATACCTTGAACTCGCTACTAAGGGTGCATCCTTCTTGAGAATGTTTGCGCAATGGGGAATGGATGCCAAGCTGTCATCTGCAAAGGGTCTGATCATAGCCATGGGTTTTGATGTGATCAGGTAGCCTATGTAAGGATTCCTGAGCAGTTCAAACTGCACTATTTCTCCATAATTGGCCATCCCTTCCTTGAGCTGGGATTCAACCTCCCCTCTGGGAATGCCTAATGACAAGGCCTCAAAAGACATAAAGAGGGTGGTATCTTGATTGAACCAGGTGTGGGTGATTGGTAGGACTTTCTGGGTTTTCTTACCCTTGGGGTCAGTGATCTCAAGAGTGAATATTTCCTCAGCTGCCTGATCAGCATCTGCTTTACAGATGAAGCCAAGATCAAAGAAGTCCTTTGTTGGGCTTTGGTGAAGTGACACAGCTTTGGGATATGCTGTTGCAACTGCTTTTGCTGCCTCCTGGAACTGAGTAGGGTCACCTCCAAAGTTGACTCTAATCCCATGGGGTACAGGGGACTTGGGGAGGGCTCTGGTAATGTCTTGAAACCAGCGTTCAGAGGTCACAAACTTCATCCATCCTTCTGATGGAACAAATGGTCCCTTCTTGGTGGTTCTTGTAGGGCTCACTAGTTGGCCCTTGACAGGGCGTTTCTGGCCCTGGACCACCTTGGCCCAGGATCTAGTGTTGTTGTTGGACATACCTTTCTTCTTAATAAAAGCCTTGTTTAAACTCAGATTATTATTCACTTATCACTTGCTTTTAAATTCTCAATTCCAAAAGGTGGTATTGAACTGATATCATCCCAAAGTTCATTACCCTACACTCAAAGGATTCAAATTGTGTATGGAACACATTTTTTGATATGCTCTTTTCCTTTACTTCAACCTGGTTGTAGCCTGAGGTGAGGTCAATTTTGGAGAAAAATTTGGCTCCTGAGTGTCTTGCAAACAGATTCTCTATGAGTGGTAGGGGATGTTTATTCTTTACTGTGCTTGCATTCAGTGCTCTCTAGTCCGTTACTAGACAAAGAGTGCCTTTCTTTTTCTTTACAAAGAAAACTGCTACTCCCAAGGGGATCATGATGGACAGATGAATCCTTTTGCTAGATTGTCCTCAATATGGGGTTTGAGGGTTTGGGTCTCCATGGGAGAGAGTCTGTAGAGGGGTGCAGGTTTAGGCATGGCTTTACATAGATCAATGTCATGTTTGACCTCTTTTTTGGGGGTAACTCTGTGAGTTCTTCATTGAATACATGAGCGTATTCATTTAGGAGTGCCACAAGTTCTTCTTTGAATACATGAGCGTATTCATTTAGGAGTGCCGCAAGTTCTGGGCATTGGATTTTTGTTGTTTGTATATTATTAAATTTGGTGTACCTCATTATGTGGAGGGCACTATCTTTGGTTAGATGTTCTTATTTGTCTTGGTTTATGACCTGGACAAATACTGTGTCTCTTAGAATGAGGTTGTTGGGTTCTTTGAGGATATTAAAATTGACTCTGTTGTGTTTGATGGTCATGGTTTTTGTTTTCCAACATATGCTGGAGTTCACTCAGGTGAACCAGTCTATGCCCGCTACAATGTTGTAGTTTATGTTGTTCATGTTTAAGTCCTTTGATGGACGTTTGTATGCCTTGGAGGTCAATTCTGAAGGGAGTTGTTTTGCCTTTGAGTAGAACCTTTGATTTGTCTACCATTCTGGCATATTTGAAGTTGGATTTGACAACTGGTATTTTGTACTTGATTATAAAAGGTTTGCTAACCATAGTGTGTTGTGCACCAGAGTCAAATAAAATTTTATGTGTATGAGATTTGTAAGTGCATGGGTAGACAAGAAGTTGTGAGCAATCTTTAATTTTTAAGTTCATAAAAATGGAGGGTTGCGGGACACGGGGGATGCGAGCAGCAAAGTTCGTGCCTTGGTACAATTTCTTGTCAAGTTGGGGAAGACAGGGGCACTTAAGCCTGTTCCCCCTCCTCTTTTCCCTGTTCCTCTGTTTCAAGACCTTTGAGTTCAGAGAATGTGGGGTCAGATTATAGCAGGTTGCTACTTCAGCATTGTTAACTTTGGCGGTGTCCTCCTTCTTGGGATGGGAGTAGTTTGTGCTTTGGCTGTGATTGTCATTGTTGCAATTGGAGTTGCTGTTGTTATGGTTGGTATTTTGGCGTTTGTTACGATTGGAGTTTTCTCTGCCATTGCCATTTGAGGAGCAATTGCTGTTGTGTGCAGAATATTCCATGTTTGTGCGTTTTTTGGTGTGCTTGGCTTCTGCAATGAGCGCAGATATGGAGGTATTTGCCTCTGGGCGGATGAGGGCAGCAACAGAGGGTTTCATTCTGTTGATGGATGAGGCTCTGGTATGTATGTTGTCAGCTTGCGCTGGGTTTGGGATTTTGCGGCGTATTTCCTCGGATTCATTGGCGTAAGCTGTGATAGTGGTCTTCTGAGAAAGATCACTGAGCTGTATTGCAATGTCTTGGAGGGATTTGATGGTGCGGAAATTGTGTGTGATATCCACTTTAAACTCTTCCCAGTTGTCAAGCTGGTTATCAGTTTGTGAGCCAACCCAGGTGGCAAACCAGTTAGCTGCGGCCTTGTACAGGTGCTTGCTGGCTTCCTGGACACATTTCTCATGGGGGATGCGGCCAGCGCGGAGTTTAGCGGCTGAGTGGTCTAGCCAGTTGATGATGTTTTCTTTGTTTTTACCAAAGAACTTGTTGATACCAATGTATTTGGTGTTGATAACTTCACCTGTGATAGGTAGTTGTGTGTTTGTTTGTGGTTGAAGAGAGTGACTGTATTGAATAATCTTGGCGCATGCTTTGGGCATGACTAAACCTTCAAATATGGTGCATCCACTAGGCATATCTTTGTCAATGTTGTGGACACGGAAGTACGTCTTCCAGGTCTCCTGGGATGTGGCCTGGTTGAGTACGTGAGCAAAGGTGGGCAGGTTTTGGTCAGTCATTTTCTCTTTCATGGGTGTGGTCAAAAAACTGTAGCTGCTACCAGTGATAAGGAGCGCCTTTTGGGGAAGCTTCAAATATGAAATTAAGAAAGAAGAGAAGTATTTTTATTGGATAATACTTTAGACTTATATAGATTTGGCTGTGGCAGAGATTTAGTTGGATCAAACCTAGGGATTGGTCATGTGCGGGATGGGTTTGAGCCACTGGATACTTGGACAGTCATGTGATATTGCTTGGTTGCCATTCTTGGTATGTTGAACTGTATATTGGAAGGGCACCAAATTGGGCGATGGCTGGATGTTAAGTAAGTTGGCGGTAGCCAGAATGCTTGTACATCCAGACCCTTGACACCTACTAGGATAAAATAAGGTGCCATTTCCTGGATTGGGAAATTATGCAGGGATGTGTGGCCCATTGATGCATCTGCAGCTAGCCAAAGATGCATTGTTAGTCAATCATTGATAAAAGAAAAAGATAATTGATGGAATACCCCTTGCTAAGAGAGAAAGGGATAATAATTAGTGGCTCATTGAAAAGTGTTTCAACTATTTTTTCCATGTAGATTGGCCCCCAACCCCAGCCCTGTTTTCAACTATAGTCAAGACCCTTCTAGCCTCACATATCCCTATAAACAGTGTGTCTCTCTTATCTCACTGCCTGACCCAATTTGTGGGCCTAGTTATTCCCTATCCCACCAATCTGGGGGCAATCTGGCTGAATATTATTGTGTATATTCTTTATGTAAATTCACTGCCGCCCTTGGCCTTGAATCAAACCATTTCCCCCCCTGTCAGCCCAAGAAAGGCCCAAAAATAACAGCCAAGCTGCTTAATTCCTTAGGGGATTTGGCGCACACTGTGGATGAGAGATTTGTTCTGGCCTACCCTGTGGATTCCCTGGCTCTGGTTGTTCCGCCCAGGGAAGAACGGCAGATCAATTGGGATTATCTGTTGGCACAGTGTTGCCCGCCTTTAAAAACAATCAAAAGATGCCACGTCAAAGCCCAGAAAGTCAAACAGATCGGAAATGTCGGGGATGCCTTCCAGCCAACCAGGCAGAGCTGGGGAAATTACCTTGGAACTCTCCAGCGCCCCTGGCCTTAGCCAGCAAAATTTCTCTTCCAACCAATTGGATGCAATCCCAGTGGTTATGTGATCCAATCTTTAGTAGCTCCCTCCCTTTAACAAAGCAAAGGGCTTTGAGTCCCCTGCTGGTCAGTTTTTCAATCTATTAAATCCTGGAAGCAGTTGCTTTAAGCTTTGTTGTTTTAAAATTTGTTGCCTCTATTTTAGAGTCTTCCCTGATCTTGAGTAAAGTGTTGGTTGTTTCTGCATTGGATCTTACCCACCTATGTCTCTTCTGAACCTGGTCGCCTTTTCAAAGTCCCCAAGTAGAGTGTTAGGCCATAGTTGCTGTGTCCTTCCATGTACGCTTTTGAATTCATTGTTTGAGCTTAAAAATCAAGTTAAAGATTATCATAGATCATATTCTTATTTTTAATTCCCCTGGACTCTCTTGATTTCAACCCCGCCTTTGCATTCACTATTGTCCAAGGCATCCAAGGCCATTGCCAAGTGTTTCAAAAGCTTCCTGCTGCTCCCTGCCGGGTTCTGCTTGTGAGTACCCACACTGCATCAAACTTTATTACTTTCAGGGCCAGAAGTTGCACTCAGAGGTTTAGAATTTCCTGGTGATTACTACTATGATCCTCCCTGTTTTAAAATCTGGGATTTTTTCCCTGGCTCCTTTCTTGTTGCTCCTTTGGCCATCTTCTCCAGATTTATGGTCTTGAATCTCCTCTTCTGCTTGCCTCATGGAAGACAATCCATCTAGTCTCCTGCACCTTCCCAGTGAACCTCTCATTGCTGGGGAGGCTATAGCCAAGAGCTTAACTTGTGATGACTTGGATCTACATGCTTTTTATTACACTGTGCCTGTCCTCACATTGGAGGAGGCCCTGGCGGCTACCCTTCTCAGTTTGGAGGGGAACAACTCAGTACCTCTTCAAGCACCTGTGAAGTTACCTCCTTCCCCCACCCAATTGCCCTGGTTGCTCACTGGGTTAGTGCTGATGGGGTTGAATGTGTACTTTCCTCAGATGTCCCCTGTGTCCTCCCTTTTGTCCCCCCCCCTCCGAGCGGCCATCCCAGTACTCCACTAGGCGGCATCCTGGTGGTTCATCTTGCTGGGATGGGAGCCAAACTTAGTTTAGCCCCCTCTATTACACTTTATTTTAGAACACCTCCAGCTGGGCCTGGTCCAGGCCTTATCAATCAGCATAGCTCACACTTCCCTTGGCTCACTATATAAGACCTCCAGTTAACTTTAATAGGGTATTGAATAACATACCACCTGACTTATAAAGCTTAGAGTACCTGAAGAGCTTGAAAGAGAGCTCAGTTGAGCAATTAGATTTAAGTCTGGTTATGTTTCTTTGCCTTCTGCTCTACATTGCCACCTCTGACCTCAAGGCTTCTCAGCACCACACCATCCCTCCACTCTTACCTGGGATAGGCTTGTTGCTGGGTCTATTGAGTACCCTTACAAGCTGTCTCAACTTTCCTTCCCCCTTGAACTTGGACCCAGATCCCTGCCATGCTTTGGTGTAGTGCTTGGGCGAGAACTTATGACGGTATTGAGTGATCCATACCTTTTTGGTCAGATATTGGCCATTATCCAGTTGGATACTTCCCCCTGGTTCTGTTATGCTGCTAAAGCAGAGAGGTTATACTGCCCTGTGACGAACTACCTGTGCATAATGTTAGATCTGTATATTTAACGTGACTGGGGATTTTTTATTTGTTGGGTGATAAACTTTTATAGGACAGGGGATGAAGTTCAGTAGGGTTGTGGGGGGTTTTATGGTGTTGAGGTGTAAGCCAAGTTTGATCTGGGGTGGTGGCCTTTATTGACAAGGTTGGCAGCGGGTTAGGATTTTTGTTAGGAGGTTGGTTCTGATTTTTTTTGGTTCGGTGGGAGTGTGGTGTATGTTGCTTGGTGGACCGGTGATTTCCCTTTTCTAGGGCGGCAATCTCACCGAACTGATGGTGGTTTGCTTTTTGGATGTGTATTGGTCAAAATTTGGTTGGGAGTAGGGTTGGGAAGGGCACCAAAATCTACACAATTGGTTTTGTGACTTTGTCAGTTGAGCACAATTCATTTTGTGACCTTCATGTCACATCACAATTCATGCAGATTGGTTTTATGTTTTTAGGGAGAAGTACGCAATTTCAACCGCCACATTTTGTGCTCTGCTCCAAAAGTCACAAAACAAATCTGCATGAATTGTGATGTGACCAAGCACAATCTTGTATGGTTTTGTGTTGTGTCCAATCATAAGTATGTAAGCTATTCCTTTCAATTAAAGTAGATATTTATAATATTTTGATTGGTATTTTAATATAATTATCTAAAGCAAACTGTGATATGATCAAATCTATCATTGTGAGGTAATGGCAGCTAAAGCTTTAATAAATTCGATTAAAAAATAAAGTCCCACAACTGAACTTCCTCTAATTTTACATCATGTGCCTTGCACAAAATGACACCATCTATTTCACCCTTGAGAACCATTCCAAATTTACATCCTGTGCCCCTTCACAAAATGAAATCATCTGTTTCATCCATGAAAACCATCTTCCTTTTATATTTTGTGATCTATGCAATGGAGTGAGGCACAAACTGTGGCCTACTCCAAAAGTTGTGACAAAAACCACATGGATTGTTTTGTGAACCAATCCAAAGCACCCAAAAAAAATGGTTTTGTGACACTGTGTTTGCACAATTGCTGTTTCCGTCCCTTCCCTAGTTGGTAGTGATAGTTGGAGCGTGAAGGGTTAGAGTAAATTGGGATCCGTTTATAATGGAGCCAAGGGTTGATTACGGTGATATCATTGCCGTAAGCTATCTAATGTCTTCTTGAGCTCGGAATAAAATCGTGGTTCCAAAAAAAGTATGCTGTCTGCCCCATTTGGTATTTTCTAAAGGGGTGGTTGGCAAGATTCCTCTCGTAAAAGCCGATGCGGTAACTTTAGAGGATCCAGGGTTGGAGGGCGCGGTATGGAGTAAGAAACCGATCAGAGGGTTGGTGGTGAACTTGGGGGAAATCTGTATTTGTAGTAGATATTTATGTGATCCTACTCGGGGTTAAGAAGAGGTTGGATAATGGCTTGATTTTGGAAAGATCGGCGGCTGGATTGGAATTTCAACCCTTCAAAAGCAAAGATGTGAAGGGAGTGAGGGGTATGCAACTATACTTCTTCTTTGTGGGCCTTGTTTTGAGTCAAGAGTATGGCGATAAGCAGCTCCGAGCCAGCTCGGCTCCCGAAAACTCACAGCCTTTCTACACCGACACCCTTCAAGGCCCAAAGGTTAAAAGCAAGTCACAGGACTCAAGCAACAAGAATAAAGACTCAGGCCCCTCCATAAGCAACGGCCTTCAAGGCAATATGGATTTTCAAACCCCTCCCTACGACAACACGGCCCAAGGCAACTCCGTTCCAAAGAGTTCATCCCCATCCGGCAACATGTTTCAAGAAGCCTCCAATTTTGAAAGAAAAGACCCTCCTCTTCAAGATAATCTTGACCGTCCCTTTCAGGCTCCACGTGACATCAACCAACACGATAGCTTCAAGGATCAACCCCCGACGGGTAACCCAGACAACTCAAATCTTCACCCCTCCAGGCCTACTTATAACGATGGGCTTCAGGAACCAAACATTTACAAGCTTGGGTTAAATATAATCAACAGATTCAATCCCTTTGCCGCACTTTCTTCTGGGTCTGACTTGGCCCAGAGCTCAGGAGGATCAACTCCTCAAGACGCATCTCCCACCAAGTACATCCCAAAGACAAACCAGCCAGAACATGTTTCCACTATTCCTGGCTCCGAGGCGGATGCTTATCGATTTGTCAACTATGCAGCCCTCAGCTACTGCAGACCAAGAATGATTGAGAGGATGGTCTGCGTCCCCTGCCGCTACGTAAAAAACGATGTTGAGATAATCAAGATCATGTCGGAACCAAACACCATGGGGCAAGTAGTGCTTCTGGTCGATAAGCGGCGTGATCAGATAGTGTTGGCGTTCCGAGGATCGGTGTACCTAGAGAACTGGATCCAGAATTCAAAGGCCAACATGATCCGCGTCAGCTACACCAAGAACGCAAAGGTTCATAAAGGCTTCAAGGAAGCCGTGGATGCCTTGATGCCGCTTGTCATTGAGCCACTTAAGAGCACTCTAAAGAAGTACCCCCACCACCGCTTCATCCTCACTGGCCACTCTCTGGGCGGGTCTCTGGCATTGCTGGCAGGCTGCGAGCTGTTCGACAAAAGGATAATGCCATGGCAGAAGATGGAGCTGTTCACGTACGGCGAGCCACGCACAGGAAACCTGGCCTTTGCTCGCTGGATCAACAGCCAGCACGGAGTCGTCACCCGAGTTGTTAACGAGAACGATATCGTGCCCCACGTTGTTCCTGCTTCGCTTGGCTACGTCCACCACTCCACCGAAGTATACATTCGCAACGGAAGAGCGGTCAACTGCTCCACCACCGAAGTTGAAGATATCAAATGTTCCCTGTCTAGGTTCCCTGCCCTTTCCATAATTAGCCATAACATGGCTTGGGACATAACATTGGGCCCCCTTGGCTGTTAGTCCAGTGCGCACAGCAATAAACTTTATATTTCACAGTGCGGATGAGTTGAATTGATCCAGATGAACCTTTTTACCCCGTCTACTTCGCTGTTGAATTAAGAAATATCTTCATGCAAATTAAACCCTCGCCATCCAGGAACCGACTCGGAAACAATCTGCTCTATTTATGAACTCCTTAGGAAAAAGCGACAAGTTCTTTCGGTCAAAAGTAACAATCAATTTAAAGATCTTAGCGTTGAAGCCAAACCCCATATCCTATTTAATAAAAACCAAGCCTTAATAAAGACCAATCTACCCCCAAGAATTTCATTTCTTCAGTACAGAACATAAACCAGGTTACAAGAAGTAGCCGATCCTACAAACCTTCTTCCATCTACTCCTAGAACAAGGCCTTATAGGCAGCTCTATTCAACAAAGAATTGAATATAAAAACTTAATCTAAATATATTTTAACAACCCATACCTAGCCTATACCGGTTAATTTAATATAGCCTATGCAAAGCTATACTGGACCTTCATCAATCCCAAACCAAAGCGTATCCCGTGGCCAGATACTAGCATACAACTTTGGCCATCTTTAGCATAGGAGCAAATCAATCATGCTGATAAACTTAACAGCTTGCCTATAATTTAACTAAAGATGCATTGAATCTACACCAACCAGCTATAAATATATCCCTCACAGCGGTATGCCCAACAAAACCTTACAGGCCTATACCATAACTTGGATTATAACCGTCAGCTGTACAGGAGCTCTCTCAGTTGCCAGGGTAACCCCGATCGACTCATATAAGAGCAAGATAAACTCCATCTTGAACAGATCCCCCTTTGATCGGATCGTAACCAAGCTTGGATGAACTCTCCCGGTCGCCGAGAAGTTTGGGGCGCTCCTGGTCCATCCTTAGCCTTGCCAAGCTGTTCCCATCGGAGTAGATCTCGCTTTGGGCCGGATCAACTCTGCATCCTGGAAGCTGTAAGCCTACTGTATCAATAACCCATCAAAGATGGGGTTCATGCCAGGATACGAGCAGTTTGTGGAAGGGTTGGCGTTCGCAGCCTTGGGCAGGGCCATCACCCTAGAGGGTAAAGCCCACCGCAGGATAAGTCCTAAATCAATAACATATGAGAGGGAGCACCCCAACAAGGTCCAAGGACCAGCAGTAGGGACTACAGAGTTTATCAAACCCGTCAGAGTAATGTAAAGTACCCTAAATAGCTGGGTGGCAGTGGGATCTGCAGTCTCAACAGAAAGCTGCAGGTGGTTGGGCAGGGTGTCTGGGGTGGTGTCATGGGGACCAATTATGCCAGCAGGTAGCTGTACTTATTTTCAGGATTGACAATTTTCCTTCCCTTGAAACCCTGGCCCTGACCACTTGCGGGCCACCAACCCCAAGGACCAAGGGGCCAGCTGCCCAAGTTCTATTGGGGTCAAGTCCCCTCAAGCTGAGGTCGCTCTTACCTTTCAGAGTGAAGATACTAGCCAAACCTTGGAAGCCACAGCCCCAAACAAAGGATCAAACAAATTGCCTACAGAGGTAAAAAAATTTCTACCATTCACTTCATGAGTTTAAAGTCTACCCAGTTGACCAATCATAATTCACCGCCTGAGAGAAACCCAAACCTGAAGGCCACCTCTGTGACTATGACTTGAGAACAGAAGAGTCAAGCAAGCCTTCCTAAGGATCTAGCCAATGAATGACTTCCCAGCCACAGCGCCATTTTGCCCCTCCAAGACCTGGGTGTCCTGGCCACCCGACCTCATAATTCCTGATCCTGTGATGAACCCAGCTAGGTAAATGTAAATTTTGGCGGTGGGGTACTATATAGACCCATAGACCCTGTGCTAAGGCTTCATTGCCATTTTGAATAAAAAAGGTTATGAGAAGTTTGGTTCTCCAATTACTGCCCTATTTTTAAATTTACTATCTATCAGTTCCATTCAAGATCCTCTGGCCTTTCTGCCTGCAGCTTATTGTCCACTGGAGGCCCCATTTGGTCCTGTCTGCCTTATGGAATACCCTTTAAAGCCTGGATACGGGGGATGTGTTCCTGATAAGATGCTGGAGCAGGATCCCTTGGCCGGCATAGAATTGTTGGCTAAATATAATAGCCAAGGTCCTGGGCAGGCAACGGAGACCAGACTATTCTGAGTTGAGTACAGCTCCCCATCTCCAATGGGCATGGAAAAACTGGTCATCCCCAGACTATGTGCCAACATCCCCTCCTGAGATCCTTCTGGGCCACACCAGTAAGCTGTTGGGGATAGTGTACATGACCCTGACTGGGGGATCAACACTATAATCCCGCCGCTGGCCAGTGGTCCTGGATAGGAAAGCCAATATCCTACCTTATTAAGTCAGTGCTGACCTTGTGGTGGGCTCTGGCCACAAAATCTGCGGCCTGGGTGTTCCCAGAAAATGGCGGGCTAACCAAGGTTGGATCCTGGACGCTTGTCTGGAAATTGCCATGATCCAGAAGTATACCTGGTACCTTGCCTATTAAAGGTCCAGGTGTCAGGATTCACCTTTTCCTTATAGCTGCTATTCTGTTTCTTACTTATTTTGTCTTCACTGGCTTGTAGTTCTTCTCACAATGGCTACTATTAGTTTATTCATGATCACCTCCTTTTTCTCTTCATTTTCCATATTTTGGCTTTAATTTTGGGTTTGTTAAAGCCTAATTACGTCTAAATTCTGGTTAATGTTATTTTTGAACATCCCTTACCTTTGCGCTCGGTTTCGAACCCTGTACCTTACTTGTTGGACCTCAAAAAGTTAGTCTGAAGTGCTCACTTTTGTCATTATCTTTAATTTGTGCTTTTGAGCCTCAAACCCGTTTTTCCTTGAATTTTCGCCTGCTCTACATCATAGGGACAATCACCAGAACTGTCTCTCTCCTTCCGGTGCCCTTATGCAAGTTTTAACTTCTTTAAGTTAACTTTAAACCATGTGCATTGTCCCAAACCTTTTCCTTTACCAAGATGCCTTAATCTACTTGGGTTAACTCCATTATTTCAGATTTGCACCTCACTTTCCCAAGCTAAATAAAAAGGCTTGGTTTTCCAGTCTCAACAATAAGTTGAGATTGTTTGACTTGCACCTCAAAAAAGGTACTTGTTAGGTTTTGTGGCTTGTGTTTCTTTTCTAATTTTAGTTTAACTTATTTTTTGATCTTATGATTCCTTTTGACTTTTTATTCCATCACTTAGGTAGTTTCTATAATAATACACACAATTTGATTATTGATAGTCTTAATCCTCCAACTAGTGGTGAGCAATTCCCTGACTTAGAAATTGATTTTTTGACCAAGTCCTTAGTCATTAAAACTGGGTTCTATTTTATTTTCTTAGGATTAATCAATTGCCTCAGCCCTTATTTTACCTCCTACAAGCTTCTAGGAGCCTTAGTCCAGTTGTTACTACAAACTTTACCTACTTTTTTGTATTTGACCAACATAAATATAAACGGTATTAAAGCTTTGGTTTACAACCATCTTCCCCCAAACTATGAGACCTTACACCAGGGTTGCCTAGTCTGCGCTCCAGGGCCAGGATGGAGGATAATGTTGAGGATGGGCCTGGTGAGGATTGTGGAGCGGGTTAGTAGGGAATAGAACCCAGCTCTTAACTGGGATGGATTGGGGGTTCAGCAACAGCCAAGAAGATCACCGCTGACCATTCCTGAGAGCTTAGAGGGGGTTAGCTGGACACCAAAAGCAACTGGCTAAACCAAACATCCAATTTAAACTAACAAACTCCAACTCTGTTAGAGTAGAGGATGATGAGGCAAGGCCTTTTACAGCCCTTGCATTCATTCAAGGGGAGGGGATGGGATTTGGGTGGGGTTAGATGTCAAAACTAATCAACCAATGATATGAGGGAATATTAATGTGTTTCTTGAGGCAGAGAAATCTGGGCACATTGGGATGGACAGAATTGAAGAGAGAACTTGTTGTAACTGTGCTGTTTTAGCAGAGTTACAAGGGGGAAATATTTAGAAGCTAGATAATATTCTTTATTGAGAGATAGGTATTATATAGTCATTGTGAATTGTGGATAACAGGAACATGATAGCGCTGATCATATGGTGGGATGGTGAAGGGGGTGGCTTGATCCTGGTAATGATTCTAGCGCCAAAATGAGGTATCCACCGTAAGAGATCATTGTTTGTTCATGTTGTTGGATCTAGAAATTTGAGTTGACTTCCTAGTCTGGCTCCGAGTGACTGGATAATTTGGATTGCGGGTCACAACCCTGCTTACTCAGAACCTTGCTGGCGGGTTGAGCCTGCTGTTTTGACAAACTGACCCAACTAAAGTTGAGGAACCTGTCTTGGACACAGTTATTGCTGCTCCTGGTTGCTCTTGCACATGATATTTAACCAGGGGTGCCTCTTGGGTGGGTTAGTGGGGCATCTTCAACCTAACTCTGCAAGTAATGGTGTGAGGGCATTTCTTGGATTTTTTGGTGGACCTTTGGATAAATATCCAGGCAGAGTTTGGCAGTGATCCCCAAGCATCTGGTGAGGATTGAATTGGAGGTCCAAGGGGAGGCTTAACTTTACAAACCCCTTGTACACTGGGTTTGGCGGGCAATCCATAAAATTCACAGGGTCAAAGGGAGCACTTGGCAGACATTAAAACACTGTCTGAGGATGCAGGGGTAGGTCAACAGGTTGGTAATGTGGATTGAGAGCACCTGTGTGGCTAGGAAGAAGATGGTATAGTAGTAGGAGTGAATAGGGAAGTATTGGGTTGAAACAAAGGTCCGTAAAAACTTTATTATCAAATGGCATTCAGGCTGGGCAACTACTGGAAAGGCCTATACATCCTTCTGCCAATCATCATCAGATCACATAAAATTCTGGGTCACAGCAGCAGTTCACTGGAACCTAAAGGTGAATCACAGGGTGGCTGGTGTAGCTGATCTTTCATTAATTTCTTGGCAAGTTCTTCATCTGGAGCCTTGTGTTTGGTTTGTGGATGGCAGGGTTGTTTCAGAGCTTAATTGACATGCTTATCCTGATGCTTATTGTTGGCTACAGCAGGGAAAAGATTGCCTCTCCTTTAATTGTTTAGGCTGCTACTTCATCATAGTACCAGTCTCATACAACCCTTATTGGGTGCAGCAGAAGCTCACAGCAAAACTATATTGGTTTTACAGACTCAAGTCAAGACATCCACAGGCTCAACCACAAAACCTCTGGGCGGGCAGGTGGATGGCCTGGCAGGTTATTGGGCTGCAGATTGACTGACCCAGAAATTGACTTGGGGTCTCAATTCCAACTTATATCAATGAGTGAACTGTCATTCCTGACAGCTTAGAAAGCGACATCCAAAAGATTTTACCCGTACAGAGGGTAATCTATAGGGTAAAAATTTATTGCAATCAGCCTGTTCATCTATTTGATATTGTATACATTGTTGCAACTGAGATTGTCCCCTTGTCTACTAACATATCTCACAATACACAAGGGCACTTGAAGAATTTCCCCATGACTAATGATATGGATCAATCTGGACATGGTGTCAAGTTTTGGGCACTATCTCCTAATTAGGAGTGTTGCCAATCTGACATGCTGATCTCCCTCTCAAGTTTTTCCCAGTCAGAATGCTGAATGAAACACACCACTATACCACCCCCTGGAAATCTGTGGCTCTCAAATATAGTATATCAGGGGTATTTTTCTTAAAATAAACCCATATATTTCTGTTCTTGTCCTTTTGATTTGGACTTTTGTCTTCCCTAATCTAAATACTGAACTATTATTAGTTCAGTTGCAACACAGGGGTATGAAATTATTGGTTAGACAATATTAACCAATAGGATTGCTCATAAAGGGTTCAACTAATTTCAGTAATTGGTATGGGTTATTAGCATTAAATTATGCACACAATTTTAGCATCATGGCACCAGCAACAAGGCTTTCTGGTGATGTGGCACCAAGATTATGCCTCAGAGCATCAGCACATTTAATTCCAAGCACCAAGGTGGGGCTACATCTAACATTGCATGACAAGGCTTCATAATCAATCTGAACTACTATTTCTCTGTTAGTTATAAGCCCAATAAAATTGGTTTGTGCACCACAGTCACCAGCAACTGCTAAAAATACAATGCATCCCCTTATAAGATGCTGGCTGACATCATCTAGAGGACGTTTTTTACATGCACCCTGAAATTATAGGGCCTCTGTCACAAGTGACAAACTCCTGTCAACTGTGATAATCAAAAGGCCTCAACTATGGGAGTCAAACCCTGATGCTCCGCGGGCCGCCAGCCCGCAGGGCCAGCCACCCGGCCGCCCGCAGTTTTTGGGGTTCAAATCAGAATCAGATTTGACTTTGGAGAATCTCCTGAAGTCTGATGAACCAAGTTTGCCTACAATAATACCCCCCGCGCTAGAGGTCCCTGTTAACCTAACCAATCAACGGGCCGGGTTAGCCACAGACCCCGGAATAACCCAGGTCACTACAGAAGAAGAAACAAAGATACCTTCTATAAGAAGCGGGCCACCCAGAGATGACCCATCTTGTGACCTGGTTAAGGAATTTGAGTGCTCTAGTTGCAAGTCAGCCAATGAAATAACCCCCGCAATTGTTGCCACCAAGGGCTGTGAGGACCTAGCAGACGGGGAAACCTGGGCCATGAAAATCTTTGAAAGTTTTGCCATGACAGATGGGCATACTTATACCCTGGGCCGCCAGGAAGATGCCTATTGCCATCCTTGCAATAAAGTGACATGAACCTTTGGTTCAACCAGATCATACCATACCTGTTATTAGTTTTACTTCATCTACAGTCTACTCCTTGCGGCTCTGCCCCACATGTTCACCTACCCCAAGAAACCGCGGACCAGCCACCCAAACTTTATTGTCCACCAGGAGCTCCCTTTGGCCCAGTACATTTTACCAAGTACCCACCCAACCCGGCGTATTTGGAGTTTACTCTGGAGGAGATCCTCATCCACTACCCTTAAGCCAGAACTATAGAGACAGAAGTCCTTTACAGAGAAGGCATCAAAATCACCATACCTCCTCTGCTATTCCGAGACAAGTATAATTTCCTGTCCGCATATTTGGTTCCAATGACGCCGCCCCTCACCCCTTGGCCCAACTGCCCGCAAGAATCTGTTGCCACTGATGAATCCACTTCCACCCAAATATTTGGGGTGATGTATATCACCCTCACTGGGTTGATTGATTCCATGGTGCCTACAAGCGGACCTTGAGCAATCCTTGGAAAATTGTTATCTTATATTGTAAAGTTAGCCCCAATCCTGTGGTGGGCCCTCCCTGCTGGGCCCGCAGGCTGTCTGCCTGCAAGTCCTCAGGAACCCCCCACAGGTTGGATCCCTGAAAGCCTCAATAAAGATAACATTCTCAGTCAATATTAAGTGATCAATGCCTCTCAGATCTTTGCATTTCAAGGCCTTTCAGGTGTGTTTGTTCCATATTGATAATAACTCTGTTGAAGCTTCACCCACTGATTTTCTGGATTCAGCTAATTGCACTGCTATAAGATAGCTAGAAATAAAATCTATTTGCTGTCTGTCCATGGACTTATTATTGACCATGATTTGATCTGCCCCAGTATCTATAAAAAGGCATGGTTGCTGCCACAGAAGCAAAAGGAATATGCCAAATTTATGGTTTTATTTTGAGAATAACTAGTCTTTAGGATGGGGTTGACAGAATGTACTTGGAAGATGTCTAGGGTGTCTACCTTGTCTGTATTTTAATGACATGTGGTTTTGACCAGGATTGATTGAAGATGGGGATCAAGTGGGGTTGAGGAGTCTCTTTCATCTATAACCACAACCTTTCCCAAGTCTTCTATTTGGGCCAACTGGGTTATTTTTTGTAGGGTCTCATTATAAAACATCTTCTTGATAGGAATAATGGTGCCCTGCTTGGATGTGGCTGCTTTAAGACATTAAAAATGGTTGGAAGAGACTTTCAGTTATCTTGAAGAATCCTATGGCAGCCTGGTTTTTGGCCTCTATTATGACCTTATAGCACTTTTCAGTGGAGGTGCACTTACTCACAGGTGCCCATTTATAAATATGATGTCTTAGTCTATTGATGATAAGGAGTTGTTGCCAGGCTGTTAGGTTTATGTGATAATTCCTGTCTGCTTGATGCTCAGCAAGGAGGTACTTATCACAATAAGGGATAAGTTCTTAATTTAGAGTGATTTAAAAGAGTCTTTGAAGATGTTCCACATCATTTCAACTTCATGTCCTGACCAGGTTATAAACCAGGATGCAGTGTGGCTCACTAAGCATACAGATGTGATTAAACCCCACTTGGGTTCTGGGGCTTGACACATGAATAGGCAGGATTCAATATATTATTAACAGCTGAAAATATTGGTGTTTTTTATGCTGGTGGTGAAGGTATCCAGCTAAAAGTTCAGTAATTATTAGGAGATTTTAACTGAGGGTAATTATGATGTATTTTTTTATCAAGGCGTAGTATATTGTAATCACTGAGTAGTAAAAGCTGTCCTTGATAAATGATGTAGCCTTCTGGGATACTCTCTTTAATAATAGGTATGAAGGAATCTTTGGTAGGATTAGTCACAAAGCTTCTGCTCTTTCCCTTTTCAAAGAATTTTATTTGAGTTAGGCTGTTGATCAAACCTAGTATTATTACCACTGTTGCAACTAAACTAATAATAGTTCATTATTGGTGTTGGGGAGTAAAACTATCCAACAAGGGTAAATAAAGAGTGATTAGCAATAAGATGGTCTCTATTTAGAACAATGAGACTCTTGTATTGAGTTAATAAGCAATTAGTTCACTAAAAGTGTGATATTATTGCAATGATTCAAATAAGATGTAGATATGGGTTGAGTAATGGCATGTGTTAAATTGCTATTATAATTGGGCTTCCTCTTTGTTGAGTGGGAATTTGAAGGGATTATCACCTTCAGTTGCACAGCTGTACTCTGTATTGTTAGCCTGTGTGAAATGGGTACAAGTAGTACCTGTGCCTGCCATTATGGTCAAGTTTAATGAAATGGGTGTAACAATTTAGTCTTTATTGGGAGACTCTCTGGCTTGAGGCTTACAAGTAGTTGTGATGTAGGGTGTAAAGCTTGTGTTTGTGATACCTGTGAGTTATATTATATATAACACTCTGGGTGTATATGAGTTGCCCTCTGTCTATCTATGGGCCTCTAGTCCTTACTGTGATGCTAATCAGATGACCTAAAATAACCTGATTGTCTTCAATAGAGGGTGTGATGCTATTGCCAGAGGCAGATCATGCCTCTGGCGTACAGCTAGCCTCATTATGAATGTTGGTTGGTTATGTCACAGAGCCATGTGGTTATCTGCTAAGTTTTTTTGTTTCCAGGTGAACCCTTCTCCAATTATATAGCTAGGATTATTCCTTGATGGAAGAATACACCTGCTGCTTGCAGGAATGGCAATTGCTCAACCTGCGCCTTTGGACTAATAATGCAGAAGCAACTCAGGATTGAACAGCGGAATTACTATGGGTTTTGCTGATAGATAACAGGTCAGATTTACTAGCAGAAAATCCTTGATCTAGTTTAATGATTTGGATTTTAAGTTGAGTTGAGGAATTTACTGGCAGTGATTGTCCCTTGTTTTGACCACTAGTGGCATAAGGAAAGCAGTTTCCACCTATACATAGTCTTGTTGTAATCATACTTAAGGGGGTTTGGGAGTAATAAACATGAACTCATATAAATGTTGATTTGTTGGCAGGAATTGAGGGCTTTATTATTTACTGTCAATAAATATTATTCTTAGTATTTACCAGCGGGAAATGATTGCTCTGGTATTTTTTGACAGTGGATAGGTGGCAAAAGGGATTTACCAGCAGTAAATTGTCTGATGTAGCTTACAAACCTATCCTTTTTCTTTTAGTGTGTTAGATCAACCCATTGTGAGTGGCATTTACTTATCCACTGGTTGGTATGGATGACCATCATTGATAGTCAACCATCTGTGGCTTCACATTGGGGATTCTAATGATTCCATGTCATCAAATAAACCCCTTGGCTCAGTAATTAAATTGACTTTCCAACCATCCTCATCTACTGAGCCTTTTACAGGAGTGGGTAAAACCTCCCACAACAATGAAGATGTGAACCAAATATCTTCTTCCAGACCTGATACAAAGATATCTACCCCAGGGGTAACTACCATAAAGGTGTTGGCTCCTGTGAATTTTTCATTCCATCAAACCCCTTTTCCACTATCATTGCAGAGAATAACGCAAATATACCTGGATATCATCATGATCTTCTTACCCTGTGAATGCTATAAATATCCTTTCTTTTAATTAATAAAAATTCATCTTTCTTGCTCCAATTTTATAATTGGAGTGTGTCCCTTATGAATTTTAAGTGGCATTGACCTGGATAAATATGCCTACTTTACCATTGCTGAAACTTACATAAGGATCTGCTTCTAGGTTGCAGCTAATGCTTTAAACTTTGCAAAAAGTAGTAGTTTAATTCTTCTTCCTGTCTCATCTCATTTCAGTTCTTTTGAAGAGATGGCACAATAATATTTGTAGCCAGCTCCTTGCTGTGAAAAAGAACCAAGAATCCAGCAGATATTGCCTGTGAAGCCATGGAAGGTTGACTATCAATGACAGCCAGCCATACCAAGCATTGGATCAGCAATGTTGCCTGCATGATGGGTCAATCAGTGTCAGGGATTCACTCATTTGGAAGCCTTTCCCCAAGAGGATGGGGAGGGGCACCCAAATTAAACTTTACTGGGGTAGGCCCAACTGGAATCCCTATCATTGCCATATGAATAAGGTGTCCTAGTAGCCTGGTTCTTCCCAGAAAGAGAGTGTAATGGCTCAATAGGTAATAAACACGTGTATATCCCAATACACACCAGGGGGCATAAGGACGTACAATAGGGAGGATGGGTGCTCTCAACATACAGAGCATAGCATTGGCAAGGCTTAAATATGTACCAGAACAAGCCCTTAAATTTCTCAGTAGGGGTAGGCTCAGGAGAGTCAAATTCATGTTGGCTTGACAGAACAAAAAAAGCAAAGGACCCAAATAATGATGGGCGGCTTCATTATGGAGGGGAGTACACAATTTTCAATGCTAATGTGTTATTTAAGAATACAGAATTTATTGTGAATCAAAGAAGGGAAGAAACATTGTTGGAGCAATTTTCTCTGGAGGGAGTTATCAGCTTGAATACTGATGAGGATTTGGGAGAGGGGTGAAAGGGTTACCCATCAGTCTGGCACATTCTGGTGGGGATGCAGCAATTCTTTAAAGGCATGCAACAAGCTTCCGCCTGTAAAGCTGGGAGATGCAAAGGCTTGATCAATTTATTAGGTTGGGCACTTCTTTGCTGGGTTGGAATGGTATAAGTTGCTTGCCTAGATGTGTATTATTAATATGGCTTGGTTGGTTCTCTGGCTCTGATTGGTAGCTTGGTTAACATGGTGTCCCATTCCTGGCTACTGCGCATTTGGTTTTTGATTGGTTAGATTTTTGAGCACAGGGGTGGCTTCAGAGCCGCTGACGGTCAAATCATCATTGATTGATTAGTTGCGCTTGAAGCAACAACCCAAGCTAGTTTTGAGCTTAAACCAGATTCTATATTTGGATTTTGAGCTCAATCCTGCTTATTGCTTCTAAGCTTGTTCTGGGGTTTGCATTTGTCTTTCAATACCAAATGCAGATTCTTTAAGTCTTAGATTCCATTAATTGCTGCTGAAAGCTGGAGTCCTTCTGCATCTATGTACACAGTTTTTATCTGTTTGATGATCAATGATTAGCCTTTCAATTAAACCAATCTCCCCAATCAAATCTTGTGTCTTTTTTAAGGAAAGGTATGTAGCTCCTTAAAATTAGCTACTGAATAAGAAAAAGGGTAGAGTTGCTGGGCTACTATTATGGTGTACAGGCAGTAAACATCTCCTAACATCTATCTACCCCCAGCAAATAGCATGTCTGCCATCTCCCGCCAGTAAACCTGTGTAGGTACTGTTAGCCAGTGGCAAACCCTGTGTTCTCCTAAATGTGGCCACCAAAGGATCTCTGTAAAAGTGGAAGTTAATTACCTTTCCTCACTCCTGGTATAGATGAAGGGACACACTGCTGGTGAATCCCTCAACTGGAACTCAATCTGAAACATTTGTAGGTGGATCACATATCAACTGCCAGTAGATCTGACTTGGCATCTGCCAGAGATCTTATGCTAACTCTGCCAACAAACCCTAGGCCATACTTCTCCAACTGTTCCAGCGGCTTGGGTTGGCATCAGCCACCCTGGCATGTAGCAGGTGTACCCTTCTGATGTGGAAGGGTCTTTGCTAAAGAGGGGGATGGGTTCACCTGACAGTGCAATACCCAGCAGACCAACTGTGTAGCCCTGTGGCCCATCCAACTATCACAGGTCAAGAGCCCAGCCCCACGCTAGAGGTATAACCCAGCTGCTTACAGAAACGCAGTGCTCGTTGTTGCTGCCAACCAGCCTCTGGCAGGCCTGCCGGTCAGGATTGCTGCAAGGGCTAGAGGCCCACAGTTACCCGCCGGTCAGGTTGCTGCAAGGGCTAGAGGCCCACAGTTATACAGAGAGCAATCTACACCCCCAGAGGGGTATATAGTAAAGCTCAGGGGCAACCCACAAAACCCCAATGTATCACCTACAGCAACCCTTATGAGACAGATAGCCCAGGGGATCCCCATGATTGAGGCCATTGTTCCTGAACCCATATCTGTTGATCCAGCATCCATGCCTGGGGCAGGTACTGGTTGCATTCATCATGTACAGGCTGGCATCCAAGAGTGCTGGCTGTGAACTTGAAGGGGCAATCCAGTAAACTCTGCATGGCCCATTGAAGCTTCTTGGGGTGGGCTTGGGTCAGCAAACAACCCGGGCTGACCATCCTACTGGGGGGTACAATAATAGAGAAGATAGCCAGGGATCTGTAGAGTGGACTTGGGACACAGAGAGAGTGAGAGCCTTCTGATTCAGCCCTGGCCAAAATTGGTTCAAAGCTGGCCAGGGCCGGCCCCTGGGATTGGTCCCACTGGCCAGTATGAATATGGTTAGGAACTGAGTTACCCAGGGCATGTGCTCGAGCCCAAGGGTGGGATGGAAAGTCAACCCTTATTAAGGCTGTAGCGGGGGCTGTCATCTTTAGCCGACCTGGTGGAACTTGTGGGGGGGTCAGCTGTTGGTAGCGGTGAAAAGCAATCCCTTCTGGATTGCCAGGGAACCTAGCTGCGCCTTCTAATACCAGGGACATCAAAATGTACCAAGAAGCCCTGTCATCCTGCCCTTCCCAACCATACTGTATCTGATTGGCAAAGAATCCCTTGGCCCCCAGCCTTTGGGTGGTGTTCTGATTGAGGATGGTATAGCCTGCAACCCAAAGGCTGGGTTGGCTTGTTTCAGCCAGCTTAAACTTAACTTATATATCCCAACTTGGCACTGGGTTGGTGGTTACCCATTCTCTGCCATTGGTTTGATCCAGATGGCTAAATCATGCCAGCTTCTGTACTGTCTCCCTTACTTCATAGGGGTTCTGATTAGGACAACCAATGCTGGGTGTTATGAAACCTACTGTGGCACATGTAGCACATATGTGGCTCTGGGACAGTTGGGAAGTTGTAATGGGCCAGGTGCTGACAAGCCATCTCCTTGAGACTAGTGACTGTACCCTGGGTTGTGTATGGTGGGCAGTGATACTGTTATGGTTGAAGGGGTTTACCAGAGAAGTGTAACTGGGATTGGAACTTGTTGGTATATAGGGCTGGAGCCAGGTGCCCCATACATACCAGGTCACTGACCCAGGCCTTGAGAAGGCTAGATTTCAACAACCAAGATTTGGAGCTATTCCAAATAAGCATTTAGATGTGGTATGAGGAAATTGGAGAGGTTTGAAGGGAGCCAAGTAGGGGCAGGTGCTGACTTTAGAGCCCTCCAAATCTGTCACGGCTCTAGCTGTTATAGGTATATGAGTAAAAGTTTCCTGGGGTGAGATTGACCCAACTGCAGAGGGGGAAGTCAGGATCTTTGATGGTTTCTTCATCAGCCAGGTCAACCCCTTCACTATACCCTGCAAACTTGATGAGCTGAACAGATATGTTTCCAAGTAATGGGAGATGAATGGTTAGATGAGCTTCCCAGCAAGCCCAGGTCCAGCAGGAAGAGCAGTCACAGGGGTCAGGGATGCTGGCTAACGCCAACCTCTGGACAGCCCACTTCACCAGGAAGTGGGTGGAGATCCTTTTGGGTGGGGGTATCAAACTGTATCTAGCAGGATTACCAAACACAGTTCTGGGGTCCAGTAAGAATACCCTCCCATTTTAGGGAACAGTGCTGGCTAGTTGGTTTCTCTGAGGCAGCTTAAGCTTTACTTGTGCGGCGGGCTGGGGAATCAGGCAGGTTTCAGTATGGGGGACTTGAGCAGGTGAAGAGTTCAAAGGGGGACCTTGCCTTGATTTGAGATGATGGGTATGGATATAGAAGCCTCACTCGTATATATGAAAGCTGTAGGGATATTTAAGTATTGAGGTGCAAGATGAAATCCAGCTACATCTGGTAGCTTTGGAGTTAAGTTGATCGATGGGGGGAGCTAAAGTTAGAGTGGGGAAATACGGTTACATCCCGGTAGCTCTATGGCAGCAGCCGGGTGAAGTTTGGATTTATAATTGGGGTTTATCCTGGTGGGTGGGGAGGGTCAGGTGAATACCCTTGCTGGATAGGTACGCGTTTCAGCTGCTGAGCCAGTAAAAGGTAAGGGTATACAGCTTTCTGGGTTGGACCATGAAGGGATCTGATTGGTCTATTTGGCTACTTGCTTGTAACAGATACTTTTGGGGGTCTGCCTTGAAACGTATCATGTGACTTGTGCTCCGCTTGGCACCCTGGATAGGTGGGGGTGGTTTGTAATCTATAGCTTTGGTTTGATTAAAGGTGTGTATTGGAACCTGGGAGAGTGGGATATTAATTTGAGTTCCATGGATATAGACAATAGAAGGGATGCAGTGATAGGCTGGCTTGCTTGAAGCAGGGTTGATTAGATGGTATAAAAATAGCTGTGTGATGACTAATCCATGGCGGTGATTAGTGATGGTTGTATGTTTGAGATGCAGCTTTTATCTCTTTGCTGGGATGGTGTAATGACGGATTACAAATATGAGGTATTTCTAATATATTCTTTATTTAAAATGGATAGAGGGGTGGATGTGGTGAATAGTGGACTACATCGATATCTGATAAATGCTGAAATCATCGAATCGTCATTACAATTGGAAGGCTAAGTGGTAATGGGATGGAATTGGAGGATTGGATAGTTTCAGTTAGAATTGGGTGGAGCTGGAAGGATGAAGTCATGTCGAAAAAAGGTACACGTGGCTTGAGATTGCAGAACAGCATCTTTATCTCTTTTTGGGTCGATCAAAAGCTTAAAAAATATTTTATGATCACATCAATAGTCACCTGTAAAGTGGCTTATAGAGCTTGGATTTATTCCCTGAGTTGCCTTGATGCAAAATCAGATATTGGAAGCGTGTTCTCATAGCAGTTTTTATATAAACTCTAGTAGATAGTTAATGGGGTTCAAGAAGTGGATGCTTAGGATTGAGGTATATCAATGATTAGTTTTCATTTGATCAGTCTATGATAATTTTAGAATAAAATACTATTCCAAGCTTGATAGATTAAAAATCGAGCCTTTGTTGTACATCTCTGATCAATCCAAGTTGCCAATTGATTTCGACTAATGGTAGGCTTAGATTTGCAGCCCATTATTTGTATTCGGCAAAGAAATATAAATGGCATTGTAGTTGGCAGATGAAAAGGAAATTAGAAGGTCAGCATGTGCTCCAGAACATTTGGATATAATCGAGGCAGTGGCGCGTTGGCTATAAATAGGATGCGGCTGGATGAGAGTGGCAATGGAAAGTACAACCCCACTTCTCACTTCAAGAGAGTTAGCGAGCTTTGACACTGAGAGGTCGGTCAACAGCGAATTGGATCGCGAGATCTCCCGCCATCTCGAGGCCTTCCCGCGTTCAATTTTCCCCTTGGCTTTGTCGCGTGTGGTCGAGCGCCTATGCTACGCGTTACTCTTCATGAGCGTAGCCCACCTTCAAGGATCCCCGGCCTTCCCGTCGTCTGAATTCACCACTGGGTTAGACACCTGCCTTGCCGGCACGTTGTTTCTGGTTGCAGCGTTTGCTGGGGCCACAGTCGCTGACTCGTTTTTAGGAAAATTCACAACAATCCTTTTATTTTCCATCTCCTATATGCTTGGCATTATCTTGCTAATCACTTTCTCAGCCCAACCTATGCCCTCAAATACTCTGTTCACGCCTGTTCTGTTGCTGATCATCGGAACAGGAGGCATTGCCCCATGCACACCTGCATTCAACGGGGATCAGTTTATCCCATTCCAATCCCATCTCATGGATAAGTCATTCTCAATGTTGTATGGTGCAGGAGTGTTGGGGATGATTCTTGCCCAGCTTTCCTGGAATAGCCCTACTTCCCACATTGGCACTGGGCTGGTATGCTTGATCTTATCGCTGGCTATTCTCGGCCTAGGCCAGTACCGTGCTGTTGTACCTCAGAGGCGGCTGCTGGCTTGGAAAATCATCAGCCTCGTCTCTCTTGCAACCTTTCGCCGCATCAGGGAGGCTAGACAGGAGCATAAGATCCAGCATTGGTTGACGTTTGGTCTTCGCCCCTTCAGCCAAGAGTTTATTGGGGAGACTCGTTTGCTTTTAAAAGTCTTTGGATGTACCTTACCCACGTGCCTTTACTGGATGCTATATGCCCATGTCACCTCAGAGTGCTTCAAGACCAACAGCTACAGTCTTTGTTTATATATTACTTTGGGCCTTGTCCCTATCCTAGCCTTTTGTGTATATCCCTTGCTAGAACAGAACAGGATGCACACTCCCATCATGTCTAGAATCATTTGGGGCTACTTCATCCTTGTTGCTACCTCACTTATTACTGCTGCCACCCCTTTCATGCCAAACAACTTGCAAGCTGCATCCACAGTCATCCAAGTGAGTCTCTTATCGCTTTCACAAGCTATCGTGGTCCCTTCCCTTGACCTCTTGGCCTACTCACAGACTGGCCGCCAACTGAAAACCCACTCAGCCACCATCCTCATCTTCACTGCTACCCTGGGAAAGATGCTTGCCATATCACTTAACAGGCATGTCCCTGCTCCCCTCTCCAGCCACCTTGCCTGGATTTATCCCATCCTTGCTACTGTTGGTCTATCCATCCAGCTCTACATCACCAAGCACATCTACATCTCCCTTGAGGATGAGCTTATCCAGGAGGAGATCCAGAAGCTGGTTATGAGATCACATCCTGACTGGTCCCTTGACTCTGACCCCATCACTTCCCCCACCCGCATCATACCAACCATGTATTAGGGTGCTCATCCCAGAACCCTCAATAGATACATCCAACCCTGATCCCCTACTTTATTCCAATCCCACATATTCAAGCCCTCAATATTTTTCCATCAGCTTAAGGGGTATTCTTTTAACATCTAGGGAAACTTAAACAAGCTATATGCCATCTTTGTTCTTCCTATATACCACCCCAACCCTCTCAAGGATGCTGGTTCTAGAACCAAGTCAAGTTAGATTCATTATCAGGACATTGGCTTCTCAAGGAACAGTTATGGATAACTCTACAACCCTATCTTGGCCATAGCAGGCTCTCCTTCAATCCCAATAAACACACTGCTCTAATCTATCTCCCCTCTAATATAATTCCTGGGGCTACCTTTGAACCAGAGGTAACCCCAATTGTTTATCCATACCTACTCAATAATAATGATAACTGGGGTGAAGCCAACATGGATCTACATGCAAAAATGTTAAGCTGCCAGTGAGACCAATCCCCAAAATTAAATTAAGAACACTGCAAGCCAACACCTACCAATGCTCTCACCTGCCCAAACACCAAGATAAGAGGTATTCTAAATATAAGGGTACTGATAAATAACCAACCCAAGCTCCTAAAGGTAAACGTGGCAGGTTGACACCAGTTGAGCCAAAAAATCAATTCAATCAACAGAAGCATCTCCACACTGATATACTTTATTGTTATCCAGAGCTGGAAAGCAGGCTTCCAATCACCCATCCACCAGATTTGGTGGCATCTTTATCAACTGGCCATCCCACTTGGAACCTGCTTGGGACCTGCTCCAGGTTGCTGTACAGATTTCCAAGCCCAAGTTCCCCTGGACCAACCCTTTTATCTGTACAAGGATGGCCGCCCCCAAGGATAGTCATGGTTCTGGTCTCAAATAAAAAAATACAGTGCAGGCTATACCAATTAACTTCAGACTGGAACCATAGCATCTTTAAAGAAACCAGTACTTGTGATCAGTCCCTGGAGCCTGCATTCAATTCAGGATTGATTAGCCACCCCTGATCCTAAAGTTGAAGCTATTGGATGACGCTGAGCTTCCTGATCAGCCAGAACCTCAAAACTATATTGTCTATCCACCAGAGCAACCATCAAGCAATGATGAAAGCTAAAGTGGTGACCCTGGGTTGTAGTCAATCTCTAAAGCTGAAACTTATTTAAATAAAGCAACAGTATGTTAAATGAGAATAAGTATTTGAATAGCTATCAATGTTAATAAAAGATTGTTATGCTGATTGACAATATAAATAAGATGATAGCTTTAATTTTGATCTTTTATGCATAGAATGTATCCATACATAGATTTGAAACAGTACTAGCTATAACTAATAAAGATACTAATATTATAGCTTATTTCTAAAACTATAATCTACCCAGAATCCTGCACATAATATGTCTGCTTTTATCTTTTTAGGACCAAAGAGATTATTTCAGCTATATTTTGAGGCTTTGTTTGATAAAAGTATCAGGGTTTAAAATTTGATGATGGTTTGAAATGTATCACTTCCAGGTGGGCTTTACCTCTTTAAAGGTGATACACTTTTGTATCTGAGCTTCAAGCCTTAAATCTAGCTTTTTTCAGCCAAAACACACAACATTTTGCTGCTTCCCCCGTGTTGAGCCGCCAGGATGAGCTTTGCAGGCTAAATCTCAATTTGAACATGTAGATGGATCAGGGGCATTGTGTATACAGAGATGATCAGCTGTTTCAAGGTTTCTGTAATGCAAATAAAGTCTATTGGGTAAAGCTATAGGCTGTATTTTAGTCTACAAGCTTGATCTCATGGTCTTTATTCCAAACTGCATCATACAAACTTGAGTATAAAGGCTAAAAGCATCTACATTTTCAATTGTTTAACCTGCACCAAGGTCCAGATTTTTCCAAGTCAAAGGCATTATCTAAGGCACCCATATCAATTTACCTTCTCTCTGCCAACTCACATCACACAGAATATGACATCTGTTCACTTCACAGATGACACTCTTTTCCTTACTGGTAGCCTCTACAGAGAGAGAGTTGCCATGCTTAATAAAGCATTTCTTTTTGTTGCTGGTGATAATGCCAATAAATTCATTGCCCACTTTATGCACCCAGCAGAGTTCAAAAAGGATTTTTCTACCTGGTATGCAAACAGATAAGGCAGATGACCTTATTGAAGGCCTAAAGAGATTGATGCCAAACTCTCCTCCCAAGCATCTTCCTGCCCTGAGATCTCTGGCTACATTGAACAACCCTTCAAAAGAGCTTTTAGCTCAAGGGTTTGGCATAAAAAATGGTACACATACCCTAGAAAATCAAGGATACAAAGAAAGCAACACTGAACAGATAAAAATAACCAGAAATAAGCTCAACAGTGAGCAAAGAAAACAGAGCTAGCTTGGAAAGATCTATCAGAAGCTTTTTTTTCAGCAAGCCAATTCAAAAAACAAGCCCTGGCAAACTTTATGAACAATTTGAAAGGGAAATTGATGGATATTCAGCAAAAAAAGCTTCTACTGCATTAGTTTTAAAAGCTATGGCAACAAGCAAAAATACTTCATATTTGAATAGATCCAACTCAGACGTAAACAGAAGTAGCTGATCTGCAAACAAAATTATAACCCAATGGATTTATATCAGTTTAAAACAGATTTGGGTTTGTTTCAATTTTGTTTTCAGATGCTTCAATTTTTCTTACATCTGAGTTGAATTCTGTCACAGCCATAGTTTTCCCAGGTGTGGCTCAGCCTAAGCACCACCACCCAGGAAATCCCAGCCCAAAGCCCCGCCTGCTTGCAGTGATTGTAGATTTAAATCTAACAATCAATCACAAGTGGGTGGTGGCTCAGGAAATTGGGTCCAAGTGGGGTGCAGATGCCCCATGCCCAATTTTTCCTCCCTTGACCTGCTGGTCTCCAAATACTGACCTCAAGGAAGGTCAGGTAACAGCTTACAGAACCATCATTGGTGGTATCTGTAAGCTGTCTAAATATTGTGTACAAGGAGGCCATCTCATCAAGATGTGCCCAAAGGCGTTAAGTAACAATTGTTCTCATAAACTAACTTAGCAGTTTGATATTTTTCCCAAATAAAATATCTTGACTCATGATTCACTTATTTTAATATTTCCCAATTGGATTTGTGATAACCAGCTTACTAGATTCTGCCTTCTCACCTTTGCAACTTCCTGGGAATCTTCCTCCTCCTGCCAAAAAAATCCCTGAACCCGGAAAAATTGAATGTGAACCTGTCTATGCTGCTGATTAATTGCCTCTGATCCAAATAAAGGTCTTCTTGTTGTATCTGGGAATAATCTTCTGCTGCACCTTCCCTATTCACTCTTCAAGGGTTACTGTTTCCAAGTAAACACACACTGTCTCCTTCTCATCAGTAATGACATCCTAATCTGGGTGCACATTCCCCATCTGATCAATTCCAATCAGCTCTTGCTCTACTCCACCCTGTCAATTTTTTTAAATCTGAAATATTTATGCTTGTCACAAAGATTTTAAACCCACTTTAATAAGACCAAGAAGGGAGATCTATAAGCCTATGGCTCAGAACAGTGTGACCTCAACCTCAACTTCTTACCAGCTAGCATCCAGAAGTTCCATAAAAAGCAGAAAAGACTGCCAAGTGCAATATATGCCTGCTAAGGATCATCTGTAAAGGCTCAAAAATAAATCAATAGCTGATAGAAGATTGGTACCGGATGGCATAGGAAAAGGCTTGGGCACCATCAGTCAGCGTTAAACTTTTATAGACACCAGAATGAACAATACAGCAGAGATATAAGTGATTTTGGCCATAACCTCTATGCTATAGCTATGGGGTTAAGGGCAACTTTAAAATTGGTGGGGGGCCAATTGAAAAGCAGCTGTTTATATGAAAAGGCTTATTTCATTGTTGGGTCTTGCTGTTGTATATTAAGATAATGGAGCTATCAAGTATGAGCATCATGATTTTTATTTGAAATACTAAGTCATGGATCTTTATCCTCAGGCCAGTTCTTAGTAAAACTCCTTAAACAGGTTCAGTTTAAGAGAATACAATGTGTGAAAATTTGGACCAATAATGGAAAATCACTTTGGATCATATAAATTATTGTGCTATTTATCTAAAGAAATTCTGATTTTTATCAAGGGGTCAATCAAATCTGATAGATTTTTAGTTTTCATGTGTCAACTATATACATCTGTGAAGTATATAATAAAAAATAAAGGGAAAGTTAAAGAGTTAATGCTATCTTTATTGAATATAAAGGTGTCAAAACTGCAGGGTTGACCCACCAGCAAGGTTCCACACAAGAGGATCTGCGACCCTCAAACCAACTTCCCCATGACCCATAGCCAAATACAGAAGTCAACTCAAACTACTAAATCCAGCAACAAGAACCAGGGACAACCCCAGTTTGGTGGATAGCTCAATTTGGTGCTTCACTTATTACAAGGATCACACCACTCCCTGCCCAATATAACTGATTGATCATTATAATCTTGTTTCTCTTAAAATGATTCACTCAAACTATATAATTACAATATATCAATAAAGACAACTATCTAGTTTCTAATAATTTCCCCTGTGTAATTCTGCTAATACAGCACAGTTACAACCAAAGAATAGTATTATATAGCTTAACGGTAAACCACATAACCTTCATGTAGATCATGACAGTCATAGGGTGTGTGCTAATCTTTTTCATCTTGGGACTCAAATGTCTGATTCTAGTATAATATCTGGATGTGACGTGTGTCAGGGACCCACTTGAGAGGGGACAAGCCCCCAATCTGGTAGGCTAAGGCCTCTATGTTAAGTCCTGCAATGACCAAACCAATGGGCACTGTGACCATGGCAAGGTGGCCCAAGTGGCCCAAATAAGCAAATCTACCCATCATGAAGCTGAACCAACCCAATAGATATTATCCTACCAAGTATGTCAACAGGTAGAACGATGCATTGGGTCTAACCAGCGAGGGTTCTACTGGAGGAGGAGGAGTGGTGTTGTGACCATAATGGAGCTTTCTTCCCCAGTGGCCAGAGGGATACTTGAACCACCCATTGGGCAGAGACTCCTTCTGGTGGGCATCATTGGGGGAGGAGTTGTGCCAGTCAGTGGTGGGATTAGGGTTTTCATGACCTAATACAACTGTAAGCAGGAGAACTTGAAACCAGGACAGGAATAAAATTCCTTTCATGGTTTTGAATGAGAAATCAGAAGATAAGTATGAGCAGGAGTAGAGTAGAATAAAGTCTTTATTGTTGGAACAAGTAATATTTGTAAGGATTACTCACTTAAATACCCCAGAATAGGGGGTGGAACATTTAAGAGGTTTAATACATGGAAGGGGATTTGAAATGAAGTCTTGGTAAAATTATGGCTGAAGTGATCATCTTTACCATTTGAAATACTACCTGTAACTTAATAATATGGCTTATTAAACTTAAGACCCAGAGGAAACAAGAGGAAGCCACAAGGTTTACCACAATTAAGTGGTTCTTCTGAAGAACATGATTGAGTATCAAGTGCGGAGCCTGCTTCATGTATAGAGTGAGTGGCTCAGAGAGCAGCAAGGATAATAGAAGCAGCCAATCACCTTCTGAGCGGTAAGTGACATGTTTAAGAGTGCTATTAACAATTTCAGACTTAAAGTTGAAAGCAGAAAAGAAGCTCAAATCAAAGAAAGCAATATAAATTGTTAATTTAACTTGCATTATTGATTGTAAACTAATGTTTGACCTCTCTTTAGGGTTTCAAGTTTGATCCCTGTCTGGCACTAAGCCAGGGTTATCTTTAGTGTTAAAATTTAGATTATTAATCTGCTTTAACTTTGTGTCATTACCCATAGTATCTAAAGGATTAATGGAGGCAGGGAATAAATCCCTGATACGTGGGGCCATCTTTTACTTGGCAATAAAGCTATTTCTTGGGGAAATAATTTCCTGCAAGTGAGTAATCAAAGATGTTGTGATAGCCTCATGTTATTGATGAAGAAAGTTTGGTGTGCACATTTTTGACTTGTACCAGGGCTTGGATCTTGCATCTGCTCTCTTCAAATATATTGAAATATGCAGCAGTGATCATTGTTTATAAGAGATATCTAAATTGGATTGCAATAGGGTAGGTTTAGAATCTTTTGAGATAAACAAATCCAACTTTAGTCTAAAAAATGGGATTGAAAATCAAGGTATTCTATTAAATTGCAATAGATTTAGATCTTCTTTGTTTTGTGTTTTTGGACCAAGATGATTTCATTTAACTCAACTGGTTATAAGACTACTTTATCCCAAAGATATTTAGGAATGCAAAAGTTATTGGTGATGTCTTCTCTGAAAATTTCCCATCCTTCAAGCTGGTCATCAGGTTGAAAGCTCAAACAAGCAGCAAAATGGTTAGCAGCAGCCTCAAAGAGGAAATTGCTCTATTTATGAATCCAACTTTTATGGGGATATGCCTATCACAAAGTTTTTCTTCTGTGTGATTGAGCCAGTCAAGAAAAAACCCTTTGTTTTATCAAAAAAATTTAATGTTGATGTGCTTGGCAAAAGCAAATTCCCCTGTAGGAGTTGTGATAGTAGAGTTCAGGGTATGACTCTTTTAGATGATCCTGGCACATGTCTTGAGCATTACATATCCTTCAAAGACAGAAGCCCTGTCAGGATATCCCCAACAATTCTAAAGGGATAAAAGATATTTTTACAGGTGTCTGTGATTGTGAGCTGGCTGAGTACCTGTAGGATAGTTAACTGTTTAACTGTGTTCAACATTTTTGTTTATAAATGGTTGAAAACAAGATGATGCTAGTGATGAAAAATAACTCATGAAAGAGAAGAAGAAGAAAATTAGATAAGAATAATTTTTAATGAATAATATACTTGGCTTTTAATCTAAAGTTATAGTGACTTGATCCTACTAATGCTTAATAGAAAGTATGAGTAAGGATGATAGTGGGGCTGGTGTCATGTGACTCAGCTATCATTACAGCAAAGAGAATGATGAGGGTCACCAAAATGGCAGGCTGAAGGGTTCAAATCCATTCTTTCAACAAAATTATGTTCAGTGTTAATATAGCTGCTGTGAAATTATCTATTAAAAATTTGATTGATATATTAGTTTAACTTGATAAATGATTTTAAGCATGCTGTTGTTATAACTGTGCTGTGTTAGCAAGTTACACAGGAAAAACATTTGAAATTTAGAATAATTATCTTTATTAATATATTGTAATTATATAGCTGGAATAAATTATTATAAAAGGAACAAGATTGAGACAATCAATCAGTTGGATTAGTAGGGGGTGGCTTGATCCTTGTAATGAGTGAAGCGCTAAATCGAGCTATCCACTGGGCAGATATTGTCACTGGTTCTTGTTGCTTTGTTTGGAAACTCGAGTTGACTTCTGCATTTGGTTTTGGGATGTAGGGAAGTTGGTTTGAGTGGCACATAGTCTCTTGTGCGGAACTTTGCTGGGGGTTGACCCCACTGTTTCAACAATTTCTTTCTTTAGTGCTTTATCTCAAAGTGGTAAATATCAATGAAACACCTAGTAATATCTATATTACTTAAAAATATTCATAGCCAAGTTTTGGAACATGGTTCCTAGGTAAGATGGATCCAAAATATTTTTCAGAATCTAAAAAGCTGCATGATACCCAAGCAACATAGTATAAGTTTGAAACAGCTATGGCTAGGAGTATGAGTACCAATTAGGATTGGGGCGGTCACAGCAATTGTGTGATCACAGAGTCACAAACCTGTTTTTAAGATGGTTTTAGATTGGGTCACAAAACAATCTGTGTAAATTTGTGCCGCTACTTTTGGATTAGGTCACAAAATATAAAAGGAGGTCAGTTCCCAAGGATGAAACAGACTGTTTCATTTTGTGCAAGGCACTGGATGTAAAATTAGAGCAGTTTAAGTTGTTGCATCTTATTTTTCAGCTACAATTTATTACAAGCTTTATACAACATTATCTCACAATGATAGTTTTGACTGAGCCACATTCTGTTTTAGTCAAATATAGTAAAATGCTATTTAAATAAATGGATAAATATTTATTTTGATCAAAATAAATAGCTTAAATCAGATTATATAATTATGATTGGCCACAATGAAGAACCTTGTAGGATTGTGCTTGGTCACGGTACAATTTATGCAGATTTGTTTTGTGACTTTAGGAGCAGGTCGCAAAATGTGGGAGTTACAATTGTGACCTGCTCCTAAAAAAAAACAAATCAGCATGAATTGTGATGTGACTCGAAGATCAAAAAATGATTTGTGACCAACAGCTAAAGTCACAAAACAGATTGGGACAGGTGAAGCTTGATCACAACTGGGGTTGGGACAGGCACCAAAATCTACACAATTGGTTTTGTGACCAAGCTTTGATTGGCACAATTGGTTTTGTGACTTTGTCAGTTGAGCACAATTCATTTTGTGACCTTCATGTCACATCACAATTCATGTGTATTGGTTTTATGTTTTTAGGGAGCAGTACAGAATTTCAACTGCCGCATTCTGTGCCCTGCTCCAAAAGTCACAAAACAAATCTGCATGAATTGTGATGTGACCAAGCACAATCTCATGTGGTTTTGTGTTGTGTCCAATCGTAAGTATACAAGCTATTCCTTTCAAATAAAGTAGATATTTATAAATATTTTGATTAGTGTTTTTTTATAATTATCTAAAGCAAACTGTGGTACGATCAAATCTATCATTGTGGGGTAATAGAAGGTAAAGCTTTAATAAATTCAATTTAAAAAATAAAGTCCCACAACTGATCTTCCTCTAATTTTACATCCTGTGCCTTGCACAAAATGACACCATCTGTTTCACCCTTGAGAACCATTCTAATTTTACATCCTGTGCCCCTTCACAAAATGAAATCATCTGTTTCATCCTTTAAAACCACCTTCCTTTTATATTTTGTGATCTACACAATGGAGTGAGGCACAAATTGTGGCCTACTCCAAAAGTTGTGACACAAAATCACATGGATTGTTTTGTGAACCAATCCAAAACATCTAAAAAAATGGTTTTGTGACACTGTGTTTGCACAATTGCTGTTTCTGTCCCTTCCCTAGTCACAACACAAATTGTGATGATTTTGGCGCCTGTCCTTACTCTAGTAACAATTAGGGATGCTCAGCTCAGTCTTGGCTAGCTTCCGGCTCAGGGCTGCTACAGCCAGAATGGAAATATTCTATGTTTAAACTATTTTAAATAGATCTTTGACAAGAGTGACCCAGAGCCAAAAACTGGCCGTGGCTGCCTGGGGCCTGGTCGAAGAGCCCTAGTACCAATCTAATATTCCCAGCCATAGCTGTAGCTGAATGATCATGCTTCGGTTTTCATGCCAAACCCCTTCCCTAACTCTCATCCGGACCGAGTCGAAATCATATACTTAAACTTATAATTTAAAATATTTCGGATGTAAATCGGGAGTTTAAATCCGTGGCAGAGCTGAAAGTTCGGGATGGTCGGATGGAGTGCTGGTTTCGAATCAGTTCCACAAATTTTAATGCAAGTTTCTTAATACAGGAGCCAAATGTTTTGCATTAAAGCTGCAGCTGCCATAAACCAACCTTACAATTAAACCATTTAGTTTTCTTTGCAGTGTGAAGCAAGCGGCCAAGTGGGATTGAGTTCTCAGGATCAAGATTTGCTTCCAAATTTCTATTTTAAATGTATGCCTCAACTTTTAAATCTTCTGGTCTGACATTCAATTTAAACCTCAATTTTTAGTATTCCGATCTTCGTAACTGAATAAGAATTTGTCTCTGGCTAAAAAGCTCTCGTTGTTAAATTTTGAATCCCATTTTTTCAAAACCTAAGGAACCTTAGTTAGTTTTTTAATGTTTACTTTAAACTTTCTTTGTAACTCCTGTTACAATTATTATCATTTTCTAACTCGATTTATCCGTTTCCCCACGGTTTGTCGCCAAATCCTTTAAACTTTTTTATTGATATATTTAAGCACCCCTTTTTTGTTTTGTTGCCAGTACTGTTACCATATATCATATATTACCTCGGTAGAATGCGCTGTACCGTTTCTTCACAGCTATTTTGATTAATAGAAAATTTTATACTTTACTGATTTAGTTCGTAAGAAAAAAGCTAAATTTATCGAAAACCAAGGTTCTTATCCATAAGAAAGTCAACTAAAAATTACACAATTCAGATATTATTTTAGATCATGATTTCAGGAGCTCGAGATCCCTTTGTAAGTACTTTAAAGGTTCATGGTTAACGTATGATAGCCAATAGAGTTTAATAGAGGTTATCTGCGTACTCTATCGAGATTCAAATTGGCCCGAATTGCGCGTGAGATGTGCCTTGAAATGCGTTGTAAAATATTTTATTCGCCTTCAAAGGATGATCTTGTAGATTGGATTTCCGCTGAGTGCTATTTCACTTTTTGCGAATCCAACCAACAAAGAATTTCTTCATTCTTTAGGCTTATAAACCAAATAAAGTACGATTCATCTACCAGGTACACGACCATCTCACCTTTATTTATAGCCTAAATTCATAACCATTTGTTAGTAGAAATCCATCCATCATCACACGTGGACATCGTCAACGAGTGAGCTGCCACCGCCCTTCTCAGCGTAACAACCCACCTCCCCTACCGCAGACGTTTTCTTTCATAAGTATGTCCCTTTTGTCACAATTAACATATTAGCCAGCCAAAAAAAGCCCCCAACTCCAAAAGCTCCATCTCCCAAACAGATTCCATCTCCAAAAGCTCCATCTCCCAAGCAGATTCCATCCAATGTCCAAGCCAAGCAATTAACACAATTTAAACCCAGCCTTTTCTATAGAATCCTCGAGCCCATATCACGTGTTAAAGAAGCTCCAGGTTTGTCACACTAAAGTACTATTCTCCTAAAAGTTAGCTTCTTCAGTACAGCACTCTGTTGTGGTTGAACTGCCGCTTACTGAAAGCGACATCCAATTCTTGACTAGGTACATTCAGGATTTTCAATACTAAACCTCAAGCACGCGCAGTGATAAATTGTCGCCTGGAATCAAACTATTCTGCACCCACTCCAAGGGATTCGAAAAGCTTAAAGTTGGTGATGATCCTTTATGTGTCATGTTCCCAGAAAAATGTGATCTACACATCAACGGGAAGCGTACAAGAGCAGTAATCATTTTTTTATTTGTGTTATTCAAGGCCTAGAATCTAAGAGGAAGGAAATTACATCCTGGAACTACCCGAGCCCCTGACGTACACCCTTTTATTGTTATTGCCAGAGGCGTCACCAACCGTATTGAATTGTTTTATGAAGCAGATGAGGTTTTGAGTTTCTTTAACCGCTTCTAACAGCGCACAGGCCTTCCTTCTTGTAGCCCAGAAAGCTCTTTTTACGCCCATCAGCATGCTTGTTGATGACATCATTGCCACCAGATCTATCTCTGCCGCTGAGATTAAACATAAATGTAAGCACATCTATCTTATTGCTTATCAAAGTTAGTGTTTTCAAATAGGGATGAAGATGATTTAGTAGCCACTGTAAAACTATCTCTCAAATGCCCGGTAAGCCTTGATCTAATGTCGAACTAAGATCAAAGCTTGGCTTTATCCGCATCTCCCAACCATTTAGATCTGTTCACTGCACCCATGCCCAATGCTTTGATGGGACTATTTTCTTTCAAATGAATGAGCAGATGGAGACATGGCAGTGTCCCGTATGTCAAAGCTCAATGGATCCTGCTAAAGATATTTTCTGCGACGAGTTTTTTCTCTCGATATTAGAGAACACTGGTCCCCATGTTGAGAGTGTTTTGTTAGATGTTGATGGCTCTTGGAGTATTCCTTCTCCACTGTCTACATCGGGTATATCACCTGAGCATAATACCATGGTTATTGATTTATGTCGGGAACAACCACACGAAGATATAGTGGATTTAACACTAAGTGATGATGACACCCCAAAAAGTACTAATCAGACGGTAAGTTCCCAACAAAGTTATCTTTTTCATTGCACATCCTTTTACTTCAACTCACTAAACTAATTCGTCCTCAGAGCGCCTTTCCCTGCCATTAATCCATCCCAAAAAATTCTTCATTAGAATCCTCACAGATGCCTCTTTTTATGTTGGCAGTAGGTTCCAAGTGCATCCATTCCGCACTCTTCAAGCTTTTATGTAAAGATTTTTTTAACCAAAGCTCTACTTCTACATTGTACACATTCTGAATTTCAACGCTGCATGGTTCATTTTGGCATTATTTCCGGTAAACTACAACAAAAATTCTTGAGATAAACTTTGCTTAGAAGCCTTTCAACCAACTCTGCAAGAATTTACTAGCTGGGATCACCTTTTTTGCTATCAATAGCCATTATTTATTTCCCTGACAAACCGGAAAGTCCAGCAAGTGCCTAGGTTTCAGCCTCCCAATCTATCCTAGAGCACTTATAATTTTGTTTCTTTTTAAAGAACTCAGTGATATATTTGGGGCAGGAGGATGTTTGTATACCAACTTTCTATCAAAATGGTGGGAACTGGATGACAGAACTCATATTTATATATTTCATGGGGGTTTCTTTTGATTAGCTTCGTTTTGCATACGCGTAATAGAAGCTTAAAATCACCCTTTAAATTCTACTGGCCTTTTTCCATCACGTGGCTAAATTTTATTTTTTTGCTCTGTTTTACCATAAGAAATCGAAAGGAAATTCAAAGAACAAAATGAAATTAATGCCAAAGGGAAACAACCAAGCTTTCCAACAAACCTAATAAATTCAAGCTGGCATCAAATTCACAATAATAAAAAACATCTCTTTATTATTTTTTACTCTTTAAAATATAATTGAAATTCAATAAGGGAGAAAGGACAATGCTTTACATTAAGCATCAACAAAAATTATTTATTTTTTGAACCATTATTAATTGTTTCTTAAGATCGACAGTACATTTCACTGATGAAAGCTTAAAGAACAGCGCCCAAGACATCATGGTTTGGACCCCAACTGAACGGGGTTGGCTTTTCCGGAGAAGAGTTTCCGGCAAGCGAGAAGGATCAACTGCTCCAAGCCCTGAACCCCATAAACCATGATAGGTCTTTAGACCGCTGTAACACTAGATCAGTTTTCAAACCACAGCAAAGGTTGATAGCAAATATATCAGCGCCGCAGCATCTTAGATAGCTCCCTCCCCGGAAATCAGTTTCCCAAGAGATGGGCTGAACAGCCGGCGGCGCTGTTCCCACCCCCAACATTGTTCAAGGATCCGACCTCATGGATCCTACAAGGAATACTTGAACAAGCCCCATGGCTGCCATGATACTGTTGAGGGGGCAACTTTGGGTAAGCTTCAAAAGGTAGATTGGAGACGACTATCATTATTGAGATAATAGATTAGGCTTGGTAGCCAGAGATATTGTGGCAGATGCCTAACCGGGATCAGCGGTTGGCATCGGGTGACATAACTCGGATCGGAATGGGCGGATACTTGGCCGACCCAGGTGTAATTGGTTTGATACCAAACCGGGCAGATCTTTAATTGATCGCTTTGGTGTCAAATCAGGCAAGGTATTGGATGTTGAGTTGGGTTGGTGGTAGCTGAGCTATTCCAGCATCCAGACCTTTGATGTACTCCTCCTTAAAGGAATTGTTTGGGTACATCCGGTGGGCCTGGTCCTGACGGCAGTGGCCTGGCGTCCCTGAAGTTGGTCTGCAGCGGGTACTAGCTGACTGGAGTGTCCTCCTTTGCTGAGGCGTGATGGGTGGTACTTCTTGGTGAGGGGCTTATTGGCACCTTGGGGCTTGGCTAGGCACATTTTCTTTCTGGTCTGTATTTAATTATTCTTTCTGGTCCTCTGTGTACTGAGTCCAGTTCCTTTCTGTTTCCTTCCAGGACCCAAACTGGGGCATTGGGCAGAAGTGGTTCCTTGTCAGAAAATAAATTCTGGGTTTTGAGTCTCTTGTTTTCAGCTATTTTGGCTTTGAGATGCATGTATTGTAGTGTTAGAGATTGTTTTATCACAGGTGATTTCCCTGGGGGATCTTTATGTATTGTTGTTTGGTAAGGGTGTCTATCTCTGGTTTGTATCACTAGGTTTCTTCAAACAATGAGTAGCCAGTTTCACTGATTTTGCACATTCAAGATGCTGTAAATTCAGAACCTAAACGTGAAAGTGCAGGATTGTCAAATCCTTGGTCCAAATTTCAAATCACATTGACATGATAATCTTTTTTTAATTAAATTGAATTCTTTGTAGTTTTATTTGAATTTTTAAAAATGCAGGAACTCATAGACATTTTGCAAATTTCAAGTCCAACTGCATATTTCAAATGGACAAAATGAATTAACTGGGATCAGATTTGAAGCGTTCAAACCCATCAACCGTTTTCATTAAAGTTTTTATGCTTTTTGAAATTGCAGGATTGTTAAATCCATGAATCAAATTTCAAATCACTTTTGAATGCCACCAGTAAACTCAAATAATAATTGCGGGAACTGGAATCCAAATTTGATGTACAGTAAGCACACTAGGAAACACCAACCCAAATCAAGAAGCTCCACCATGACTAAAATCAAACTAAAAATGCAATCTCAATAACCATGTTTAGACATAAAAATTGATTAAACTTTAAAATTATCCAAACCCAGAAAGGACACAATATTATGCACTTCAAATCACAGATGTAGAAATTCTGTTACTATTCAAGGCTAAATCAGGAGAAAACAACTGCCCACAACTGAGCCAAAAATCTAAATTAATACTGTAAATTCAGAACCTGAACGTAAAAATGCGGGATTGTCAAATCCTTGGTCCAAATTTCAAATCACTTTTGCGGGCAACTCAGCTGAGTGAAAAATAAAATATTTAATAAAATCAACTATTTAATTTGACTTTTTTTGATTTATTTAAATTGGCAAATTTTAAATCTCTTGAGCAGATAACTCAGCTAACAAAATATAAAACCCAGTAAACAAATGCAAGATACATGAATCAGAAATGCGGGATTCTAATGTACAATTTGAGATTTTCTGTATGTCAAACAAATTATAGACATCATGTAAAAATTAATGAATATGAAATTGCAGGATTGTCAAATCCAAGAACCAAATTTCAAATTGAAAATGAGGTGAATTTGAAATAAATATAATTTATGGGTATCCCAAAAAGGATGCCAAAGGATCTAGAGTGGATTTGTGCTAATTATTTTAGGAATCATAAGCATCCTCAAAAATCACCCTATTCCATTTTAGGACTGCTAAAATTTAGATACTTGATTACAGTAGATTTCAGAAAATACTAATAATAAAATAGAATTATATATTGTAATATATAATTCTATTTTATTATTAGTGTTTTCTAAAATCTACTGTAATCAAGTATCCTTAATGGCAATACATAAATACATAGTTTAGTAAACTTATGGTTTATTTTTCCCACCCCCCTTTTTTTCCTTGAAAAGAAGTTTTTGGCCCCTTGGCTACGCCGGGGGCCAAGAACCTTTTAAAAAATTTCTGCGTCATCAGGAGGGTAGCTCAAAAATCATTATATGGTTTTTGGTTGCTATAATAGTGATTTAGAGTGCAGAATATGGCATCATTTCCAGTTTAGACAGTTTTACATTTCACTTAATTTCATGCCTAAACATGGCTATCAAGATTGAATTTTCATTTGATTTTATGCAGAGTGGAGCTTCTTGATCTGGACTGATTTTTCCTAGTTTCTTACTGTACATTCAATTTAGACTCCAGTCTCTGCAATTAATATTTGAGTTTACTAGTGGCATTCATTTATGATTTGAAATTTGGTCCTTGGATTTAACTATCCCGCAATTTCAAAAAACATAGTACTTAATGAAAATGGTTGATGGATTTGAACGCTTCAAATCTGATTCCAGTTAATTCATTTCGTTCATTGAAAATATGCAGCTCAAATTGAAATTTTCAAAGTGTTTGAGTTCCTGCATTTTTAAAAATCCAAATAAAAATACAAAGAAATCAATTTAATTAAAAAATGCTATCCTGCAAAAGTGATTTGAAATTTGGACCAAGGATTTGACAATCCCGTATTTTTACGTTCAGGTTCTGAATTTACAGTATTATGCTTCTATGAAGACCTTCTCTGGGATTTTTTTGTAAAAATTGTTTGCTAAAATAAGAGTTAAAAAATTAATTATTATAAAAAGTAAAAATTAAAAGTGTAGAATTATATTGAGGAAAGAGATTTTTATTGTGGCTGTCTGTAGTGGGTTCTTTGGTATGTACCCACCTGGCAATGGAGGTGGTACATAACCTCCACTTCAACACCGTATACAGTGGATACACCTTGATTTAAATACTCCTGTCTTCTGGTAAAAGGGAGGATAGTGAGGTGGGAATGGAGCAGTAGCTTTTCTGGTGGGGCTACAAATCTGTAAATACCAGCCAGGACCAGGGCGTCCTGGATGACGTGGTCCACTGAGTCATATACTGGGGGACCTTCTTTCCATCCAGGGAGAGCCTGGCCTTGTCAATCCCAAGAATGACCCTGTCCAGGTCCTCTACGGTTGTGCTCATCCCAAAGTAGAAGAGATATCCAAGGTAAACAACAAGATGAAGCCTTGGTCCAGAAAAGGATTCAGTAAAATCACAGAGTTTGTTAAAAAAGTGCTAATCTTCTTCTCATGCTTTGTCTTTGCAAAAGTAAGATCCATTTCCAGAGGGAGCTCCGTCTTGTTGGCCCTCCAGGCCAGCCCAAAGTTAGCAAGGAGGATCTTTGTCTTCTTGATAACTTTTGCATCTGCAACAGCTAATTTTTTCACCGCGGGCCCAAAGTTCTCCAGCAGGTAAGAGAGTGTGTGCTCCGCCAGGAAGCAGAAGCAAGCAGCCGCATGAGCCCAGCCCATCTCTGGTATGTTCTTGAATGGGAGCATCTCCAGGACAACCCAAACAAGCTCAATGGAGTTTACACAGTAAACTCCACTGAGGAAAACCAGGCCCAGGCATACCAATTGGGTATTTTTGTAGGCAGTAACTTCCCACTTGGATGTCTCTTTCCCATGCTTAAGCCCCAGGAGCGTGTCCTGCAACATTGGGAATGAACTGTGGATCCTATCTTCAAGCTCCTGGAAAACAGGGGGGATAGAACCGGCTGCCTAGTCACGTGATTGGAATATTTGTTGTAAAACATGATAGGGACAAAAGGGACCTGGATCAGGTATATTACTCTGTCAATAATTTCTATAAAAACAAAAATAATTTAAATAATTGTATTAATTTTTTTAGATTATCTTCTTCTGTTTCCTCTTTGCTGGCAGCTTTGGCAGGCTTGGCCATTCTTGGTGCAAGAAGTTGTGCGGAAAATTCTGTATCCTTTGCTCTGGCACACTTTGGAGGTTTGAGGTGTGCATACATCTCAGGGTCATCAACCCAGACAGAAGGCGCGGAGAGGACAAAGGACTTGAACTGGAGGCCCTCAATCACAGTTTTTTAAACCTTAAGAAGACACTCAATTGTTTTTTGGGGGTGTCTGGCATCTTTGCCATAAGTGCCTTGGTGGACACCTTGTTGATTTTGTCCCCTGTAAGGACAACCAACTTTACTTTTTCTTTGACCTTGCGACCATTTCCTTGATCTCTGCAATTGCAGAGATGAGATCTTTGAGTAGTTTTTGAGTTCTCTCATATGATTTTTTTACTAACCTTTGCATTTGTTTTTATAGCTTCTACTCTAATAACCTCTGTGTCATTCTGATATTATTGCCTCTTTGTTTATCCCTGTTTATTTTCCCATTCTCTACAATATCCCATTTTTACCCATTGTGTATGTTTTACACTTATCTAAATATGTGTTGTTTGCTTTGTGTTGGCATTGCTTCCATAATTGCCATATTATTTTTAGCACTTTACACAGCCTCTTGTGAAAGTGTTAACAACAATTTGGTGATCAGCTAAATTTAATTAGAAAATTATAAGTTTATTATGTTTAGATAAATTTGTTGCTGATCTGAATTCAAAACCTTAATGATAAACTTTAAGCCAATCAGGAACCAAGTGAGAAAGTGATTGTTGTGATATAAAGGACAATTCAATTTTTCTTTGATGCATGAGTGTTAATTAATCTGATTGGCTGGATGTTTTGTCATGGTGCACCATTGCTGCTGTGGCAAGTTATTGGTGGACTAGTGCTAACCCAGCAGCTGATTTAGCACTAGTTCACCAATAACTCACCACAGCAGCAATGGCACATAATAGCAAAAATCCAGGCAATCAGATTAATTAGCGCACATGGATTAAAGAATTATTGAATGCTCCTTTATGTCACAACAATCACTTTATCACTCAGCTCCTGATTGGCTTAAAGTTTATCATTAAGGTTTTGAATTTGGATCAGCAACAACTTTCTCTAAACACAATAAACTTATAATTTTCTAATTTAAATTTAGCTGGTCACCAAATTTTTGTTATTATTTTCACAAGAGTCTGTGTAAAGTGCTAAAAATAACTGTGTTCTGGATCTAGATGCACAGCATAGTAAGCATATGATTTTATAGAAATAATCTTAACATAAAGAATAAAACCAACTATAAACAAAGAGAAAATAAACAATTGAAACTCAAGATAACAATAATATAAATAGAAAATGTTTGGTGACAGGGATTTTATTTGAGAACAGGGAAGAGTGATGCCTATTAGGCAGAATAGTGCAGGAAGGAAGGCGTAGATGCGGTGCTGGCCTGGGGGGTCTGGGATTGGGTGGGTGGGGCTGGCAGGTAGGGGGTGGGGGTAGAGGCAGGAGTATATCACATGATGGCCGTCATATACCACTGGTGGTATTCCTTGTCTGTCATTGGTTGGATTGGATGATAGGTGGCTGTGGCTTGGGGTGGGCAGCGCTTATCCTTACGTGATTGGTTGCCCATTTTCACATGAAAAACCATTTATGCAAACAAGTCAGTCACCATTTGGCAACCAAAGAGAGACTTGTGGTCAAGGACCACAAGATAAAGATCATTAAAGGCCTGAGGGTGGCGCTCCTGGAGTGTATCTCCAATATTAAAGAACACAACATCAGCCAGATGGATGGCAGCGTAGCCGGCGGGGTAGACTGAGGCCTGATGCCCGCGCCCCTGGATTGCCTTGAGGGCAGTGGAGCTACCCTCCATCTGGTAGCTCAAGAAACCCCAGTGGGTGGAACTTGAGCTATCCCAGGAGTTGAGAAATTTACCAAGGATATGGCTGTACTTGTAGCCATTGGTGAAATCTGGGTTTTTCTGATAATAGACAAGACCCTTGGCTGAAACAGTCAGAAACACACCAATAAAAGTCCCCCTATTGACCCTCTTCCTTCTTTTTTGGGTTGAAGCTTTTCCTTGCTTGCCAAAATTGTCAAAAACTACTAATAGCTTGTAGTAGAAGATGAACATGATGTCATCTGTTAGACTTGTCAAGCATCAGACCAGGGTGAAATCAATGGTAGGATTGTATGGGGAATCCTCACTGCCATCCCATTGGTTGTTGCCAAAATTGGTCAACACCCGGACTGATGCCACTTTCCCGTGCATCCAGAGCTTCACCATGTGCTCAGACACCCAAATGCCATGGTGCGCAAGTTGCTTCCAGAACTGGGTCAGGGGAAGCTTGGGGTCCCGCTGTAGAAGATTAAGCATAATTGGATATGAGTCCTTGATTTGGGACTCTGGGGCCTTCTTGAGCTTCTTGGCTGTCCCAATCAGGCTCCCCTTGTTCATCAGGTTGTTGAACTCCCGCATTATGGTGCCTTGGGTAAACTTTAATTGGTTGGCAATCTGATCCCAGGTCAGGCCACACTGGTTGAATGCCACAATTTCCTAAAGAATTTGGGTGGTGGTGATTTGACACTTGGTGTGCTGGGCTGCAGGAGCTGAAGCCTGATTGACTGAGGGGGGAAGGTTGGCTGGTAGTGAGAAGTTGTTCCAAATCAGGGTTGCCATTCTGATTTTTGGGTTGGTTGGCGGTTTGTGCAGAGGTGGGTAAGGGAGAAGGGGCAGAGCTGGGTGCTAGGTGACTCTTAAAAAAGTCAAAGCCATAGGGTCAGGGTTCAAGTACAGGTCATCTTCCTTGTTACCCACATCAAAAGCTTGGGTGTAAACAGGTGTCTTCATGTTCTGAGCCTCACCTCCATTAGAGCTGGATTGGCTGCTTCTGGCTTGGTTGCTGGTGCCGTCAAAAATGTTGCTAGTAAAAACCATTGTAAAAAACCTAGGATAAAATCACTAAAAGTAAAAGTTTAATATTTTATGACTTTATTCTTATTGTTATCACAATTCCATATTTGGAAACTTCTTAAAACTATTTTACACAAATCAGGAGCCATTAAAATGAATATAATGCCTGTGTTCCTAAATTGGATAGCTGTTGATTGACTGTTATACTGTTATTTTTCTATTTTAGGCTGCTCATACTACACATATTTCATGACTTCATTTTTTTGTATTTGTGAAATCTTGCTTCTAGATTGCTCACATTTTGTTTCATTTTAGTCCTTCTGTTGGTGGCTTGTATGAATCCTGATTGGATTATAAAATATTCCAGAAAAGCATCCATCCATTTCACTTGATGTGACAGTCTATTTTTTTTGTGGTTTAAACTACACCACTTGATGTTTGATATAATTTTGTATAATGTGTTAGTGAAATTTTGTTTATTGTTTGACAATTCATTTGTTCACCAAAAAAATTTAAATTATTTGAATCCTGAATCTTGTACAACTTGGGGTTTGTTTAAATCTGAAATCATTTTGTTTAAATATGAGGTATTTTTGGTTGTTGCCATAGCTTTTAAAACTACTGTATTGCTTTAAATTGACCAAGCTCTTTTTTTCAATTCAATCCCTAGCAAAGAGCTTAGCCATCCAATCATATTAAAGTATAATAAGCAATTTATGGCTTACTTTTAAATTTCAATCCACACATTTTGGAGTCAGGTAATCTTTGTAGATAAGCCACTTTGATATAGTTGAATGGGGTTAGCCACATGTGTTAAAATTCAAGTAATCAAATACAGTAGTTTTAAAAGCTATGGCAACAAGCAAAAACAATCCAGATTTAAACAAAATGAACTCAGATTTAAACAAAATTAAAAATAAATGAATTTATATTGATTTGCAATAGATTTGGGTTCATTTTAATTTTGCTTAAATCTGAATTTATTTCGTTTAAATCTGAGTTCATTTTGTTTGTTGCCATAGATTTTAAAACTACTGTACAAATTTATTAAAGTTTGAGTGGATTATATTTCAGTTCAACATGATTTAGACCACAATTCACTTAATTTAACCTTTGTACTTTCAAAAATACATATAAGGGATTGAATGTAAGGATGAGCCAAATTGAGCTTTTGGCTTGATCAGCAACTTTTAAAATTAAATTTAAATAAAATTGATTCAGTCAAATCCCTTACAGCTTGAGTCCACTTGAGGCAATATTACAGAAAGACTCACTTTTATATATATTAACAATACTATTTTTTATATCTGTCTGCTATTATAAATAGGCTAATGTTTGCCTAAATATAGGATATAATTCACTATCCAATAAATGCATCTGGGAATAGACTTTCATAAATTGTTTTCAACTGGTTTTTTATTGTGAAGTCTAGCTTTAAAACTTTTTGACAGCTGCTATGATTCTTTTTAAATCATATTAGATTTACGCCTTGAGAAAACCAGTTTTTTAAATTTATGACTTCCCCTTAGGCCTCCACTTCAATTCCCACCAAATGCTTGGGGACCTCCACCAAATTGTGCTTGAACAATTATCCAAAAGTTACTGAAGAAGCCCAAGAAAAGCCCTCAGATTAATATTATGAAATCTTTCCAAAGATGCCCCACCTAACCCACCCAAGAGACACCTCTGGTTAAATATCATGTGCAAGAGCGGCTGGGAGCAGTGGTAATTGCGTCCAAAGCAGGTTCCTCAATTTTTTAGTTGAGTCAGTTTTCCTTTTTGATTTTGTCCATTAAAAATTTGTCAATATTTTCCCTCCTTGAGAAATGCACTCATATTCACTCGTATCATTGGTTAATTAGTTTGGTGACATTCAATCTCCCACCCCAATTCCCTCCCCCCTTAAATGGATGCAAGAGTTGTAAAAGATCTTGCTTCATCATTCTCTACTCTAATAAAGTTTGAAATTTGTTAGTCTAATTTGGCCATTTGGTTTTTTCTGTTGCTTTTGGTGTTCAGTTGATTCCTTCCCCCCTGTGGCCTCCCAGGAATTGTTGGTAACAACCTTTCAGTTGTTGCTGAAACCACAATTTTTATTGTGGTTGAGAGCTTGGTTTTATCTTTTATTAACCTCCCCCCATTTCTTACAAGTTTGGTCAATATTAAAAGAGTATACAACAAGCTTTGTTTAAACAACAAATACCAATATAAACTTATCTTTTCAAAGGATTGAAAGTTACACCATCACCAAATTAGGTAAAATTACTAATAAAAACTACATGATATTTCATGTATTTTGTCAGGGATCCAGCCTGTGGGGGGTTCTTGGGAACTTGCGGGTGGACGGCCTGCGGGCCCAGCAGGAAGGGCCCACCACAAGTTTGGTGCTAACTTTACAATATAAGATAATAATTTGCCCAGGAGGGCCCAAGGTCCGCTTGCAGGTACCATCAAATCAATCAAGCCGGTAAGAGTGATATACATCATACCAAATATCAGAGTGGAAGTGGATTCATTGGCCGCAACAAATTTTTGTGGGCAGTTGGGCCGCAGGGGGAGAGGTGGTGTCATTGGAACCAAATATGCAGGCAGGTGGTTGTACTTGTTGCAGAATAGCAGAGGAGGTATGGTGATTTTGGTGCCCTCTCTGTAAACGGTCTCTGTCCCTCTAGTTCTAGCCTCTGGGTTGTAGATTAGGATTTCCTCTAGGGTGAACTCCAAATACGCTGGGTTGGGTGGGTATTCAGTGAAATGTACCGGGCCAAAGGGAGCTCCAGGTGGACAATAAAGGTTGGGCGGCTGGTCCGCGGTTTCTTGGGGTTGGTGGGAGTGAGGTACGGAACTGCAGGAGGTAGACTGCAAATGAAATAGACCTAAAATCAAATATGGAATAACCTGGTTGAACCAAAGGTTCATCTCACTTTATTGCAAGAATGGCAATGGGCAACTTCTTGGCAGTCCAGGGTATAAGTATGCCCATCTGCCATGGGTAAACTTTTACAAATTTCTTTGGCCTGGGTATTACCGTTTACCAGGTTTTTCCTGTCCTTGGCGGTATTCATCATGGGAGTTATTTCATTGGCTGGTTTAAACTGAGAAAGCTCAAATTTCCCTTTCAAATTTTGGGATTTGTCATCTTTGGGTGGCCTGGATTCTATAGGAAGTTTCTTTGTTTCCCCTTCTGTGGTGGCCCGAGTTATTTTGGGTTCTATGACTAGGCCTGCCTGCTGATTGGTTGAGTAAACAGAAACCTTCAATGTGGGGAGTGCTGATGTAGGTGATTTTGACTCATCAAGCTTTAAAGGATTTTCCAAAGTCAAATCCTGTTCTGGTTCCTGCCCAAAAATCTGCAGGCAGCTGAGCGGCTGGTTTTGCGGGCTGGCGGCCCGCAGGGTGTCAGGGTTCAAATCCTGTAGTTGAGGTTTTCCAGTAAGCATGGTCAATAGGAGTTTGTCACTTGTGACATATTTCATCATTCTGTGAGCTAGTATCATTACCTGGCTAATATTAACAAAAAAGAAGGTCCCAAACTTAATTTTTTTCAATATTGTTTATTTATATAGGTCTAACATATATATGGGGAATATTTGTACTAATCAAACTAGTAAATATGAATGATTTTGTTGCAACCAAGTTTCCTGCCTTGCCTGCCAACATATCTTACAATACATAGGGGGTGCTCAATGAGTCGCCCCTTGATGTATCTAACAGCATAGACCAATCTGATGGCCATATCAAACTGCAGGCACTTTCTTCTAATTAAGAGTGATGCCAATTTGACTTGCTGATCCCTGCACAAGTTATTCCTTGGCTTCAAACCTTACATGGAACCTGCCACTATGCCACCCCCTGTGGCCTTGTGGCAGGTTCTATATAGTATATCAATCACAATATTCTACAATAAACAATAACTTATTCTATTCATTATTGTCCTTTCTATTAGACTGTTGTCTTCACCAATTCAAATACTGAACTCTCATTGGTTCAGTTGCAACAATTTGAGCCACATGTAAACATAATATTTTGATTAATAAGGTTCTCTTTAAATGAGAAATAGGATTGATTATGGTTTATAAGAAGATAAATTATAGATTATGTGTTCTTTATTCTATTATAATTATTAAAGCAATAGAGTGAATAAGGGACAATATGACTGGTACATAAAATCTTGCATCAAAATCTCAAAATTATCTCAAAATCATAGCAGGGGGACTTTTTTGATTTTTCTAAATGAAATAAACCATAGTTTTTAATGTCAAAATGTAAATTTGGATTTCAAATGGATTGCAATTTGTTTAAGTTAGAATATATGCTGACTTTTTTATTGCTTTAAACCAAAATAAATACCAAAAATCATTTTATTTATATTTTATATTAAGACACAGTGTCACATATTACTTATGACTACTTAAGCACAATCACAAAAGTTATTATATCAGAGATTAAATCTTAAATTGTGCAGCCTTTTTAAAAGAAAATAGTTAAAATAACTCTAATTTAAAAGCATACATGATAAAGCACAACAAAATTGGTTGAGTTCATTTTTTTTAAAACATTAATAGATAATCTCTGAAAAAACATCAAATCAACCAAAAAGCCCCACAACTAAGCTCAACCTGCTAAAGATCTGAATTCAAGATATATTAAGCTTGGTGTCATGAATTTAGCCCGTCTAGTCCTTCTGGGTATGTCTTGGTGAGTTGCTTGCTTAGAAAAAATATGAAAGGCTTTATTTACAATAGCTTACTACTTATAAGATATTATATAGTCTTTGACTACCCAGTAGAGGTAACAACTAAGAGTGGTCAAATGTATATCAAGCAGGTAAGTGTTTAAAAGCACATATTTATTGGATAAAAGAAGGGAAGAGATATACATCTTTGGCTGCCAATAGATGCAAAGGTGTTATTAGCACCTGTATTATTGTTAGAAACATACTGTATGCTCTGGAGATCAGAGTGGGGCTTTCATTCACTTTATTATCTTATATGAAAATCCATATAGCTTGAAACCAAAAATAAATTCATAATATTCATACAAGATAATTACTATAAACTACCTATTTTAGAAATATCTAGAAGTTTTCAAACATGATTCCTAGTCATTTTTTTAGCTCAACTGGAGTACTCTTATATCTTTAATCAATAACTTCACCAGATTCATCTGATTTGAAAAAATTGCTATTGGAAAATGATTTTTCATTGCCATCAGAATTATCCATTGATTTTCTATGTCTATTTGTATGTCATCCAATCTACAACATTTCCCACCTCTAGAATAGTCATGATATAAAAGGAATGACAGTAATAATCAAGTCTCCATATGTCTGATCACAATGCTTCTCAATAATCTTCAGGAGTTTCTTATGGAGAGGATAGATATTTGACTAAGAACAGACAAAGCTGGCTCTTACTGTTGTCTGAGAAAATTTTCATCCCTGGTGCAAAGTGTGACAGAAATTTCTGAGTAGTATTAGGAGGTCTTCAAGTAGTGTAATCACCATCCAAATCCATAAGGAGTTAATAATTAACCACCAGCAAAGCTTCAAATACTGTTTAGTGAAATTTACAAAAGATATGCTAGGGTTTACCAAGATGATCAAACTCAACCAAAATAGGCCTAGATAAATAGACTGCAACAAGATTAAAAGTTTCTCTGAATAGGATTCAGGACATTGGGAGGTAGTAACAGTCTCAGTTTCATATTCAGTAGTAAAGTCTCTAATATTGGAAGACATTGGCGTAACATCAGGAGGTATAGACAATGTAGAGCCTAGAGTAGGACCCCATCTTTCTGTTAAAATTTGATTTAAAATCAAGCTGTAGGAAATTTATCAGAAGATGACCACTACAGGATGCATTTAAAGGATGTTAAACCAGGAGATAATTTAAGTTTATTGAGTATTTTTAGAGAGGAATCAACTCTTAAGAGTTGAACAGTGAGAAAATTTTCAATATTTACTAAAATTATTGACTCAGCAATACCACCTGAATCCATGACTCTTACTCTGTCTCATTACTCCAAAGAGTAGCTTGTCCAGCACACAAAAAACCCTTGTGTGATTAATTTTTGATGACTGTTATGATAAATGAGGTTATATTGGGTGACCCTCAGATCACGTCTATTTATTAGTGCCAATTTGCTCTGGATAATTGGATTTTGTTAACAAACCAGAGCAGCAGTAACCCATTTTTGGTCAACATTTTGGTTTGAATCCATCAACTTGGTCAACTGCTTTCCCAATTTCTTAGCTTTTTGGTTAGGACAAACAATTCCTGGTATTATGGAAACTACCATGACAAAAAGAGGACAAGGTGGACCTGGAGGTGGCCAGCTGGGTTAACAGGGACCAAAAACTTCAGGGTCCAGAGAGTTACAGCTGAACTGTTGACTGCTCTAAAACTGAAGAGTAGGCTTTTTATGTCTGTTGGCCTACTGAGGAACTTGGTCACTATGCCTTTAAAAAACTCTTTGTCTGACATGGGGATATTCCTGGGCTCTTCAAGAAAGACTACACAGAGGGGTACATGGCTGCTTGTAAGATGCTTCCTCAAATGACTTGTAATCTTAAAGCAATCATCACCAAACATTGATATTTCCAACAAAGCCTTTTTAGTGTATTGCCTTGTTCACTTTTTTATGAAAAAGGGACAACAATCTATGGGGTTTTATTAGGTTTTTAGTTTTCCAGATTTTTGCCCTAATAAGTTTTTACTCTTGATCACTAGGAGTCATGTACATGCATTATGTATGGACTCTAGTGACCAAGTGTCCAGTAGTAGGTTTCATCAATGTATAGATATCAGGACCCACTTTTTTGATGACTTTAACATGTCCTTGCCAAAGTGAGGCAAGCTTGATTTCACATCCATACCCTTGGTTATTATGAAATTAGACTAAGCCTCCAATTCTATATCTAGAAAGGGACAGGCAACTACCCTGGGTGTGCTCTAAAACTTTTGCTTTTTGGCCAGATTGACAGTATAAACTTTGACCTGTATCTTGATTGACGCCTGGGCTACCTTCTGCAGGTAGGCATCTGGGGTGTGACAGAAGTTGCAGGATGATAAGAAGCAGCCTCTAAGTGGTGAGGGATAAACACCCAAATTTGCATAGAATTGATGATGAGCCACTAACAAGGCGTCAAATATCTCTTAGTAAGATTTCTAAAAGAAACACCGGGATTTAATAGAAATATTAAAGCCAACCAGAGCAACCTGAGATATATTGCTTGAGACAAGACCAAAGAGTTTTTAGAATAAAACTCAGGGCATTGAGAACTTGGAAAGGTTTCTTCTTCAGTTTTGACAGTAAAGGTCCCAACATTGGGATACATTGTAGATACATTTGGGAAACCAGAAGGAAGTGGGCTAGGAACAGGGCCCCATCTTTCCGTAAAAATGGGGTTTAAACCCAAGTTGTACGGGATATAGCAAAGGAGGACTAGGACAGGAGGCATTGAGAATGTCAGGAGTCCACTAATTAGGGAGCCTTTTTCCAATCAAATGGAGAAGAGCTCCCAAGTTAAACTTAACTATAGTGGAGCCTACTAGAATTCCTACCATTAGCATATAGAGAAGGTGACTGAGTAATCAAAATCTTCCCAAAAAGGGGGTAAAGTGATTTAACAGATAGTAAACACTGGTGTATCCCAAGACCAGCTAAGGGGCCTTGGAATGAATGATTGGAGGGAAGCAAGCAGTTTCAAAATAGGGAGCATGGTGTCAGCGTGGACTAAAACAATATCAAATGGAGTCTTCAGATTTATCAGTGGGGGTAGGTTCTGGAGTCTCAAAATTCACTTTTTCCTGGCCATATCCTATTAACACACAAAAAACCCATATGGGAAGAAAGGGTTTCATGTTGTTGGGAGGGGGAAAACTCAATTTATCTACTAATCAGTTATAATTTGAGAATATAGAATTTATTTGAGATTGTTGAAAGGAATAAAATTGTTGGAGCAATTTGCTCAGGAGGGAATATTCAGCTTAAATACTAGGTAAAGATGAGGAAGGGACAAGGTGGTTATCAAGGGATCCTGCAAGAGTTGGTGAGAAAAAATTACCTTGCAGGACTGCAGCAGGCTGCAGCCTGCAATGCAAGAAGAAGCAAAGTTGGTTCTGATATGTGGGCTGAAATTTGGTTCCTTGCTTTGGACTGGGATGGTTTTTAGGCTTGGATGTGGATTATTTCTTTGGCTCGGGCAAGTTTCTGGGTCTGATTAGTCCTTTGGAGCCCCTGGTTGTTGTTTGAAGTCTGTGGTGTATTTTAGTTTACTCTGATTGGTTAATTCTGATAATTGAACGCTTTTGGAGCCAATTTTCATTAATTTAATGTGGTTTTTGTCACCGGTGGGTTCAATTAAGAGCTGGGAGTCTTTGTTTAAATTATAATTTACATTAAGATTCATCTTTTTGCTTTCACTTTGATTTTTGTTTTGAAAAGCATTAATTGTCTTGTTTAGAATATTTGAATGTGGTATTAAATTGTTTTTGTTAATTAAATTAATAATGAACACTGTTTCTGAATCCACATTCATTAATGCTGTTTCTTTCTTAATTCTTTTGGATTCCATCATCAAGGCTAATTGTTTTGGGGGGTTTTCCCTTATGAAAGGAATTTAATTCCTTACAGAGAAAGTGTTTAGAAGGGAAATAGATAAGTTTTCTTTATTGAGAACTTTGGAGGACTCAACTCTTAAGAGTTGAACAATAAGAAAAATTCATTGTATATCAAAACAATTGACTCAGCAACTTTCACCTGAATCTCTACCCCCTGGCTGTTTCATGATTTACCATTCCAATGTATAACTAGACCAGTAAGAAAAGAACCCTTGGATGCTTAATGTTGAAACAGCAGGGTTGATCCCCTAGAAAAGTTCCCTACAAGAGATCACATGTCACTCAAGTTGGCTTTCCTGGCACTCAAAGCCAAATTTGGAAGTCAACTTGAATTACTAAACCTTGAAACATGAACCACCAGTAATCCAAATCCAGAATGAACTCAATTTAGCGCCTAACTCACTACCAGGATTAAGCTGCCCCTTACCCATCCATATGATTTATCAGTGGGTATCTTGCCCCTGCTAAAGGATTCACCCAAACTATTTAAGTCATATACCTCAATAAAGATAATTATCTAGTTTCCAAATCTTCTTTCCCTTATAACTCTGCCAATATAGCACAGTTACGAAATGGGGATAAACGAAATCAAGTCAATTAATAGCAAAACCTGCTCAATTTGGTACAAGATCAACTTAGCTCAAAGCAAAATTAAAAATCAAGGAATCAATACTAAGTTGTGATAGATTTGGATCCCTTTCTATGCTGTTCTTGGCTGGGTTGATCTTGCTTTAGGATGACCTAGCTTTGTTTGTCCTCACAGCTCTGGAAGCTACTGTACTGTACTTCCCCACCAAGGCTGTCCGAATAGAATCAACATTTTGCCCACCCAGCTCAACTCTGAGTTGCAACTATCCTCAGAACCACCTCCTGGTGTCCTATCACAAGGGTATAAACCCCCTTTCTCCTCTTTTAAGAAAAGATATGCTTTGCCAATTTCCTTTCTCTTCTTTTCTGTAACTGTTGCCTGTAGCACAGTTACAACATCTTTTACTAACTCGGATTGGTAGCTTTGCCATGTTTTTAGGATAATTGCACCAGTCAAACCAAATTTATTGGGCTGGAAGATTCTAGGTAGCTGAACGCCTTTGTTTATAAATGAAAGCAATCTTTATTTTTGGGGTTTCTAAAGATAATCATGCCCCAATTCCAGGGAAATTGAGCTTGGACCCTCATACTATTTTTCTTATTTACGTCTCAACTTATCTTGGTATCCAGGTTCTTAGTGATTGAAATGATACAAAACTCATTGGCTTAAAAAAGCCAGAGTGACAATAAAGATCTAATCAAGGTAAAGCTTTAAAATATTGGTCAGCAGAATTGCCCAGTAGGGTTAGCTGTTGGGTGTGTAGACAATTATAAATTCAAGAGGCAATGATCCAAATCTGATGCTGCACTGCTAAAGTTAAATTATAAACTTACAGACAAATATTGGATTGTACATTTTGATTCAGTCGTCTTGATTAAGAAAAGAGGGTGGGGGAAGAGTTAAAAGCTCTTCGGGCTGGCGATGCCGTGTGGGTTGGTATGATGGCGGAGGAAGCAAAAGATCTCCCTCAGGCATGATAGCAGGCATGGGCGGTGGGCTAAGAGATGAAAATGGTTTAGTCGGTAATAACATGGGGTGCGAAAGTGAAGGCTCGTAGACAGATGGTGGGGCAGGAACACATACCAGCTGCGAGTGAGATGTCTGAGGAGGCTCGTGTTCATCATCGCTAAGGGTTAAATCGACAATGTCGTTAACAGGTTGAGATTGCTGCTCCTGAACAGGCGAATCACTTAACTCGATTACATTCGAATCAAACTCAGGAGAAGCACTGCGCTTGATCGTACAAGGCTGTTCACCCTTGAGACGCCAGGAGCCATCGGATTCCATCAAAACACTTTCGACTTCGGCTGAAGTACTTTCTAAGATGGAAAGGAAGAACTCATCTCGGATGAGATCATTGAAGGGATCTATTATACGTTGGCAGACAGGACATTCCCATGTCTCCATTTGCTCGTTCATCTGAAGGAAGATTGATCCATCGAAGCATTGTGGATGTGTACAGTGAATGGACCTGAAAGGATGGTCAATGCGGACAAACCCAAGCTTTGATTTTAGCATATTATTTGGATAATGCTTACTGGGCATTTGAGAGAAAGCTCAATGGTAGCAACGATATCGTCCTCTTCGCCTGAAGCAAACACTAAGGCCATTAGACAAAGAAAATATGATTCCTTACATGTCTTTTTAACAGTTTCTGCCGGAATAGACTTGGTGGCAACAATTTTATCGAGAAGCATGGGGATTGGGGAAGTCAGCACTGCTTGCGCAACGAGCAGGAAAGGCTACCTGAATCAGTAAGGCAAGCAGAGGGCTCATTACCTCAGTTGTTTTTAAGTATACGAGTTCAACACGGTTGGTGGCATTCTTGGAAATAGCAATGTGAGAGTGAATGTCTGGGGCCCGCGTAGTTCCTGGACGCTGCTTCTTGCCTCGCAGGTTCTGAGGGTTAGAAGGAAAGAAAGGGAAAGGTTGTACCACTTGCAAAGTCTTTCCGTTGATGCGTAGCTCACACGTCTCTGGGAATTTGATGTGAACACGATTCGCGTCATTGGGGATTAGTGCCTCGATGTCTCTAACTGGCACACAGAAAAGCTTGATGCCAGGCTCTAGTGTGTCTAAACGTGGGCTAAAAGTGAGCCAAGGCTACAAAGGTAGTTACCTTTTTAGGAAATCAATGTCCTTTTCACTAAGCGTAAGTTCAATGATTGCGGAAGTCTGGACGTAAGATGCTGGATATTATTAGTTTAAATCGAGGCCTGGGGTTACCTGGGCATATCTTATAAGGCATAAACTGCAGGACAATTTGGTAGAAAATACTTTTGTTGAATCGCTCCAAATGAGTAGCATTAAAGCGATTATCATTGACCTCTGGAGATAGCATATGAGGGCTTTTATGGTAGGCGGTCGATGATAAAGCAGGCATTGGCATTATGTGGTGTCTAGGGGCGAAAGCTAAATTCTTCATCAGTCGGGGGTCTATGTTTTTGTTGGTGGCTAGGATATTGGCTCCCATGTTGCCATTAGTAGTTGGAGTACGACTATATGGAGCTTGTTGAAAATTCATTGCCGTGAGTCGTGAAAATGATGGTGCAGTAGGTTGTCTCCTTGGTATAGGTTAAAGTCAGCAGAAAATTTATTTACCTTGAGGCTGCTGCCTTGGATACCTCAGCATTGATTATATTGATTACTAGGTCGGGATTGGTTCCAGATATGAACAGGTTTTTTAAAAAAGTGTGCAAACTCCGAACAAGATCTTGTTTAAATCCAACTGAACAAATATTTGCTTGCAATATAAAAGATATCTCTTTAATAATGGATACTAATTGGGGCTTGTATAAAGAAGTCAAAAAAGACTCTTTAAATTGTTTTGGCTAAAAGGCTTAGAGACATTTTTTTAAAAAAACTTACTAGATTTTGGGGCTCTGTAGACATCCTGCAAAGAAACTTTAAGAAAGAGACAATAACAATTAAGTGAGTGGAAGGTTGTCATAATTTTTTTAATTGTGAGTTTGTACGATAGTATAAAACAAAAAATACAAGCTTTTAATTCAAGATCAGCATAAGATTCAAGAAAAGCGAAGACTAAAATCGGTCATCTTATATCAGAATAAAATAAAAAGCTAAAACTTTACTGAGTAAGAGATGGAAGAGACTAAATTTAAAAAGGCGTGGAAATTTACTGTGAAAACAAGGTTCAATCAGAGAAATTTTCAAAAAGCACAAACCTTGAAGAGAACTCCTCGCTAGCTTGAGTTTTCTCGTGTCTATATTTAAAAGTGCTTTACAGTTTGACAAAACACTCCTTTTTGTAAATTCTATCGCTTTGCTTTTTATAAAAGTGAATAAAAGCCAACGTACAAGAACCTAACCCATTCGTTAAAAAATTACTTATACATCTATCAAATTTGACTTCTTTTCCTGGTTGATTCAAACAGAAAGCATTTTTCAATTATAGGCTTTACATCGCATATTTGAAGCCCCTGTATATTCTTCAAATGAAAATAAAATTTTAAAGCGCTGCCTTGAGGAAATGCATATTACCACCGCATTACTATAATAAAGCTCGTAGGTCAGAATATACCAGAATATGTTAAATTTTAATAAATATTTTATTTTTTACTCAGGAATGTTTCACTTTATGACGAAATAAAATGATATCATTTACCGGTGCTAGCTTCTAATATAATTTTTTATTTATAGTAGTGTACTTTCAGGGATGTTGAGATGAGCAAACCAAAGTCAGATTAGAGCAAGCAAAAGTCACACTGAACGAAATATAAGTGCTGCGAGTTTTTTAGCAGCATACCACGATAAATAGCTGCTATTATTTTTATTGTGGCATATTAAACAAATCAATTACTATAAAAAAACATAGCCACACTTGAAGTCAATAATACACAAACGAATGACAAAATAAATCAAACTCCCACATGGATATTCCAGATTCCAAGCGGCACTTGGATATAAATTATTGATACAGAAAATCATACTTAGAACACAGAATCATCAATTAAAAAGTACACAAAAGTTGTGCATGAGGCAAATGAACACAAGCAAGCAACATCAATCTGACAGTCTATTCTGATCAAAAATAAATTTCAACCCGGAAAGGGAAATATCCTCAGCCAATCCAGTGAATTTTATTTGGGGAGTGTTAGTATCAAATCTTGAACACAATTTTTAATTAGATCAATCAAAGATCTGCTAATATTTTTTAGCAAAATTTAACTTCAAACAAAAACATATTTCTCTCACATAGTGTGCCTCTTTAAGCTCAGCTAAAGAACACAGCAAGAGATCCCAACCAAAGGACTGGGTTTGTACTAAGCCAGAGGTTAGTCTTCAGTGATGAATCATATATTTACCTTAAGGCCCCAAGAATGCAGAGTACACAATAGTATTCTTTAAGATGGGCTAGTGTAATACCCAGAAATGGTAGGTACTACTTGCAGCAGGTATGGCAGGAGATTGGCAAATCAGAAACCAGTCAGAGCGGTGACAATTGGATAGATGGTCATCAACCAGCAGAGGACCTTGGCATGGATGTTGTATCTTCTGAAGCTCCCCACAAAGTAGGTTAACACATAGTACATGGAGGTGTACACCGCAATGGACAGCGTGAAATGCGGAGACACCAGGAGAGGCCAGGAACCAGTGTGAGAGGAGTTGAGTTGTCCAGGGTCATAGTGGGGATCATGACTTAACCCTTCTGGTGAGGGTCCAAAGAACTCTGGTCCCTGTTGATAGCCTCCAATCCCAAGGCAAGCTGTAAGCACAGCTGTGAAGATGAGATGGTTCATCTTCCTTGGATTGGAGGGGTTTGGCTGGGGCTAACTATTTAAAGTTGACTTAAGTTTTAAGTAAGATTTAGCTTTATTGAGGGTAATAAACTCAATAATAGAACAAGCTATTACTGAGGAGGGGTTCTTTATTTATAGTGCTTCCCACTGTGCAAAGTTTTGCAAGTGGGAATGAAAACAAGGGATTGGAGACCCCAAAAGTTTGGAACATGGGATTGGGAATTGGGGTTTGAGAAGGTGGCCAAACTCTTGTTCTTTGGCAATCTGTTGGGGGTTTGGCCATTCTTGACTAGAGCCAATGATCTTTTCTGGGCATGTGATCAGGTAGTGTTGACAATTCATGGGATTTTCAGGATCCATTTTTGTCTTGGAAGCCATGGTTTGGTTGGAGTCTGGACTCAAACATATGACCTGTGGCTCAGAATCCCATTGGTTATAGATAGATTGGCTGCTCACATCTGAAACTTGAATTTGGCTTTCTTCTGTTGGACCAGAATAGTTTTTAGAATCTGAAACCTGAATTTCTCCTTCTTCTGAATGGCAGGAATAGTTTTGGGCATCTGAATCCTGAATTTGACCTTCTTCTGAAGGGCAGGAATTATTCTGTAGTTTTCTTCCTGAAACCAGGGACTTTTCTGATTGGCTGAAATTTATGAGGGGTTCTGATTGGCTGTGGAGTGGGACCTGGGGCCCAGGTGGGTGGCTGGCAGCCAACTGGGACCCAGAGGGCAAGCGGGAGCCTGGCAGGGCCCGCTGGTGCCAGGCTGGGCGAGCGGGTGGGGGGCTGGCGGGAGGCTTGCGGGCAGCTGGCTGAGCGGTGGGGGATCAGCAGGCAAGCAGAGGGTCGGCAGGAGGCCCACTGGCAGCTGGCTGGGCATGAAAGGCTGGCGGAGGGTGCTGGCAGGCGTGGTGGGCGCCTGCTTGGATGATAAATTATTCTGGTGGTTATTAAGTTCCGTTTTTTTCTCATTTTGATTTTTATTTCCCCCAATTAAAGGGAAAAAGTCCTTATTAAATTTGGCCTCTGTAACAGAAAATCTTTTTATTCTTTTCTAACATTGCCCTCCATTAAGAATTTTGTTTATGTCAGGAATATTCCTGATAGCTAGTAAGAGTGTACCAAATTATGGAAAACAAACAAGAAAAGATGTGAGTTGAGCTTGAAGTTTATTTGAAAATTATCATGAAACTTATCATATTTAATGTACTCACAAAACATTACATAGACAGGCAGATCATTTGTCATTGGGATAAGTGGATAAAAGATCACTGAGGCTGTTGATAGAAGAGAAAATTGGAGATGGCCCTTTTAAAGGAGTATCAAATATGCAAATGGTATTTAAAAAATGAATAATTGTCTCCTTCAAGATTCAAACCAGACACAGGCAAAATTAAAATTGTCTGGATATGCCCACCTGTAAAACTGCTTCACTATAGATTGGCCTGTGAGGATTTATACTTGCAGAGAAGCTTGGTGTGAAAATAGGAAAGATGGCCATCAATAAAAAATTATCTTGGTGCTCTACTGGGAATTTTGTTTGAAAGTAACTTCCAGGGGACAAATTTAAAGAGTGTACAACTTATGAACACAGCTAACAACCTGATGTTGATAACATAGCACATGATCACCTAGCTGGAATTCTGGAAGGTGGCTCTAGAGGCATTGTCTGGTAGAAGCTTCAAGGCCTTGGTTTTATAGGCATTCATGTAGGCAATAGCTCTGATATCTATACTGCAGTTAACCAAGTCCTTTATGTGCTTCTCAGGGTCATCAGCCAAATCAGCACTAATAAGATAGGCATCTAGAAAAGAGAATTATTGGGTTCATATTCATACAACATGATAAACAGCAAGAATCATATGGCCCTGTATTTAATAAAACAGTAAGCACACAGTGCTTCAGAAAGATATAGGTCCTAATTGGTGGCATCAGAATAAATAAACTCTCTCATGGTGAAAACCAGAGTAGTTAGCATGTTCTACCATCTCATTGTTAGTGGGGCTGTAAGGGATGAAAAACATCTGGTGGGTCCCTAACGCTTCTACTACAGAAGTTGATAGGCAGGTATTAGAATTAGAGCCACCATCTGATAACAGCACTTGGGGGCAACTATGAAAAAATAACAAACTGCATCAGGAAGGATGCTGTGGTCTTTATAGCAATTTCTTTGGTAGACCTATCCTCTATCAATTTGCTGAAGTGATCAAAAGCAACTAGAATAAAGTCACATCCAGACCTTTACTAATAAATGAGCCCTACAGTGTCTATAATGACTTTATAAAAGGTGTGCTGTGAATAAAGTTGTCATGGCCATAGTTTTACCAGGTGTGGCTTGGCCAAAGCGCCGCCACCCGGGGAAATCCAGCCCAAAGCCCCGCCCGCTTACGGCAATTGTAGATTTAAATCTAACAATTGATTGCAAGTGGGTGGTGGAACAGGAAATTGGGTCTGAGTGGGGCACAGATGCCCCACGCCCAATTTTTCCTTCTTTGACCTGCTGATCAACAAATCCTGACCTCAAAGGAGGTCAGATAACAGCTTACAGAACAACCATTGGTGGTACCTGTAAGCTGTCTAAATATTGTATTTAAGGTGACCACCTCATCAAGATGTACTCAAAGGCTTTAAGTAACAATTGTCCCCACCAAAATACCTTAGTAGTTTGATATTTTACTCTCAATAAATATCTTGCCTCAATTATTCACTTATTTCAATATTTTACAATCAGATTTGTAATAACCAGACTGCTAGATTCTGCTTTCTTGCCTCTGTAATTTCCTGGTAATCTTCCACCTCCTGCTGAAATGATTCCTGAAACCCGCAAAATTGAATGTGAGCCTATCTATGCTGCTGATTCCTTGACGTTGAGCCAAATTAAGGTCTTCCTGATGTACCTGTGCATAATCTTCTGCTGCACCTTTCCTTATTCACTCTTCAAGGGTTATCATTTATAAGTAAACACACATTGTCTCCTCCTAATTGGTAATGTCATCCTAATTTGGATGTACATTCCCCATTTGATCAATTACAATGAGCTCTCTCTACTTTACCCTGACAAAAGTAGCTTGAATTCTTTAGATAAAGTTCAGGGACATTCAAGTTGAAAATGATAAAAACTAGTGATTACATCAGGGATAATCAGATACTATTTTTTCATTTAAGTCTTTTTCAAAGCTGTCAGGATACCAGGTGTATTCTGCTGAGCCATCAAGGGGTGAAGGAGCAGGTTTAGATATACACATGGCCCACCAGATGATGGGACCTAAATTTATCAGGTAGGATAGGGCTTTTCCAGCCACAGTCCATAGGCCAGCTGCTGGCAAGGCAGAGTCAATTAATCCTGTGAGTGCCAGGTAAAGCACTTTAATAAATTGATTGCTCTGTCCAATGGCGCCAGAGGCAGGCAGGGAAGTGGCAGTTGGCTTGGGTGTTGGGGGGCTCTGTTAGAACTAGGTAGGAAGAGGAGTTTTTGTACTTTTCATTGAATATAAGGGGGTACACAGTAATGTCCTTGCCATTGTGGGGCAGGTGATAAGGATCCTTGAGAGCTTCTGGGATAGTGTACCACAGTAAATATTCCAAAGTATACTGTTCTTGTTTGGAGTTGGGAGAATACTCAGTAAAGTACATATGGCCAAATAGGGTGTCAGGTGTGTGATAGTAGTCAAGCACTTCTGGGTCTCCAGTTTCCTGCCATCTGGTTGGCAGTCATACAGCTATTAATAGTATTATCAGGAATAACTTTTTGGTCTGCCAGTGGCTTTTATCTGCCCATCTGGAAATTGGTTGTTGAGGGAATAATTTCAGATGTCATGAGAACATAAACAGCTTGGTTGCTATTTTTGGGGTGGTCTGTCAGGCATTTGATGGCCTGTTATTGGTTAAAAAAGGGTTCTCAATTGGGAATCCCAAATTAACAAATGCAGATGGGGGGCCAACAGGTACAACTGGGAAGCTAAATTTAGCCTGCTCAGCATGACCTGCCCCCCAGGGCTTGGGTGTAGCTTTTGATGCCCAAATTGGGTCCCACCAGCTCAGTAACTGAAAATACCCAATATGTGGGGGAGTATTTTAGCCAGGTAGGGTGCCAAGTTTGACACTTAGAACCCTGTGATTGAGGTGTTGATTGGGTATACCGTCAATACACAACAAAACACTTTATTGTGCACATTAAATTGTCTAAAATTGCTGGCAAAGTAAGTGAGTACATAGTACGCAAAGGTGTATACAGCTATAGACATTGTTGAGTGGGGCAAAAACAAGGCAAGCCAGGAGTAAAGCTGGGAGGAGCTCAATTGTGCAGGCTCCTTGTAGTAGTACTTGTTGGTAGGTTCTTGAAATGACCTTTGTGGCTCAAATGTGTTTTGGTGCCCCCCAATCCCTAGGCAGGCTGTAATAACAGCAGAGAAGATAAGATGGTTCATCTTCTATCTCCCGGGAAGGGGGGACAAAGCTTAGTGTCTGAATTATTTTGTGGTAAATTATTGTAAATGATTTATGTGATATGATTGAGGGTAATTTCACTCAATGATAGCACAACTATCATCAAGTTATTATTCTTTATTATATACTAGTGCCCTGGTGGGTTTGAATATTGAAAACATTAGATTGGGAACCCCAAACACTTGGTGTTGTCTGAGATTCTTTTTCTGGGTTGGCAATGAGATTGGTAGGATGGCAATGTATCATCAATTCCTGGCTAGCAGCAGCATGAGAAAGATTAGGGATTCTTTATGCACTCAAATTCATTAATTGCACTTGGTCCATGAACATTGGCGCAGTTCATATTATCAGTCCCTTCCATATTAGGAAGGTTCCCAATTTGGGCAGCAGTTCTCACAAAATTGGGACTTGGGGAAATTTTCTTTTTTGGTTTCCTGATTTGGAAATTTCCTCATTTGGCAGAGGGGACAGGCTGGCCGCAGTGGGTGCTCTGCCAGCAGCTGGCTGATGGGCGCAGGCAAGCTGCCAGGCTGGGCGTGTGGCCTTGCAGTCTGTGGCAGCCTATAAAAGACTGAAGCCTCAAACTTTAAATTTTTAAAATTTGTTTCTAGTTTTGTGCTTTTTGCGGCAGTTTCTCTAATCAGGGGGAACTGCTGCAAATAATTCCCTTCATTTTTTTGCAATGAAAGGCTGCAAACATTAATTTCCTGAGCTATTTTGTCAGGAATATTCCTGACAGTAACAGCAAGAACAATTCCTACACCTGGATTTTTGCTTTTCAAATCAAAAACAGGTGTGGGTGTGGCCCTGCCTGGTAGTAAGGTATGAGTTTGATTCCTGCAATAGGCAAAAATTTTTACTTTCATAAAAAAATCTGTATCATTAAGCAAAATCAATTCTTCTTTAAGCAAAGCCAACTAATATACAAACAATATTAAAAACTAATGAGTTTATATTGATCAAAAATAGATATGTGGTCAATTTTTTGCATCTAAGTTGTTTTCTCTTAGTTAACTAGCTTTAAAAATACTGTGATGATGATTTTTCAGACAGTCATGAGCCTTGATCAACCCTTCATGTCCAGTGTTCTTATGACTCTAAAGTATGAGGAGAAAACATAGATTAGGGTATGAATATAGTAAGTACTGGATATTGACTTTCTTTAATAACTTTTGGCCCCTATTAAGGGTACCTTGAGAGAGTTTGTGTGATGCTAAACATATTTTAGCAACTGTGATAAACTTGACTGTATTAATGAAAAGTTGAAAATTCAACTGTGATAAGTTAGCTCTTTTCAAATTTTCAAAGCATCTTTTTCCTATAAATTAATATATTTTTCTTGGCTGTTTAGTCAGAAGAAAGAATAATAAACACTATATAAATTCATAATAATTTTAATCCCAGATAATTGTTTAGCTCCAACTTTAAAATCTATTTTTATGACTTGGTGACAGTTGAACTCTCACTTATCATTTATAATTCAAATTTACCACAGTTCTTGTATATCTTCTGTTTTATGTTGTAACTGAACCAATGATAGTTCAGTATTGGATTGGGGAAGACAACAGTCCAATAGAAAGTACAAGAATGAATAGAATAAGATGTAGTTTATTGTAGAATATTGTGATCAATATACCATTTAAGGAAAGCCACAAGGCCACAGGGGGTGGCACAGTGACAGTTTCCATGTAAGGTTTGAAGCCAAAAAATAACTTGCGCAGGAATCAGCAGGTCAAATTGTAAGTGCGCCTAATTAGGAGGAAGTGCCTGCAATTTGATATTGCCATCATATTGATCCATGCTGTTAGATACGTCCTGGGGCAACTCATTGAGCACCCCCTATTTATTGTAAGATATGTTAGCAGGCAAGGAGAGAAACTTGATTTCAACATCCCCTTGCCCCCTGTTTGTTGTCAGACACCAGGATTAGATCCTGCAGAAGATCTGGGAAGGTCCACACAAACAACTTTTGTGTGGGGATGGCATGGCAGGGGTGCAAGCAATTGTGGTGGAGCTTTTTGGTATTTCCTTGGGCGTCTTCAAGTTGGTAGATGTGGTTATTGTAGACCACAGCTATTTTGAAAGGTCCCAAGTGGCTGGGCTCTAATTTGGCAGAGTTGGGGTTGAGGGCATAGACGGGGTCACCTACGGTGTATCTTGCCTTGAGGTGCTTTGTCCCCCCCTTCAATCTGTTTGTGTTCAATGTCTTGAGCTTTGGCACGCCACTGACTCAGGGAGGGGGTAGTTGTCAGGGGAGGTTTTCCAGGAACTGTGGATTGTAATTTTTACTGCCCTACCCTTGTCAAACCATCAGGGGTCCCAAAGGCCAAGATGTTGGGGCTGAATCTGGTGCCTCTGTTAATTCTTGCTTGTAAGATGAGTAGGGTGGTGGACAGGTGTTCAGTCCACGCGCTATTGAGGTGCTACTGTGAGAACTTGGCAATCAATTGGACCAATGAACCATTTATGCGCTCCACACACTCATTGGCCTGGGGGTGATAGGGCGTTGTGACTACTTGTTGGAGGGTGTTCTTGGCGCAATATGCCTTCATTAAGTGCCCTACAAGCTCAGGTCCACCATCTGTGATAAGCCACTGGGGTTGCCCAAAGTGGGCCACAATTTCCTTGCCAATAAAGTGAGTAATGGTGGTGGCGGTATGGTTGGTGATCACTCACGCTACTAGCCAACAGGTGAAGTAGCTGATGGCTGTAATGATGTATTTCTTGTCTAGCTTGTCTTTGGGGAGGGGTTCCACAATGTTGAGGGCCCACTGTTTGAAGGGTTCCATGGACTTGATGGCTAGAACCAACTTGAGTGGTCCAGGCTTAGACATGTTCTTTTTGCACAACACACATGTCTCAAGGAGGCCAAAGATGTCTTGGTGCATACGGGGCCACCAAACCTTACACTTCATGATTTTGAAGAGGTTACATCCTCTGATATGACCCAAGGTGTAGTGATAGTGTAGTATGGTATCCCCCACTGTGTGGTGGGAATATAAGGCATCTTTTCACCTGTCTCTGCCTGGCGTCAGACATTACCAGCGTCAGTGATGAACTGACTCTTGTTGTCCTTCAGCTTGGAAATAGTCACAGAGTTAAGGCCTTTGTAACAAGTGGCTTCAGGACGTAGATAGAGCATGGGCCAGTCTGGGTCTAAGCCATCATCTCCCGTGATGGACACCACTTACAGTCTGGAGAGGGTGTTGGCTGTGACAAGTTCCTTCCCAGGCTTGTATTCAATGCACAACTGATAGGGGGACAGGCACTTGACCCTTACTTCTTGATGTCGCGTTAAGTGGGACTGAGTGCTGGAGTACTGGAGCAGTTTGTGATCTGTCAGGACGCAGGTAGAAAGGTGGCACCTTCCAGGTAACAGCGCCATTTCCTAACACAGTGCATAATTGCTGCTAACTCTTTGTCATGTATGGGGTAGCGTTGCTCCAAGTCAGTAAGCTTTCTGTACTAATAGGCCACAGGAAGAAAGACACCTTTGTCAGTTTCCACTCTTAACACGCCCCCTATGACCCTATCAGAGGCATCAGTCTTGAGTTTTACTAACAGTCCCAATTGCAGTACAGGTGCAGTTATAAGCTTCTGCTTCAATGTCTCAAAGGCTTGGTCTTTGGCAGGTTTCCAGTGGAAGCACTGTTTGGTGTTTAGGAGCTTGGTGAGAGGTGCAATCAGTTCTCTGCAATTGGGGATGAACTTCTTTACATAGGCAACCATGCCCAAGAAGATGTGCACCTGGTCCACATTGGTAGGGGTGAAATGCTTGTGATTGCCTTAATCTTGGCAGGGTCAGGTTTTATCCCTTGGGCAGAGATGATGTGCCCAAGGAACAAGAGCTCTGACTGGAGGAATTGACATTTGGAAGGCTTGGCCTTTAACTGGTGTTTACAAAGGGTGTTGAGGACAGCACTAAGGTGTTGGAGATGTGTGGTCTGATCTTGACTGAAGACAATAATGTTGTCAAGGTACACAATGACACATTTTCTAATTATATCTTCAAAGGCTTTGTTCATCAACATGGCAAAGATGGTGGAGAGGGTCTTGATGTACAGGCATTCTGGCTACCACCAACCTACTTAGCATCCAGCCATTGCCTGATTTAGTCCCCTTTCAATATACCGTTTGACATACCGAGAATGGTAACCAAGCAATATCACCTGACCGTCCAAGTATCCAGTGGCTCAAACCCATCTAGCACATGACCAACCCCTAGGTTCAATCCAACTAAATCCCCGCCAAAGCCAAGTCTATATAAGTCTAAAGTATTATCCAATAAAAGATACTTCTCTTCTTTCTTAATTCCATATTTGAAGCTTCCCCAAAAGGCGCTCCTTATCAATGGTAGCAGCTACAGTTTTTCAACCACGCCCATGAGAGAGAAAATGACTGACCAAAACCTGCCCACCTTTGCTCACGTACTCACCCAGGCCACATCCAAGGATACATGGAAGAGATACTTCCGCACCCACAACATTGAAGAAGATATACCTAGTGGATGCACTGTATTCAAAGGTCTGGTCATGCCCAAAGCATGCACCAAGATTATTCAATACAGTTGCTCTCTTCAACCACAAATAAACGCAATACCACCTATCACAGGTGGAGTAACCAATACCAAATACATTGGTATTGACAAGTTCTTTGGTAAAAACAAAGAAAATGTCATCAACTGGCTAGACCACTCAGCCACTAAACTCTGCGCCAGCCGCATCCCCCACAAAAAATGGGTCTAGGAAGCCAGCAAACATCTGTACAAGGCCATAGCTAACTGGTTTGCCACCTGGGTTGGCTCACAAACTGACAACTAGCTTGACAACTGGGAAGAGTTCAAAGCAGACATCACCCACAACTTCTGCGTCACTGAATCCCTCCAAGACATTGCAATACAGCTCAGTGATCTTCCTCATAAGACCACTATCGCAGCTTACGCCAACAAATTTGAGGAAATACATTGCAAAATCCAAAACCCAGCACAAGCTGATAACGTAGGTACCAGAGCCTCATTAATCAACAGAACAAAACCCTCTGTTGCTGCCCTCATCTGCCCAGAGGCAAATACCTCCATGCCCGCGCTCATTGCAGAAGCCAAGTGCGCCAAAAAACACGCAAACATGGAATATGCTGCACGCAGCAACAATTGCTCCTCAAATGGCAATGGTAGAGAAAACTCCAATGGCAACAAACGCCAAAATACTAACCATAACAATGGCAACTCCAATTGCAACAATGGCAATTGCAGCCAAAGCGCAAACCGCTCCCGTCCCAAGAAAGAGGACACTGCCAAAGTTAACAATGCTGAAATAGCAGCCCGCTATGAATCTGACCCCACATTCTCTGACCTCAAAGGTCTTGAAACAGAGGAACAGGGAAAAGAGGAGGGGGAACAGACTTAAGTTCCCCTGTATCCCCCCAACTTGACAAGAAATTGTACCAAGGCATGAACTTTGCTACTTGCATTCCCCGTGTCCCGCAGTCCTCCATTTTTATGAGCTCAAAAATGAAAGATTGCTCACAACTTCTTGTCTACCCATGCACTTACAAATCACATACACATAAAATTTTATTTGACTCTGGTGCACAACACACTATGGTTAGAAAACCTTTTGTAACTAAGTATAAGATACTGGTTGTCAAATCCAACTTCAAATACACCAGAATGGCAGATAAATCAAAGGTTCTACTCAAAGGCAAAACAACTCCCTTCAGAATTGACCTCCAAGGCATACAAACGTCCATCAAAGGACTTGTAATGAACAATATAAACTATGATATTGTAGCAGAAATGGACTGGTTCACCCAAGTGAACCCCAGTGTATGTTGGAAAACAAAAACCATGACCATCAAACGCAACAGAGTCAATTTTAACATCCTCAAAGAACCCAATGACCTCATTATAAGAGACACAGTATTTGTCCAGGTCATAAACAGAGATGACTAAGAACATCTAAACAAAGATAGTACCCTCCACATAATGAGGTACACTGAGTTCAATAACATATAAACACAAAAGATCCAATGCCCAGAACTTGCGGCACTCCTAAATGAATACGCTCATGTATTCAAAGAAGAACTCACTGAGCTACCCCCCAAACAGGAGGTCAAACATGGCATTGACTTATGCAAAGTCATGCCCAAACCTGCACCCCTCTACAGACTCTCTCCCATGGAGACCCAAACCCTCAAAACACACATTGAGGACAATCTAGCAAAAGGCTTCATCTGCCCGTCTGAATCCTCAAAGAATGCAGCAGTATTCTTTGTAAAGAAAAAGGAAGGCACTATACGACTAGTAACTGACTATAGAGCTCTCAATGCAAGCACAGTAAAGAATAAACACCCTCTTCCACTTATAGAGGATCTGCTTTCAAGACTCTCAGGTGCCAAATTTTTCTCCAAAATTGACCTCACATCAGGGTACAACCAAGTTGAAGTTAAAGAAAAGGACATACCAAAGACTGTGTTCTGTATGCAATTTGGATCCTTTGAGTGTAGGGTAATTTACTTTGGGATGAACAACGCTCCTGAAACTTTTGTCACCATGATGAACCAAGCACTAAACAGTCTCTCAAATACATTATGCTACCTCAACAATATCATCATATTCTCAAAAACAAAAGAGGAACACCTCATGCATATCTGCAAGACACTTGATCAACTTGCAAAGCACAAACTTTATGCAAAACCAAGTAAGTGCCAATTTATGGAAAAGGAACTCCTGTTCTTGGGCCACATTGTCTCTGACAGTGATATCAAAGAAGATCCAGACAAAATTAAAGCCATAAATAACATGCAACACCCCACCTCTGTTAAACAAGTTAGATGCTTTCTTGGTATGGTAGCTTACCTAAGGAAATACATCAAAGACTGTGGAAAACTAACTGTACCAATCAATGACTTAACCAAGGGTAATGTCAAAAAGAAATTCATCTGGACTCCAGAATGTGACAAGAATTTCCAACTATTAAAACAAGCTTTGATTGAAGCACCAATCTTGCAATACCCTAACAATAACGGGTGCTACAAACTTGAGTCAGATGCCAGCAACACCGCCATTGGAGCAGTCCTGCGCATCCGCCAGCCAGGGCAGCAAGACTTCCTGTCAGTATGTTATGAAAGAAGAAAAATAACCAATACTGAGCAGAGATACCCAATACACAATAAGTAATTGCTAGCAATATACCACACTTGCAAGAAATGGAGATGTTATCTGGAAGGACATTTAAACGTCCAAGTACTAACTGACCATAAATCCTTAATCTATTTCAAAACTCAGAACACACTTGCACGGCGGCAAGCCAAATGGATGTCCTTGCTGGAACAGCTTAAACTGGACATCCAGTACAAAAAGGGGGCAGAGCTGGTCACAGCCAATGCTCTCTCTAGACTATGTCAGCCTAGAGAGGATCACCCTGACCACCTGGACCCTGACTGGCCAAACCTGTACAACACTGAGTATAAAACCAAAGGAAAATACCCCTCAACACATCAACTGACCCATGATACATTAGTAAGAAATGAAAAGTAATTCCATGTATCAAATGGCACAGTATACCAAATTATCAATGACAAACATATCCCGTACATCCCACTTGCACAAAGAGTTGACACCATACTAAGACATCACCGCCTGCTAGGTCATACAAAGGCTAACAACCTATACCTCACACTAAAAGAGATAGTATGGTGGACCAACCTTATGCAGGATATAGTTGATGTTCTGAAAAAGTGCACAGTGTGCGAGAAATACACCAGTACAAAGGCTCCTCAGCCAACGGTCAACCCAGTACCAGAACCTGAACCATTTAAGGTTTGGGGGCTAGATGTAGTGGGGCCCTTCCCAGAAACAAAGACAAACCAACATTTCTTAATTCTAGCTATCAACTTTGCCACACGCTGGCCGGCAACAGCGCCCATGTTGATAATAATAATGTTGACAGTGGCCATGTTGAAACTTTGTCAACATGGCCACTGTTGACTCAAAACTCTAAATCTCCTATGTTTTTTGCTAGTTGTGCTAGCTTAATTCTTTTTTTAAAGCGTTCAGGGACGCAAACCCAGAAAACACAACAAAATTGTGGCCATATTGACACAATTTAATATTAAGCTTAATAAAAAACTCAATTTAACCAGGTTTTTCCTTTACTTTACTAATAAAAATTAGTTTATTTTTTATTTGTTTTCATAACGTAAAAGTGTCAATGTCAACACTTTTTAAGCATAACTTATTTTTAATAACAAACCTGAAGCATCTACAGTAAAAAAAGTGCATATTTAAAAATATTTTTTATTGAATTATTATATTGAAAAAGACAGTGCACATACATTTGATTGTTGAAAGGTTCATGTTATAAATATATATGTGGCACTTATTACGGCTTTGATATATTAAGTGGATTGGTGGCTAACAGTGATTCAATAATTTAAGTGTGAGTTACTATGTAAGTTACTATAGAATTTATTATTAAAAATAATCTTGACACTCATAAATGTCGTTTATTTGCTTGTGATTATCCCCTGGGGTGGAGTTAAGCAAATTGGAGTGGCGTGATTAAGCCTAGATTAATATGCCACCTCATATAAAGAATGTTGTAAGTGACGTTGTCAACACTTTACCCTTTTCAATACTGAAAACAACTTTCTTCACAACTTCACATATACGCAATGGTAAAACATCATATTACCACTACCCAAATATAATTTTTAATAAAAGAATAAAGAACCTTGATACTTTTTTTACTTATTTTTATATGTTTTTTTTTAATTTTTATATGTGAACAAAAACACACAGAAAACAGTTAATTTTTGCTAGCCTGCTTAAATTTAATTAAGTGTACTATGAAAAAACATAGTAAATTTTCAAAAAAATATTGACAGTGACAACGTTGTCAAAAATAATGTCTACAATTTTTGTAATCAACAGTGAGAATTCAGCTTTTTTTACTAATTGTCACTCATAATGTTGACACTTTTCAGCTCTCACATATAAAACTTTCTGTTTTACATAATAAAAACTTCTCATTTTTTGATATGTTGTATTTTGACTTTGTTCTTTCATTTTTTTTAATTTTAAAAATAAAATCTATATCTAAATATAATACTTTCACATAAATATCTTAACTTTTAATTTATTTATTTAAAACTATAATAAAATAAAACCTATACAAGTATTTTTTAACTTTTACATGCCAATAAAAGCCATCTAAGATTTAATTTTTGTATATTATGCTTTTAAGTTGTTTTGTTTGTTTTTTACATACATTGCTTTATCTTTAAACAATTTTACTCATTATTTTAGGACAAGAACACTTCCAAACAGCCCAAAGGAACCAAGCGTCCCTCTAAGCCAACCAAATCTACCAAGAAAAAGCCTGTCTCATCAAAGAAGGCCACCCCCAAACCATCCCTAAAGCCCTCATCAAAGCCCTCCCCTGAGAAGAGCCCTGCTCACTCCACTGGGGAAGAGGAAACTGATGGCTCTCTTACAGAGCACAGTTTCTACAACTCAGCTTCTGACAAGGAGCCAGCCAAGAAGAAGCGGCAAGGCAAAAAGACCCCTCCCAAAGATAAGTCTCCTGCACATGAGGAGCACCACAATAAGCCCCCTTCTGCTTCCCCACCCCCGCCAAACTCCCCCCTTCAAGCTCATCTGGGGATGATTCAAAGCCCCACCCCAATTACTTCCCTGGCTTCCGCCATGCTCCTGCTGGCCCCTGGGACCCTCTGTTGGCCCACAACATCTGCAACATTGACGGCAGATTCAAGGTTCCCTCTTCCTTGCCCAAATACTTCCCAATCATGAGAGTAAAGGGTGGGCCGGTCATGGTGGCCAATGGGTATATCTTCAGCTACAACAATGCCAACTGGGGCTTCAAGAGCCGGCATTACACCTGTGAGGACCGCTCCTGTCCAGCTTGGCTCAACACTGAGCGCTGGGACCTGGTCTAAACCATCAAGGGCAAGCATACCTGCATCATGCCCAACACCACCATAGCCCGCCTTCTCAAGTGGTATCTGGTGCAGGTGATGCCCACCTCCAAAGATCTTTCTGCCACCCAGCTGGCTGTGCTTGCTTGCAAGTACCTGTCCCCTACCAACCTCAAGAGGGTCCCTACCCACACCCAGTTGGTCAAGTTTGTGAGTGATAGGCGTCAAGCCTCCAGTCCCCTGGCCAAGAGTGCCACCAGTATCAAGGACCTTATCCTCACAGATGCCCTCAAGAAGACGGAGGATGGTAAGATGTTCCTGCTCCATGACAATGGGCAGGAAGTGGAGGATAGGATTGTAGCCTACACCACAACCCAAAACCTGGAGCAGCTGAACACTGCTATCACCTGGCTGTGTGACAGCAAATTTGCTACTTGCCCCTCTCTCTTCAAGCAGCTTTGGGTTCTGCATGGGCAGTTTAATGACCAGGTCACCCCCCTTGTGTTCTTTCTCCTTCCTGTTGCCAAGACTGAAGTCTACACCAGAGCCTTCAAGATTGTCTGGGATGCTTTGAGCTCCCTTCCCACCAACCAGCTCCCCCTCCCACCCACACCACAAGGGCAAATCCTTCCTCCGCTGAGAAGGATGAGGCAACCATAGCCGCTGAGCAGCTAGCTCATGCACGCTCACTTGGGCCAAAGGTTATCATAATGGACTTTGAGCAGGCTCAGTTCAGAGCCTTCCAGGCCACCTTTGATGGAGAAGTCCAGGGCTGCTTCTTCCATTTTAGGTAGGCCCTTGTCAAGAATTTCAAGAATGAGAAGGACCTTTTTGACAAGTATCTTAATGGTGGTAAGGAGAAGTGCTGCTTTGCCCTGACTCAGTTTGCTGCCTTGGCTTTTGTGCGCCCAGAGCATACTGGGCTTGGCTTTGAGGCCCTCCTAGAGGATGCTTACGTGAAGAAGCACTCCACCATCTTCAAAGGCTACCTGGATTACTTTGAGCGCCGATGGGTGGGCAAAAAGATGACTGCCCGGAGAGGTAAGAGTGGGGCCACTACCTCTTGGAACTGTCAAGGCGCCTGCCGCAAGGGGGAGATGAAGACCACCTCTAGCCTTGAGGTTTGGCACAAGCACCTGAAGGTGAAGTTTGGGACCAACCCCAAATATAACAAGTTCTTCTCTAAGCTATAAGAGGAGCAGGCCCGGACTGTCTACAAGTTCTGTGACCTGGCCAACTGGGTGGCCCCCAAGAAGCAAAAGTCCAAGGAGCAAGACTACCAGGAGGACGTGCAGAAGATGGTCAAGAAAAAGTATAAAGTGGCATAAATTAAAAAATACCTTGAAGATGTTGCCACTGCTCTTGCTGGTGGCTTTAATTAGCCAAATAAACTTTTCTTTGCCTATATATTTTTTACTTTTAAACTTTTAATTGTTAATTTTTTGGATATTACTAATCTTTTAAAGTATAAATGATAAGTTTCAGATACAGTTTCAATGTGGTTTTGTAAGAAATATCTTATATTTTGTTAATTTATCTTTAAGCTATGAGATATTTTCAGTTATGCTTATATAAAGTATAATAAATTAAATATGAATTTTTTTATATATTGTAGTTATTATGATATATAAAATATCTTTATTTTTGGTTCATTGGAATTTTAATTTTTATGGGAATAAAAAATGATTTTATAATAAAGAGTGTGTTTTACATAGTAAACTGAAAAATAGTTGCTTATATCTCCTTATTCTTATTACTTCTGGTATTTTTTATTGCATTTTTGAACTCTCTGGGGTCATTTTAGTATAATAATGTATTTAAAATAATTTTTTATATTAAAAATGTTCAGGGTAAAGTGTTTTGTTAATTAAAAAAGTGTTGACATCCAGGAAACAACATTTAGTAAAACCAGGTCATCACTTTACTATAGTGTTGACATTAAAAGTGTCAACATGGCCACTGTTAATATTTTTAGTGTCAACATGGGTGCTGTTGCCCACTGGCCCATCTGCTGGGCAACAAAGGACCACAAAGCAGAAACCATCAACTGTTTAATTAACAAAGCAATCATAGCCGACTATAGCACTTCAGACTACATCATAACTGATGGAGCAACAGAGTTATCAGGTCACATATTTAATGACAACTTGAAATCCAAAAACATTAAACACTCCACAACCTCTCCATACAGGCCAACGGTAGAGTGGAACGCCTAAACAACAGCCTTATCAGGACCCTAGAAAAAATAATGAATGTCAAAGCCAAAGACACATGGCCACTATACGTGAAACATGCATTATTAGTATCCTGAGTCCGCACTAATCAAGGGACAGGCTATTCACTGTTTGAGCTAACCTACAGGTACAAGCCAGAAATAATCACCCACAACAAGCAGCCATACATAAAGATCCCCCCAGGGAAACCCCCCCACAGTAGAACAAGTACCAAATCTACAACACATGCCTCAAAGCTAAAATAACAGAAATAAAAAGGCTCAAAACACAACAGGTAACCTCCACAGAGGAACCACTTCCCATCAACTCCCCTGTCTGGATTCTACCTGGCAACAGAAAGGAACTAGACTCAGTACACAGGGGACCAGGAAGAGTCATCAAATACAGACCAGAGCACAACACTTACCTAGTAAAATTCCAAAGTGCCAAGAACCCAATTATCAAGAAATACCACAGAACCCGTCTCCCCTCAGTAAAGGAGAGCACTCAATCAGACTGGTTCCAACTAGCAAACAGCTCCAGGAGCATCAGGCGGCAGCTGTTAAGACAAAGCCCCCTCCTGATGCACCATAGTAAACCCTTAAGGGGGTGTTGAGGGTCTGGATGTACAGGCATTCTGGCTACCACCAACCTACTTAACATCCAGCTATTGCCTGATTTAGTCCCCTTTCAATATACTGTTTGACATACCGAGAATGGTAACCAAGCAATATCACCTGACCGTCCAAGTATCCAGTGGCTCAAACCCATCTAGCACATGACCAACCCTTAGGTTCAATCCAACTAAATCCCCACCACAGCCAAGTCTATATAAGTCTAAAGTATTATCCAATAAAAGATACTTCTCTTCTTTCTTAATTCCATATTTGAAGCTTCCCCAAAGGGCGCTCCTTATCAATGGAAAGAGTGTTGATCATTCCAAAGTTCATAAAATGACACTCAAACAACCTGTAGCATGTGCAGAAGGCAGTTTTTGCCTTTTCCTCTGGTACAATGCGGACCTGGTTGTACCCTGTGGTGAGATCAATCTTACTGAAGACCTTTGCACCCGCAAGTGTGTCAAACAGGCTGTCAATTAGCAGTAAGGCATATTTGTTCTTGACTGTCACCTTGTTTAGAGCGCAGTAGTTGGTTACCAATTGAAGGGACCAATCCTTCTTAGCTACAAAGAAGACTGCGGCCCCATATGATAAGAGAGGGGCAGATATTCCCTTATTGAGCACGTCCACAAGGTGTTGACCAAGAGTCTTGTCTTCCTTGGGTGTCAAGCAATAAAGAGGGTGTTCCTTGGGCAGCAACCCTTGCAACTGAACAGCATGCTGTATTTGTCTTTGAGAAGACAACTGGTCTAATGTTTCACTAAAGACTTCCTTGTGCTCCTCAAGAAGTGCTACAAGTGCTGGTGGGGGTGGGGCAGTCAAGGGAGGAGATGCAGTGGGTTTGGAGTGGATGACTTCAACTGAACGCTGGTTGAAGTCCAGCTTCCCACCCTTGAAATTGTATGTATCAGTCTCAGTGAGCCTGACAAAAACAGTGTTGTGGAGCAGTTTACTCATCTCAACAGGATAGATCTTAAAGCCCACCCTATTTCTGTTGAGTGTGATCACAGAGGTATCCCAGTCAATGTATGGGTGGTTGTGTCAGAGCCAGTTGAGGCCAGCAATAACATTGTGGCTGAGCCCTGTCATGATTGGTGTTGTGAATGCCGCCATTCACCATGTTTCAATTTTGCCTTTGATGGCTTATTTTGAGGAAAAATCTCTCTCTTTTGCTTTCACCCCTCAAAATAAGTCTATATCCAAGCTGGGAAATACAATTTTTTGGTTTCCTGACTCTGTGCAACTCACTTTCCCCACTCATACTTGTGGCAAGTGATCCTACCGTCCTGGTATTGTTTTGTGGTATCAAAAATCACTATATACTACATTTCTTATTCATCAATAAAAATTAAGTTATATTCACATTTTTGTCTTTGTGTCTTAAAGTACTTTGGCGCCCCTCTCTAGCCACAACTAGTATAGATTATTCATCCAGGGCCACAAGGTAATTGCATAGCCTTCCCTGCCATCTAACCAAGATGTGACAGTCCACGTGTTTGGTTTGCAGGTGGGGCTTATATTGGCCAAGTGGAAGTTTAGTGACTTTTGTTGAAGAAGTAGCTGTAGGACTGGTCTGAGCTGTTGGAGACTGAAATGAGCTGTTCAAAGGACCAGAAGATGATGGTGAAGGACTGGTGGTCCGGAGAAATGAGCCAAGATTTTGATGAATTGATTTGCCAAAGGGGTAAAATGTGGAATGTTTTTCCTTGGTTTAGTAGTAAAATCAAGAATGAATGTGGATAGAAGTGTGGGTAAGATATTTATTTATTAAGTTCCTAGGATAGATGAGGGTATGTTGCTATGAGAGCTGGATACAAAGTTGTTTTTGTGGGATGTTTTCCTTGGATTTTACTATATTTATAAATATATGGGGAAAACATTGAAGAGGTTCAAAAAGAAAATTTTAAATAGTATTCTACTATTTAAATTGGTTCAGGTTGAATGCAGGGAAGACTGGTGCCAGAATAATGGACCGGTTAACACTTTGGTGCGTGAAGAGTTGTCAATTTGAGCGGTTTGAGCGATGTAAATTGGTTTCTTAGTTGGATCCCGGTGGAACTTCAGAAATGGTCTTTTTCTGCGCTCTGTATTCATTGGTTGAGTTCTGGAAGGTTTCCTGATGAAAATGATTGGTTGGAAGTCAAAAGCTTAAAGTACAAGCAAGGAAATAGTGAATTAATACTTTAAGCTTTTGAGAAAGTAAGTATGTAAGCTTAAGTTATTATAGGAAAAAGTGAGCGGCAATAGTTTAAGCTTCTGAAGAAAGCCATTTTGAAGGCGGAACCGTTGAGAAAAGGACACTATAAAAAGGTGACTGGCTGGAAAGTTACAGGGTCTTTTTGAGGTCTTTCCAGGTTTTTGTCGGGATCTTTTTGAGGCCTTTTGAGTTTCTGCTGAGAGGTTTTTGGAAGCCTTTGATCACCAGCAGGAGCTTGATTGCACTTATGCAAGTGGAGTAACAAGGCCACTGGAGCTATAAAGAGAGCTGAAGCCCACAATAACAGAGCAGGAGCCCAAGAATAAGAAGCTGGATCTTAAGCGCGGTGCTGGAGTCCAAGTTTAAGGTGCAGGAGTTCAAGTTTAAGGAGCAGGAGTCCAAGACCAAGTACAAGGAGTCCAAGATATTGTTGGAGGACTCCAAGTATTGGCAAATCCATATTGTTTCCTTGACCCCCCCCGGGCCATATACCAGAAGGTTTCTAAGGGAATCTTCCTTCTGAGAGTGAATAAAAGCCCATTTTGACCCTTATACATATTTCTGAGATACATTTTCCCTTACTAGAGAATGAAAATCCCTTCCAGCCGGTCCCTAGCTACAATCCAGGACACACTTGGGGACTGGTGGACAGGAACCCCACACAAGACTTAGTATAAATCCAATCCTAAGGTTAGGATTCCCTGTTGTGTGTCTGTGCTGCACCTCAGAACACGACAATTGGCTCAGAGAGCTTAACCTGGATGTTCCCCATTCTCACAGAGAAGTGTACCGTCTCATGTGTGATTGCTACTCTCCGGGAGTCAGCTACGCACACTGCTTTGAATCAACTAGGTACTCAATCTAATTGTTGGAAATCTGTGAATTCCTGGTTGATCATGGTGTGATTGGCCCCAGTGTCTATCAAAAGTTTATGGGTGTTCCCATGAAAATGGAAGTGGTAGGCCAATTAGGTGATTTTATTGGAAGAATGACTTGCTTGGAGGACAGGGTTGTCAATATGGACCTGGAATATATCAAGGGTCTTGACATTGTGCACATTATAGTCACATGGGTTTTTGGCGAGAAGAGATTGGGAGTGTGGGTCAAGCGGGGCTGCAGAACTTCTCGGATCTACAACCCCCAGGCTTTTCCCGGGTCCTTGATCTGAGCCAACTGGAGCTCCCCCTTGTGAGAGTGCTTAGCTCCATTTTCCTGCTGATAGGATTGGCAACAGCCCACTTAGTTGTGGGCGCTGCCAGGCACAGGACAAGATTGAGAAGGTGCATCATTGGATCTGCAACCCCCCATTGAGGCTTTGTTGTTGGCCTCCACAATGTTTTTGTAACAGTTGTCAATGGAGGTACAACACCTCATGGGGGGCACTTGCAAATGTGGGGCTTAAGCCCATTGATAATAAGAGTGAGAAAATGGTGTTCCCATCAGTGACAGCCTCTGGGGAGGTGGCAAGGGCTTGCTGCCAAGCTGCTAGATATTTGGAGACGGATCCTGTCTGTTTGATAGCCAGGATAGGAGTTCCCACTATGATGGGAGAGAAAGTTTTACTTTAGCGGGATTTTGTGGTGTCCCTGAATGATGCTCACATGACATATAGCTCTTGACTTGCCCAGTTAGTAAACTACACTACAGCAGGCCCCCAAAAAGATGCCAAGATGTGGTGGCAACCCACATAGGTTCAGGCACTTGGCAGATGTGAAGGCGGGTTTCTGTGAAATGGAGCCAGCTAACAATGTCAGCCCCTTTCACGCCACCCGCAAAGGATTTGAGCTGGAGATTTAACATGTGTTGGGAGAGATCTGACTGAAGCAGTGTGGCACTTGTGTTGCGCTGCCCCAGGTGGAGGCAATTGTAGACGCTTGTAAGTACCAACTGGTCCTGGTAGATAATGTATCCTTCAGGGATGTCCTCCTTGGGGATTGGAAGGGAGGTTTCTTGGTGAGGAGTAGTCATACAGCCCGTACTCTGTCCTTTTTGGGGGGAAATTTTTCTCTTAGGTAGGTTGTGAACCTACTTCTGCTACCACTGTTGCAACTGAACCAACAATAGTTCAGTATTTGATTAGGGAAGACAAACTTCTAATAGAAAGGACAAGAATGAATAGAATAAGATGTAGTTTATTGTAGAATATTGTGATTAATATACCATATAGGAAAAGCCACAAGGCCACAGGAGGTGGCACAGTGGTGGGTTCCATGTAAGGTTTGAAGCCAAGGAATAACTTGTGCAGGGATCAGCAAATTCAAACTGGCAGCGCTTCTAATTAGGAGATAGTGCCCACAATTTGACATTACCATCAGATTGATCCATGCCATTAGATACATCCTGGGGTGACTCATTAAGCGCCTTCTGTGTATTGTAAGATACATTAGCAGGTGAGTAGGTAAACTTTGTTGCAACATTATAATTTTAATTCACCTCATCTTCCTCATTAGTAGGAGGATTTCTTATAAGATAGTAACTCCCAGGGCCTTAAAGTAGCTAACCTTATTAATCTATGAAGGCTAAACTTTGGCTAGAGTAAACCTCAAATATTTCATTATAAAGGCTTTCTGTCATGTTCTCTTAGATGTCACTGTCAATATCCAAATACAACAAAATGGTGCTCACTACAGGGGCTGCAAGCTCCTTGGTTACTCTTTTCTTGCGTAAATTCTCTGGAACTTTCCCCATGATTACTGAAGATGCCAGCTTCTTCTAATTTTCTGGCCCTCCTCTTGAAGAGGACATCTCTGACCCTCCACATTATTCAATGTTCATGATGCTATCTCTGGGACCTGATATGGTCCCCCATTGTTTTTTCTCAGCTATGGTCAAGTATGTGAAGCTGCTCAATCTCTCATTGACAATAGTGAAATTGCTTTGTAATCAATCCCTGGCCTCTCTCCTTAACTTGAGGCTCAAGGTATACATTTTTTTATTAATTTTATTTGGTATATTAAGGTTCAAACACACACTGTTTGATTGAAGTACACCAATTTATATTATTATCACAGCCCATACCAGAGCCCAGCTGGACTCTCACAGGGGAGGCAGGCTGGGCGTGAAAGGCTATGTACATAATTGGCGTCATCCTGACTATATAATTCACAGCAGTGGCTAGGTGGTGTCAACTTCCAGCATAGGGCACAACCTGATTGACCAGCACCAATACCTTAATGTAGACAAACCCCAACTTACTGAATTCTTGGGCAGGAGGCGCACTGGGCAAGGGGGAGTGGTGAGAATCTCCTTCATGATAGTCAGAATTCAGCCTCTAGAATGGCCAGAAGGAATATCCAGGCAATGAGGGTAGGAAAACTCAAAGTCAATGGTGTGAGGTGGCGTAACCAGGTGAACAGAAGCAGAGCCAGGAGGAAAAAGATAGGTGTAAGTGTATTATGTAGTATATTCACAAAGAGGTGCAAACATAATGATGATATTGGTGCAAAAATAGATAATTCCTGCAAGAAAATAATGGGTTCTGGGCATAAAGTCATTTATTTTAATATATCAACTGTGAGGAAGGCTTCTCCTCCTCACTACTTATACTTACTGAGGAATACTTAGCCTTTTGTGCCACCAGGCCTCTGGTGGCAACATTTTCAGTGATAATTGCAAAATGGTTTAGAAATTGTGCACTGGGACCTGGGAAGAGAATAATATTGGCTGTTTTTTCATGGTCATGGGTTTGGCTGCAGTGTGCTGAGGTGCCACAGCTATTATTAGAACCTGTAAGCGTTTGAGCGCCCAATCGAACAATTGCTTTCCTGATTTACCATTTCCTGATAGCAAATTGACCCAATCTTGTTTTAATTTTGGTACCAGGGTTTTGCAGCACATGGGCCTCACGGACCCCTGGTCATTTGCGGTCAGAAAGAGGGTTTTCCTTCTAGAAAGCAGTTGACAATGACTTCCACACTGTTGGTTGTGCTATGTCCAGGCAGGCTAGCTGATTGTCTAGGGCATTCTGGGCCCTGACAATTGTCAGAGTTTAAATCGTTTGTGTTTGATTTTTATATATAATAAAAAGTTGTTTTTATTGTAACCTTTATCCTTGCTGGTGTAAGCAGCTGAGCTCTTTACCAATTCACAGCTAATGTGATTAAAATAAAGCAGCAATTTAAGAAATATTTCTTTGAATATGATTTCTTTAATTTTTTTAAACCTTTGATGATAAAAAGGGGGTTTTAAGATTATAAAATTATTGCTGCTAGCAAATCACATATCAGTTTGTCGATCTGAGATCACAACTCACTGCTCAAGGAGCTGATAAACCATGACGATCCAAAATTGGGTTTTAGTTTAGCATTTATAGGAATGCGACAAATTTCTACGAGCTCTAAATTGGACAGCGTATAGCAGTCTTCAAGCCAGTTATAAATAAAATCGAGTCTGTTTAAACAAAATTCGCTCAGCCCAGAACGAAATCGAGAATCAGAGAATTTATATTAAATAAAAGTAGATTTGGATCGGCTTTCATTTCGTTGTGGGCTAGGTAAATTCTGTGCATCTCAACAGGTTTATAACCTACTGCAACCTTGATAAAGATCGATCGCCAAGAAAGTCTTGCATTACTTGATGAACTTAATCAGATCAATTAGCTTCAAGTATAAAAGTTCCGATAAGAGTATTGCTCCCCATTCAACTTAAAACATGCTAGCCCGAAGCAAATTTTCACAGTACGTATTAAAAGGTCAAGGTCTTCCTTGCCTTTTGGCCAATAGAAAAAGCGCTTCTGCTATCAATTTTAAAAACACAGTCCAAATTCGCAACAGCTCTAGTGCAAAAGATGACTTGCCCCAGGACCGGAATTTGACCCAAGATGAAATAGAAATGTTAAAGCCAATGCTTCGAGTAAATCAAGCGGGAGAGATCGGAGCAAACTACATTTACGATGGGTCAACATCTGGTGTTTAAGAGTAATAAAAAGCTAGAGCCTTTGATCAAGGTATATATTTTAAATTATTTTTCAAACTATAAAGTTATTCTTTTTGATTTTATGATTTTAACAAGCACTATTTTTTAAAAAAATCCCGGAGATGGTTAGTAAGCTAGAATGCATCCTCAAGCTTCCACCTCAATTTTGCATAAAAAACATTCAGTTTATCTCGGTTTCAACTTTTTGGCTTTTGTTTATTTATAGCACCTTTGCAATACGAAACAAGTTATCTTTCCACAATAACCAAAAGCAAGAGATATTTTTAACCCTTAAATATAATCAAGATAATAATTTGTTGCGGAGTTTACTAACATATGAACTTTACAGCACATGTGGGAGCAAGAAAAAGTACACCTTGAAAAATTTGATGACCTCGTTTCAAAATATAATGTACGCCCAACTGCGCTTACGCCGATTTGGAAACTTGCTGGATTGACTCTAGGCATTTCAACTGCACTTCTCGGGAAAGAAGCCGCAATGGCGTGTACTGAAGCTGTCGAAACTGTCATTGGGGAGCATTACAATGAGTAAGTTTTCCAATGATTACCTTGAAACTTATTTAAACATTGCAACGCCATTTTAATGGGTATACCATTGTTTATGCCACCCTTTTTTAAATGGTGCTTTATGCATTTTTAGCACAGCTATTCTATAACTAACCACACTTTCAAGTCAACTCAGAGACCTTGCGAAGACAAATACGACAGAGTTCCTTGAACTAAGAAAGGTAATTTTTTAAAAATCTACCACAGGTTTGGAACTTTTAATCTTAGTTAGATTGGCATAAATTCTAGTTACTATTCATAGCAAAGTTGTTTTAGCTCGGCTTAAGTTCTAAATATCAGCGTCGCTTTTATTCTAGGGTCAAGCTAGTTAATAGAATGTCAATGTTTTTTGCACATTTTTATTTTTAAAGCATAGTTACTGGGCCTTAAATAGCAGCAATCATCATTACCCCGCCTTTGCTTTAGGAATAAGCTGCCAAAAGAATTGATGTGTCCACTATTTCTTCTTTAATCTGATTTTGATATTTAGTAATAGTACTATATACTAGTTAAATCACAGTGTATATTTTTAAATCTATCACCAAACACAGCTAGAGTAATTATTCAGTCTTGCTCAATCTACTTTTATTTACAACTTGGTTTAAAATTACATCAAGCTTGTCGTGTGTTATTAATTCCTTATCTATAATATGCAAACAGACTATTAAGGCTTTCCGTGACGATGAGCTTGAGCATCTTGAAACTGCAATTGAACATGATTCCCACAAGGTAAAGAGGCATTGTGATATCTATTTAAATCAATGAAGGCACCTCTATATAATGGGCTTAATTTTGTCATCCAGGCTGGATGCAAAACAGCCATTTGGGTGGCTCAAAGAATTTAGCCTCACCTCTTTTAAGCTTCGATAAGGGACATATTTCAACCCTACCTCCTGACAATTCTTCACTGCACATACTTTTTAACATCGCGTTTGGGTCATCTAAAGGATTATTTTTAAATCTAGTAAATACTTACTGTTTAGTTACCATCAAGGCTTTTCTACAATTTACTTTGGATTACCAATGTCAACTTCATTTTAATGTTGGTTGAGAGCTGTAGTCATAAACAGGAATAGTTTTCAGTCATTAACTATTATAAATTCCAATATTTTTCAACTTATGACATCTGCTGAAAAATGCCTTTACTATTATAGTCCCTAAAAGATCCTGCTTTTCAGCTTAACTGGCTTCTAATTTAGTAGAATGAGTACTAGACTACTGCTCGAGGTGCTTTGATAAGGCTTCAGATATAGCTTTAACAATCAAATGTCCTCCTGAAGGAAACACTGTTTTAAAAAGAGTAAGCAACCAAGCTTATCGCAGTAAAGTGCCCTTTATAGCAAAATGTGATATCATGTCTTAACTAGGATTGTGGCAGATCTGAGACAAAGGCTGCTTTATTATAAAGTAGCCTTTGTCTCAGATCAGAAAACAAATTCAGAAATTTGAAACCATCAATTTTTCTGGATCTGGAGCCTTAAATTTCACCACTGACACAGGATCTATTTTGGATCTTATTAGATCTATTGATGGGTAGAATAAATTTGGTTATAATTTAATTTTTAATAAAATAAGATATATAAAATTTCAAATTAAATCTTGTTTAAAAGTTTAGTTTTTTATTGATTTATTATTATTTTGCTTCACTTGGTCAGGAATTCTGAGCACTATGAGTCAACTGGCCCATCATCCTCTCTGCACATTAGGTAGTCAACACATAGACAGCATTCCACCCACCAACCAGGATAGAATCAGGGTTGATTATATTGATAGATTGGACCATTTAGAAAACCTAATAATAGCTTCAATGGTCCAAACCTGATCCAGATCTAGGGTCAGCCACTGATTGGCTAGATAAAGATAGGTAGACCAAGACACAGCCAAATCATGTCTCAGAATATCCTGATATAACAGGCCAACACTATTCCGCTGCAAATTGACAATAGGTCAGAGTATCAAAAAATTAGGAAGGTCAAACTCACACCAAAACAACAACTATCCCGCTGAGCTAATAACCTGAGCTTAATTGCAGCAAATTCAAGTATTGCTAAACAAAGTTTCACTGCCCCACCTTACTTCGGAATAACCGAAGAAATAAAAAGTTCCCTGTGAATTGTAAATCACATGCTTCTGCAGCATGGATACCTAGCCCTGGGGGTTGATACTGGAAGCCTGGGGAACAGATAGGCTGGCCAAGTTAGAGCTAGATTCACCAAATGATATCCTGGCAAGAGAGTGTCAACCTCCTATATAATGAATCCCTTTTTAAAAACAAAGGCAGAACAAACCTTATACAACACCCTGGGTAGGAAATAGATGACCTATTTGTACCTATATCACTACTGAGCTGCTAACTAGTACAAACTTCCAAGACTAGACTCTAGTACATCAATTATTGTGAGATCTCTTAATGACCACCTTTGCAGGTGCTGTGTCTTCTGAACAAAGGATTACTTATGTATACTATCCCTTGTGTTGACCGCTCTGCTGCCAGCCTTATGTACCCAACCCCAATTGGTAGCCTGGTTGTCATCATACAATTCTCATATCAACAACTATGAATACTGTTGTAAATTGGATCATATACAAATGATTATAGGAAATCAATGAATAATAAGCTGATAATGCAAAATCCTGTTCCACTTGTAGTTCTGTCAGATCAGGTGAATCAGATAGATTGATTACTGATGTAAAAGTACTCCATCTGAGCTATTAAATCAATTATGGGTTGGGTTCAGAAACTACTAGCACCTGCTAAAACAGGCAGTTGTAAAGTAATCTATTCCCGGAAAATTTGCACATTCTCTTTTCCTGCTGGATTGTACAGATCACCCAAAAAGGCAGGAATGCAGCTGCAAGTGCCTTACTGGATCCCAAAACATTCCATCATGTTCCAATTGATAGTTCAGGTGCTAATAAACCTCTGCATCTATTGTGCCTCCAAAGGTGTATATACCTTCCCTTCTTTTATCCAATAAATATGTACTTTTAAACACTTACCTGGTTGATATACATTTGACCACTCTTAGTTGTTACCTCCACTGGGTAGTTAAAGACTATATGATATCTTATAAGTGGTAAGCTATTGTAAATAAAGCCTTTCATATTTTTGCTAAGCAAGCAACTCACCAAGACATACCCAGAAGGACTGAAAGGGCTGAATTCACAGCACCAAGCTTAATATATCTTGAATTAGGATCTTTAGCAGGTTGAGCTTAGTTGTGGGGCTTTTGGTTGATTTGATGTTTTTTCAGAGAGTGACTCTTAATTTTTTGAAAAATGAACTCAACCAATTTTGTTGTGCTTTATCATGTATGCTTTTAAATTAGAGGTATTTTAAATATTTTCTTTTAAAAAGGCTGCTTGATTTAAGATTTAATCACTGAAATATGATAATTTTTGTGATTGTGCTCATGTAGTCATAAGTAATATGTGACACTGTGTCTAAATATAAAAATAAATGGAATTATTTTTGGTATTGATTTTGGTTAATGCAATTAAAACAAAATCAGCATATATTCTCAATTAAACAAATTACAATCCAGTTGCAATCCAAATTTACATTTTGATACTAAAAACTATGGTTTATTTTATTTAGAAAACTCAAAAAAGTCCCCCAGCTATGATTTTGAGATAATTTGATATTGTGATGCAGGACTTTATGTGCCAGTCATATTGACCCTTATTCACTCTATCATTTTAGTAAATATGGTAAGATAGGGAGCACATCATTCCTAATTTCTCTTCTTATAAACCATAATCAATCCTATTTCTTGTTTAAAGAGCATCTTATTAATCAAAATAATATGTTTATATGTGGCTTAAATACTTCATATTTACAATTTTAATAAGTAAAAATTCCCCCTAAATATATGTTAGACTTACAGTAGTTTTAAAATCTATGGCAACAAGCAAAAAACCTTCAGATTTAAACGAATTCAACTCAGATGTAAATGAAAATAGCTAATCTGTAAATGCAATTAGAACTTAATGAATTTATATTTATTTATAATAGATTTGGGCTCTATCAATTTCATTTTCAGATGATTTGATTTTGTTTACATCTGAGTTGAATTCATTTAAATCTGAAGTATTTTTGCTTGTTGTCAGGTTTTAAAGCTACTGTATCTAAAAAAATGTTGTAACAAGTTAAGTTTTAGACATTCTGTTTTTCAATTACCAGTCAGAGTTATGATTTTAGCTCACATAATGATGAAATACACAAAATATGATGTAGTTTTTATTAATAAGATTACCTAACCTGGTGATAGGTGGTGTAATTTCTAATGTACTTAAAAAATAAGTTTATATTGGTATTTATTATGTAAACAAAGCTTGTACATACAGTAGTTTTCAAACCTGTTGAGATAAACATATATTATTCAGTTTAGAACACATGAACTCAGTCTAAAAACAGAATCAAAAATCAAGGAATTTATATTAAATTGCAATAGATTTGGATCCACTTTGATTTTTTTTTAGACTGAGTTCATGTGTTCTAAACTAAATAATATACATTTATCTCAACAGGTTTAAAAACTACTGTATACTCTTTTAATATTGACCAAACTGGTTTTTCCAAGGTGTAAATTTAGTATCATTTCAAAAAAATCATAGCAGCCGTCAAATAGTTTTAAAAACTAGACTGACAATAAAAACCAGTTGAAACCAGCTTGTGAAAGTCTATTCCCAGATACATTCCTTGAATAATGGATTATATCACATATTTTGGAAAAATATTGGCCTATTTGAAATAGAATATTTATAGGCAATAGCATTATAGCCAATAAAAGTGGAAATCCTTATTGAAAACCAGTTCCATAGAAATAAGAGCAACCAGTTTTTTAATGTATGCTTTGGTTACTTATCAATAAAAATAAGCAAAAGCTCAAAAAAGGATCCTGCCAGGGATTGAACCTGGAATCTTGAGTTTTGTAGACTCACGCCTTATCCATTGGGCCACTTTTTTTAAACCAATCAAATTACTTTATCGGGGGAGTATGGGGGGTATCTGTCTGGGAGCGCCCGTTGAAAATACAGCTCATTCTTGCTAAGAATTAAGAGCCAGAGACCAGCTAAAAGCTAGCTGGCATGTCTCATAGTTGTGGAACAGTTTGCTACGTTTTGTGGTCAGGTTTGCAATGTGTCTTTTACCCTCGGGTATGAGTTTTCCAAATTTAGAGATCCTCTCTAGAGTCTTGTCTACCTGGGCTTTGAACCCCAAGCATGACAGTAAAGCAGTGCTATCCCTGTTGTGGATCATCTTTGCTTTTTGCGTCAAGTGAATCTGCCATATTGCTTTGTGAAACAAGATGGCTCTGAGTTGGGGAGGGACTGTTGGGAGGGATTTATGAAAGAATAGATCTTGTCCTGGGTGAGTCCACATTGAGTGGGGGATGTCCAGGCTTTTGTAGACCTCTTTCAAAATGGCCCTCAATTTTGGGCATGTAAAGTATCTATGGGCAATACCTGCAGTTGGGAAGCCACACAGATTGCACCCTCTATATGGGTAGGAGGGACTGCATTGTTTGTCAGTCCTATATGCACGGTTCATTACGCGCCAAGTGGTGATGCGCTGTGATGCTCCTACTAGCCGGGAATTCATCAAGTGTAACAGGTCCTTGAGAGGGATTGTCAAGTCCCTGCCTTTGCCGGTCCAGGTCCTGATTAATTTTGGGCGTTCTGGTTGGGGGCATTTTTTTTGGGTTATCTCAAAGTTCTTTGAGTTGGTCTGAATGTTGCGCTAATAGGTAGGGAATGTCATATTAAGAATCTTAGATCTTATGATATTCTTATGTTGATCTCCAGCTTCTTCCAGCTCTATTTTTAAATTCCTTACTTGATTGTCAATTTCTTCAGATGGGGCAACTTCTTTAACGCTCCATTGAGCTTGTTTTGTTGCTCTCCATGATTCTTTCCAGAAGGCCAAAGATTCTCTATTAGCTTGCAGTCCCGGGTGAGTCATCATCCAAATTTTCAATGAGCTTGTGGTAAAGGGGGTTTTAGATTTCATTGATGCTATCCAGTTAGTGGCACGTCCCAATGCTGGGGATGGGGATTCAGCTTCAATTGCTGCAAGGAACCCCTTAGACCAGATCTGCCTGGCTTTATCTGCAACAGCCAGAAGGCCCATACCGCCTGCCTTTTTTGGGATTTGTAAATAATCCAGCTTGATAGGTGCAGCTGATGCTTTACCCCATAAGAAAGATTGGGTAAGGGAGTCTACCTTCTTTTCAAAGGATTTTGAAAAGGGTATTAGGTGGGCCAGGTACCAAAGTTTGGAGTAGATGAAAACATACAGAGCCTGTATGCGGGTTTCCATATTAAGGAGTTTGTGTTTTCATTTTCTCATTCAATTTACCAAATCAGCTAGAATCTTTGCTTTGTTCTCTGGTAGGGCAAGGATGTTCTTGTTAAAGAGCACACCCAGGTGGAGGAATACTGTGCCGGCAGTGTCCATTGTGTATTTGTCTGGAGGGGTTAGCGGGCCAAAACCTATCTTTATCACAATTGTTTTGTCCATGTTAACCCTTGCAATTAATGCCTTCTTGTATAGTTCTATGATCAGATTGAAAGCTTTCTTGTCTCAGGAAGATGACAGACCAAACACAGTGTCATCCGCAAATGCAATAGCTCTTAGTGGTTCTTGGCCTGGGTGCTTGATCCCTTCTATCTGTTGCTCAGCCGCGGCTAGAATGACGTTGAATGCAAAGTTAAATAATATTGGTGACATAGGATCTCCTTGTCTTAGTCCCTGGTTAACTATTACGGGTTCTGTTAGTTTGCCATTCAAGATAATTTGTGCTTTTAGATCCTTGTATAGGGTTGTGATCCAAGATATGAAGGCTTACAGAATTCCTACCAGTCTGAGCGCATCTTTGAGGAAGTCCCAATTGATTTGGTCATAGGCCTTTTCCATATCTAGGAAAATGAGGATGCCCTCCTGTTTTTCTCTAGGTCTTTCTAGTACATTGTGTACTTTCTCAATGTTTTCCCAGATATACCTAGTTTTAATGAATCCTTTTTGGTATTTGTGTATCAGTTTGGGAGCTAACTTCATAAGCCGGTCTGATAGTATGTGTATGAGGAGTTTGTAATCAGCGTTGGATAGGCTGATTGGCCTCCAGTTCTTCAGGTTCCTCTGGTCTCCCTTCTTAAACAAAAGGCATATGTTTACCAAGTTACCTCCCGGTATCTGGGCGTCGTTCTGAAGGCAGTGGTTAAAAAGGATGACTAATTCCTTGCATAGTGTATCTGAGAGGTGTTTGTATATATCCACTGGGATAGCATCCAGACCTGGGGACTTACCCTTTGGAGCCTCTTTTAGGGCTCAAAGTATTTCACCTTTAGTGTCAAGCCCTGCCCCAAAGGGCAGGCTGCTTAAAGACGATTAAGTTATTTTTCATTGTTTACTTAATCTTTTGGGTTGTTTATTAATTTCAAAAGTTAGGTCAAATTTTTAATAATTTATTATTTTAAAGTATTCTTACCTTTGTTTTACGCAATTTTCATTTAAATTGTTGCTTTTGTTGTTGCTTTGACTGCCTGATTCTTAATTTACATATATTTCTACTTTAAGTTAGAATATTTTCATCCATATTACCTTCAAACTCCTGCTTGCGTTGTTGCCGCTTCACCAGTTTTACCAGCAGATCTGCGTAGAGTACCGGCTTCTGTTTCTCCTTTTTCTTGCCTCTGGTTCTCCAAACTTCCCCAGTTGCTCCTCTTCTTGACTGCTTCCTCCCTGGTGATTATTGTCAACAGAAAAGGCTTTCTTACTATAAATAAAGAGCTTTTGAAGAGTAGGCTTTAAGCCAAAATTCTAAGTGATTTCTTCCCCTTCAACTTTACAATTTTTAAAACTTCAATTTTGTCATTTTTAGAATTTTGTTTTCTTTAAATTCATTTTCTTAGTTTAGCTTTTCCCTTAATCCAAATGGAACTTGCAAAACAACAAGCCTTAGGCTTGTTGTATCCATTTTTTCCCCTTAAGGAATCTTTCAATAGTTATATGTATCAATTTGCAGATGGAGAATATCCTAATATTGATATTCCTTTAGTTACAAATTGTTCACTATTGAACACTTTATTCCATCTTCTTTGCTTAGGGTTTTTAAACTCTATTACTCCATTTTTTATGCAATATAGGTTTTTAGTGGGTTTTTGTAAGATCATCTTACAGACAATACCTACATTCTTATATCTTCTAAATTTGAATCCCAACACTTTGCACGCTTTAGTTTATAACCTTACATCATTATGGGCAAGACCTTACATTATTTTGGCTTCTCATGGGATTGACTCAGGCAACACTTTTTCCATCTCTTCTATTATCTTTTTAGCTTTGTTTCTCTATATTATTATTGTAACTTTGTTATCTCTAGTAGTTTTTTTACTTGGTTGGTTATATGATAAGGTTTTTTGTAATAAGGAGGATCATATCCCCACTACTTACACCAACCAAACAGTAGTTCTCAATACCTTAGCCCATAGTTCACCACCCCCTAGTATTTTTAATACTTTAGCTTACGCACAGGCCCACTTTAATGCTTACAGGTCTGAGTTCTCCACTTACTCCCAGAAGGTCCTCTACCTTGCAGGGAAGCTCACTGGTCACTATAGAGATTGGTTTAGCTCTCATTTGATATGCAACCCAGGCATTCTCCAGAATTATGATCTCTTTGTCAGTTCACTCCTATCTTTCTCTGGAGAAGACAAGGAGTTGTCCACTCCCTCCGCTTCTCAGTTTGCAGGTCTCACAAAAGGTTCGCTTCCACTTGGCAAATACAATCGGAAGTTTTGCTCCCTCCAGTTAAGACTACAAGCCTCTGACGCTGAGGCTTGCAGCTTCTACAAGATAGGTCTCAACAGATTGCTCCAGGAATTTTTGGTCCACCACAATCTCCCTGACAAACTAGAACCTCTTATCAGAGAAGTGGTTAAGTGGAATCAGAAATGCCTTTCTTTGAAAACACACTCTCCTTCTAACCTATCCCCTACAGCCCGGTTGTTTATTCCAGACAAGACCTTGCTCTCTTCAACTCCTCCACCTGGCACTGAGCCAAAGTCTGGGGGAGGTTTTTGCCTTACTGCCAAGGAAGTCCTTAGAAGAAGGAACAACAACCTCTGCTCTTACTGTGGATCAAAGAAACATCTTCTACCAGCCTGTCCTCTCTCCAAACGTCCTCCCTTTGTCAACAAAACCTCCACCCTCACTTTGCTGTCCCTTAACAACACTTTCAAGTCACCTAATGTCTTAGTGACCATTCATGGACCCTTGGGAAAGATCAAGGTGCTTGCTCTTCTTGACACTGGCGCTGATGCCAACTTCATTGAGGAGAAACTTACCAAACTACTTGGACTCCCCGTCTTTGGATCTCTTGACGTTAAGGTGGGAAACAGTACTCTCATTGGCGCCACACCTATCCTCCAACCTGTCACCATTGGCTTGGAGGGCTCTCCATTACGCGTCACGTGTAACTCTTCCCCCAACTTATCCTTTCCATTCATCCTTGGATTCCTGTGGCTGAGAGAGTCTTTGCTTAACTTTGACCATCTAAACAACAAGATATCATTTAAATGCAATGACGTTGTCAAATTATTATCCTTTGTACCTGGTACCCTTGGCTCAGCTATCTCCAAACCAAACCTGACTGCTATCTCTAGTACCATCCCAGATACTCTTTCCTCCAAGGAAGAAGATGGATTACCTTATTGTTACTCTGACTTCAAGGATTTTTTTTAGTGAGGAGGAATGTAACCTGCTACCTCCTCATAGGCCCTACAATATTCAGATAAACATTAAGTCAGGCACCACTCCCCCTGGGGAAGGCTTATTCCTCTCTCTGACTCTGACAATACTCTACTAAAGAACTACATCAATGAGGAACTCTCCAAGGGTTTCATATCTCAATCTACTTCTTCCTGTTCTTCCCCAATCTTCTTTGTCAGTAAATCTGATGGCTCCAAGCGCCCTTGTGTAGATTATAGAGCCCTAAATGAGATCACAATCAAGGATAGAAGCCCTATTCCTTCTGCTGAGGCTCTGACAGATTGCCTCGCTGGTAGTTCTGTATACACCAAGATTGATCTCCAAAGCACTTTTAACCAGATCAGAATCTCTCCTGGCCACAAATAGAAGACCGCGTTCTGTACCCCATTTGGGTTATACAAGTACAATGTAATGCCTTTTGGATTATGTAACGCTCTTTCAACCTTCCAGGCCCTAATGAATGAGGCACTTCTGCCCTTCCTTAACAAGTTTGTTGTCGTCTATCTCAATGATATCCTCATATACTCCTATTTCATTGACAACCATGTTGCCCACGTCTACCAAGTACTCCAGAGACTTTGAGACTAGAACCTGTTTGCAAAGTCTTCTAAGTGCTCATTCTTCTGCACTGAGGTTGATTTCCTTGGCTATGTTGTCACTCAAAACGGTTTTGCTGTCTCCTCTAGCAAGGTGAATGCTATCCAAAGCTGGCCTGTTCCCAAGAATTGCTCATAACTTTGTGGCTTTCTTGGATTTGTAAACTATTGCTGTAAGTTTGTGGAAAATTTTTATTCTCTATTTTTGCCACTCACTACCCTCACTTCTCCTTCTGTCCCTTTTGTCTGGACACCTGAGGCACAGCTTGCGTTTGAGGCTACAAAGTCTGTCTTTGTCTCCACTCCCGTCCTCCTGATGCCTGATTCCTCCAAGCCCTTCTTGGTTGAGACCAATGCCAGCAACTATGCCATTGGCGGTGTTCTCCTTCAGCTTGGAGGGATGGGATTCAACACCCTGTTGCATACTTCTCTCAAAAACACCTTCCAGCTGAACAAAACTACCCTGTACACAACAAGGAACTTCTTGCCATCATCAAAACACTCAAGCATTGGCGCCGCTACCTTGAGGGACTTGACAAGCTTTTCCTCATTTACACGGACCATAAGAACTTGCTTTACTTCATTGAGTCACACTGCATTTCCCAAAGACACAATAGATGGGTACTGGAGCAGTCAAATTTCTGCTTCAAGCTTGTGTACAAGAAAGATGTACTTAATATCCTACCTGACGCTCTTAGTTGTCATCCTTCATTATCCAATGTTGACAAAGACTACAAACTTCTTAACACCAAAATGGTCCTTCCACCCAAGAGTTTTCTGAAACTTAATGGTATCAGTACTACAACCCCCAATATACTGAAGCAAATCCATGAATTTCAGCTTTCCAATAAAACTTTGTCTCAGATCATTGACACTCTTACAAACAATAAGACAGTCACAAATCCTTCATTCTCCCTGCTGGATGGTGTGTTATACTTCAACAACCTTTTGGTAGTTCCTTCTCTGGACCTTCAACAGGTTCTAACCATCACATTCCATGACTCCCTTGCTGCAGGCCACTCTGGATACAAGAAAACACTTTCTAAACTCTGCAATCACTTCTGGTAGCCAAAGATGTCCACCTTTGTCAAGTCATACATCAGTAGTTGCCTAGTTTACCAGAGAAGCAAACACTCCACCCAGAAACCTGTGGGTCTTCTATGCCCCCTCCCAGTCCCCAAAGGTCCTTGGCAGTCTGTCTCTCTGGATTATATTGTCCAGCTTCCTCAGTCTGAAGGTTTTGACGCCATACTGGTCATGGTAGACATATTCTCAAAGCAGGCTATTTTTGCTCCCTGCAATTCTAACATTACTGCAAAGCAGACTGCTTCCCTCTTTGTCAAGAACATCTTCATCCACCATGGTACTCCAAGAGATATTGTCTCTGACCATGGACCACAATTCCTTTCCTTGTTTTGGAAGGAGTTTATGACTCAGCTAGGTGTTCACCTTTCCCTTAGCACCTCTTATCATCTCCAGTCTGATGGGCAAACCCAACGTACCAATCAGATACTAGAATATTTCCTTTGCTGTTTTTCCAACAAAAAACAAGACAATTGGGCTTCTCACTTACCTTTGGCCCAGTATTCCTACAATGCTACTCCTCATTCCTCTACTAAGATGACTCTGTTCATGGTAAATTTAGGCTACACTCCTGCCTTTGTTCCTTCTGTCACCTCTTCTGTCCGTTCCCTGTTAGCCAAGGAGTTTCTTGTCCAGCTAGAACTCATCCAGAATTCCTTAAAAGAGAATCTCTCTAAAGCTATTGAGGTTTACAAGGTCCAGGCCAACTGTCATTGTCAGGAGGGAAAGGGCATTCAGGTTAACAACCTTGTATATCTAAATACAAAGAATCTTCCTATCAGATGGCCTTCCTGTAAACTTGGCCCACGGCTCATAGGGCCTTTCCTCGTAACAGAAAAGGTTGGGAAGGTTGCATATCGTATCTGGCTTCCTCCAGGGTATCGCATTCATGACGTCTTCCATGTGTCTCTCCTCAAACTTCAGACTTCTCCTCCTCCTTCTCATCAGAACAATGAAGCACCTCCTCCTCACATGATCCAAGGGACCCCTGAATATGAGGTTGACTCTATTATCAACCATTGTTATCACTATGGTAAACTGCAATACTTGGTTCTTTGGAAGGGATATTCTGTTGAGGAGAGTTCTTGGGAGCCATTGTCAAACCTTGAAAACTTTCTGAGGCCATCAATTCTTATATCCAAGCACATACTGAGCTTGGATCTGGAGGGGGTAATGTCATGCCCTGCCCCAAAGGGAAGGCTGCTTAAAGATGATTAAGTTATTTTTCATTATTTACTTAATCTTTTGGGTTGTTTATTAATTTCAAAAGTTAGGTCAAATTTTTAATAATTTATTATTTAAAAGTATTCTTACCTTTGTTTTACGCAATTTGCGTTCAAATCATTGCTGTTGTTGTCACTTTGACTGCCTGATTCTTAATTTTCATATATTTCTACTTTAAGTTAGAATATTTTCATCCATATTACCTTCAAACTCCTGCTTGCGTTGTTGCCGCTTCCCCAGTTTTACCAGCAGATCTGCGTAGAGTACTGGCTTCTGTTTCTCCTTTTTCTTGCCTCTGGTTCTCCAAACTTTCCCAGTTGCTCCTCTTTTTGGCTGCTTCCTCCCTGGTGATCATTGTCAACAGAAAAGGCTTTCTTACTATAAATAAAGAGCTTTTGAAGAGTAGGCTTTAAGCCAAAATTCTAAGTGATTTCTTCCCCTTCAACTTTACAATTTTTAAAACTTCAATTTTGTCATTTTTAGAATTTTGTTTTCTTTAAATTCATTTTCTTAGTTTAGCTTTTCCCTTAATCCAAATGGAACTTGCAAAACAACAAGCCTTAGGCTTGTTGTATCCATTTTTCCCTTAAGGAATCTTTCAATAGTTATATGTATCAATTTGCAGATGGAGAATATCCTAATATTGATATTCCTTTAGTTACAAATTGTTCACTATTGAACACTTTATTCCATCTTCTTTGTTTAGGGTTTTTAAACTCTATTACTCCATTTTTTATGCAATATAAGTTTTTAGCGGGTTTTTGTAAGATCATCTTACAGACAATACCTACATTCTTATATCTTCTAAATTTGAATCCCAACACTTTGCACGCTTTAGTTTATAAACTTGCACCATTATGGCAAGACCTTACATTTAGAGATGGGTTTTATCAATGTTGTTATATCCTGCAGCAAGCATCTTTTTAGTCTGGGACTTGCCATTTTGAAAAGATCTTGTTTTGCAATCTTGCAAGTTTTGCTAGACACAAAGAGGTTTCTGTAGAATGATGTGGCCACCTTTGCTATTTCAGGGGGTTCAGAGACCGGTGTCCCTGCTTCATTGTACAGTTCTGCAATGTTTGTTTTGAGTTTGGAGAGCTTAAGCTCAGCCATGCCTCCCTTTGTTGTGGATCCCAAGAGGCATTGAAACTTGAAGGTTGCGTTGATATGTGTGATTGTTTCATCCTTACATTGTAACTTACGAAGAGTTTTAGTGCATGACTGAAACTCTGTAAACCATTCTTTATTTTTTATGCCTGTGGGTTGGCTTTTTTTATTTTTAACATTTGTTTTTCTGCTTTTGCTTTTTCTCAATATCTTGATGCTTTCCAATGTTTTTCATATTCAGTTGTTTTCTCTTTAATGATTTCTTTTATTTTTTCCCATCTTTTTGGTATATCTTTTTCTGTTATTTTAAGTGCATCTATTATTTTTGGTATTGTTTTTCCATGGATCTTACCCATTCTATGTTTTGCATTGTAGCCGACATGATTGACCAGACCTGTTTCTTTTTTTTGGGCTTGGCAATCTTGACTACTACAATCATATGGTCGCTTAGCAAGGAAGTGATGACAATGGACTTTGAAGTGATTGACGCCAGGGCTCCAGCAACTAAGACGTAATCCAGTCTGCTCCCTTTAATTGGGGAGTCATCAATATCAAAGGCCCAGCAAGTAAGCAATGCAGGGCCTTCCTCATCCTTGTCAAGGGTGAAAATGAGACCTTTTGCCGCCATAAATTGGAGCATGGTGGCTTCCTTATGATGAGGTTTGTTCCGGACCGGGAAAGTATCCCGTAGTTTGTCTGTCCATGTATTAAAATTGCTAGCTAGCACTGTATTGTCGGTAATTTCTATACAGTTTAGTGTGTCCCATTGGGATTTGCTTTCATCAAATTGGGGGGATATATAGATTCCAATAATCCAAAGGGATTGGTGTGTTTTTGTGTCTGTTGCTCTGGCTATGATTATCCTTTCATCCTCATGGCTTTCGATGAATTCCAGGTCAATGTTGGGGCAGAGGGCCACGATGGCAACATGTTTGCCTCATAGGGATTGCAGGTTGATCTGGCGTGACCAGGGGTGTGCGCGGGAATTGGGGTTTAGGAGGGGTGTATTCAGTGGTGTTAAATCCTTGGATTTCAGAAATTATGAGCAGGTCAAGATTTTTTTGTCGTTTATAGTGATGCATTTTTCTTGCATGTGTAGCCCAGTTTCCCATGCTACGCGTGTTGGTGGTTCCAATAAACATTATATTGTTTGCCCGACCCACAGGTATGAGGATGAATATTGTTGGTGTTGGTTTTTTTTGTGGGTTCCAGAAGCTATTGTGTATACTGTGTTTTGAGATAGGGGTATCTTGTTTGGGTGGGTTATACTTTTTATAAGATGGAAACTGAGATGCTCCAAAATCTGTTTGCATCCCGTGATCTTCCCCAGGGATGGGTATAGGGTTATCTTTACAGGGGCGGCCTTTTGGGGCTGGGTCGTTTATAGTGAAACTAGGTTTCAGTTGGGTCTGGTTGGGGGGTTCCTGGGTGGGTTTGGGTTGTTGTGTCTTTTGTTTCTTCTGTGTTTTTGGGGCTTTGTTGTTTGCTTTCTTCCAGTCTTCTAAGTCTGGGTGAATTGTTCTCTCTTCTGCAATAGGTTCCACATCAATGTGAACTGTTGCCGGAGTGGATGGGTTGTTGTGGTCACCAGTTTTGCTTTTATTTGTCAGAGCTTCTACTCTTGCCCTGTCTTTGGCATGGCAGGTGGCCATGGTCTGCTGGATTGCTTGCATGTCAAGATATTCAGTTACATCAGGGGGTAGCCACCACACAGGTTTGGGTCATAGGAAAGTCTTTTTTCCTATTCTGGTGACCCCGCTTTCTTCATCCTGATCAATCTTGCTTACATGAGCGGTCTTTCTATGAGAGCATGCATAGGCCGTGTGTCCCATCTGATAGCAGAAACAACACACTGGACACTCTGTTTCGGGTTCCACATATGTCACGGTGTCAGCACAGCCAGGGAGACAGACAAAGCTTGGGAGTTTGATTCCTCTGCTCTTCATTATGGGGCCATGTCTAGCAAAATGTGGATTACCTTTGGGCGCATGCATTTTGCCATGTTTGAGCCTTCAATCATCACATCTTTAATGTCTCCATAATAGGATAGGCCTGTGACCAAAGCCTCGCGTACCCATTCATGTTCCATATTTGTAGGAAGGTTCAAAAAGGTTACCTATTTGGCTCTTTGTTTGTTGTATCAAGTTGCTTCAATTTTTAGTGGTGTCCCATTATGTATGATTTCAAGGTTTAGTGCTTTGTCCCTTATTTTGGGTGATTTGAAGCCAATGTCCAGGTATCTGTCTGTGGCAGACCAGTGGCTATCCACCTTATATGCGGGGTATGATTTATCAAGTTCTTTGTAAATCACATCTCTACACTGTTTTATTGAACCTTTGGTAAGTTTATTCACGTGAATGCAAATGGCATTATTAATTTGTGAGCGTGGAGTGTTCTTGAACGGGTTGCCTTGTGCAGTGTGTTCCCTTAAGAAATCCTTGTATGGGATGAACCCAAACTTGTTCAGTTCAGTTTCCATCCCGCTCTTTACTTGGTTGCTGTAGGATAGGTTCTTGTCTCAGGATGGGAGTTTGAGCGAGGGGGCTGTCTTGAATGTGAATCTCTTTATTGCCCATTCCACTGATTCATCCAAAGAATATTTGTTAGTCAGAAAATTGCTTACCTCAGTGGCGTTGACCTTTAGGTCTTTCAGTTTTTTAGCCAGGTCAATGTGGACTTGAATATTTGCCTACTGTATGGCTTCTGATGCTGGGAAGCCCTGTTGCTTCCATTCAATTGCCATGGCTGGGCTAATTGTCCGGTGAATGTATTTGTTGATGTCTGCATATTGGAGCTGATTTGTATGTAGCCAGTTTACTACCGTGACTGGGTTCCAACCTCCTTCTACAAATACGGAGGCTTCAGAGGCTGAGGCTCTGATGTCATACCATTCAGTTGCCTTTTCTGAAGTAAAACCAGCGTTGTCAAAAAGTCCAGCTGCTTCTGCATCTGGTAGGATGCTCTTCCAAATAAGGATTTGTTCTGCCGCAATTTTGGCTTGTAGCCATTCTGTTGCCTCTTTGGGTGGGATCTTACCTGTAAGAAAAGCTGCGGCTGTGGGAGATATCTTCTGGTTCATCCATTGCTCTGCATTAGTAAGATTAAAACCCTTCTGTATCCACATTGCGGCATCTGCTAGGGATGTGGTATGTCTCCATAATTCCCACTCAGCGAGTGTGATTTTTTTTATTGAGAGTTCTATGAAATTGTGTGGTTACTCCCACTGTCTGCCAGGATTTAGCTTCTTTCATTGAGAGGCCTTGGCCTAGCCAATATTTCATCTCAACGGGTGTATATCCGTTTGATTTCCAGTTGGTGGCAGTTTCCGTGGTCCACTCTTTGAAGGGGCCCCACAGATGCACGTTGTCAGGATTCCAACGGGCTTCCTTGAGCGCCCTGGCTTCTGCCGGGCTGATCCCAATGAACGCCCATTGTCGAGCGTCCTTTGGGAAAAATCCCTTGTTTGCCCAGTCAACAGCCTTGTTTGGAAGAAAAGCCATGACTCTCCATGCTTTAGCTAGGTCAATTGGGATCCTGCTAGCCGCCCATTCCATAGCTGTACCTTCTTTATAAAAAAATCAAAAAAAAATAGTCAGTTTATCTGCTGGTAGGTTGATCTCCTTCAGATTCTTTGCGTATTTAACCGGGACAAAGGCAAGGAAGTATTCTGCGGCCTCATATAGATTGAACCCGTATTTTTTCCCTTCTTTTGCCTTGTCAAGAGGGAGCTTGGCTTTTATTGCTTGTGCTACCTCTGCGACGTGTTTCAAAAGCATCATCCACTCCAGAGCTGCCTTGTTACGGATGCCCATATTCCTCATAGGTGTTGCTCATTCCAGGGGAATATCCACTTCTTTCCTGTGGACAGCAGCGTGGGATGAGAAACCTTCCTTCTCCCATTTTTTTGCTTTGTCTGGGCTGAAACCTGCCTTGTGCCATCTTGGTATAGCCGACACTGTGAAGGCGAGTTCACACCATCTTGTGATGTCTTCTTCCAGTATACCACTACCTTCCAGGATTTCCCTTGTAGGCTTGGTCAGTTGGGTTGGGGGTTTGCATTGGTTGCGTGGGCTGCCAGACCTGCCTCTTGGTTGGCTGCTACACGCGCTTTGAGTTCTTCTGTCTGGGCTGGTAGACGTTTCTTAGCATCTTTTTTGGGTAGGGTTTTTTTGTTCCCCTGTGTCTCATTTGCCTCTTTATGCTCTTATTCTATGCTTACCTTTTTGCATTCTGGTGTTACATTTACCTGTTCTGTTTCCATAGCAGTTAGTAGCTGGTTGCATTCCTTGTCCGAACGTTCTTCCCAGGTGTCTGGGATTACCTCTTCCTCAGAGGAGGTTTTGTATTGTCTGGTTGTTTGGCTTTGGGTCTGACGCTTGTCTTTAGCTTTAGGTTTTGCCATAATAAAATTTTCAACTAAAATCTATTATTGAATCCACTGGAACTTTATTCTCTAAAAATATTCTCTTTTGCTTCAAATCAAGTTATGCTAACGAGAGAGAGATTGCCTTATCCATTGGGCCACAGGACCGATGTCACTTATTTAGCGGCCAAAAAAGCGCGGGTATATATATACACTTAAATAATACATGTCAGTAAGTCTATTGATGAGTTAATATGTAAAAATAGAGGTTGTCTGTATCATCACACAAATCCATTGAATAATGGTGAATTTTAACTTTCTTTTCCTTGTTACTAGGAAACCCACAATAAACAAAAATCCATAAATTTCTTTATATGTTTGATCCTATTATAACCGTACTCCTTTAGCAGGGTTATAAAATAGAAAAATAAGAGATTGCCATTTTATTATAACAGTTTTTTTAAATATGTTAATCTTGATTTGGGGTGGAAAGTGATGCTTAAAGTTATTTTTAAATTATAGAATATATCTTTCATATTTTTGTAACTGTACTGTATTAGGAGAGTTACAAGGAAAAAATATCAGAAACTAGATAATGACTCAATTGGGATATGTGAGACTGTATAGTTTAAGTGAATTTTTTAGCAGGGACAAGATACCCACTGATCAATCATATGAATGGGTTGGGGGTTTGATAATACTAATGAGTTAGGTGCTAAATTTAGTTCACCTTTGGGTTGGATTATTATTGGTTCATGATTCCTTGTTTGGTAAATTGAATTGACTTCTGTTTTTGCTACATTGTTGCAACCAAGATTCCACCCTTGCCCACTAATGTATTTCACAATACACAGGAGGCGCTTGATGAGTTACCCCATGACATGTCTAACAGCTTAGATCAATCTTATGACAATTCCAAATTGCTGGCAATATCTTCTAATTAGGAGTGTTGCCAATTCAACACGCTGATCCCTGCACAAGTTATTCCACAGCCCAAACCTTATATCAAACCCGCCACCTTGGCACTACCTGTGGACTTGTGGCTTCTCCATATGGTATATTAATTATGATATTCTTCAATAAACTACATATTATTCTTATTCTTGTCCTTTCTAATGGACTGTTGTCTTTTCCAATCAAATACTGAACTATCATTGGTTCAGTTGCAACAACATGTGCCAGGATAGTCAGATCAAGGGATAAGGTCTTTTGTGTAGAGTTTTTCCAGGGGGTTAGCCCTGCAGTTTTTATACCCACAGCTCTGAAAACTACTTTGTTAATGAGCAGTGGCATTGTAAAGAGCTTCTATTAGTGTTTGCCCCAATTGGGCAGTGAATTGAGTTAAGTTGAGTCCATGGCTAACTTGTGAGGGTTTGGGCTTGTTACACCTTAACCATCATGATTTACTGGTGGTATCTTTTAATATAAGATGTCTATGGAATATTTTTGGGAGCATATCTGTTATATTTCTCTAGCTTCTGTACAGTTACTGGAAGAAACATTATCTTCTGAAAATCCTTGGCTTACAGAGTTTCAGTTGATAATGGTACATCATCTTATCCTTACATTGTTTTTCTAAGCATTGTATCAAATAAATGTGGTTTGAGTAGAATTGTAGAATAATGTCAGTACCTATTTTCTCTTGTTGCAATTTGTGTCTTTCACAGTTCATGTCTTAAACCTCATTGCTAAAATTAAATTTTTGGGACACAGTGTTTTCATAGTTTTAACTCATTTGATTTCACACCCAGATTGTGTTGCTTGTACTTCTTGAATTTTGAATTCTTCCTATTAATCACCTTGTTAGATAAATTCCAGTTTTAGAACATTATTGGTAATTATAATTTTGGTTTTTTCCCAAAGATCATCTTATTAGTACTGAAGCCTGTGAAGAGTTTTTTTGGTGTATCTTACAGACTATTAGGGATGTATGAAAGTGGATGGCTGTCAGAGATCCAGAAGCAAGGTGGAGAAGTTATGAACTCAAGGAGCGGGACCACCAGGCAAATGGGGAGAGCTCATCACAGTACAGTACTTTTCAAAACTGTTGAGATAAACAAAAAATCTCAGTCTAAAAACAAATACAACTCAGTCTAACAAAATCAAAAATTAAGGAATTTATATTAAATTACAATATATTTGGATCCACCTTGATTTTGCTTTTAGACTGGGTTGTATTTGTTTTTAGACTGAGATTTTTTGTTTATCTCAACAGTTTTGAAAAGTACTGTATTGATGCTAACATGATAATATATGAGAGGGACTAGCCCAGTAAGGACCAGGGACCAGTAGATGGGACCAGAAAGTCCATCAACCCTGTTAGTGTAATGTACATTGCATTAAAGAGTTGAGTGAATGTGATCTCATTTGCAATCCCAAGATCCTGTGGATGGTCAGTCCAGGGGTGACAGGATAAGTAATATGAAACAAACACACAGGCAGGTGGTTGTTTTTTCCTTTAAAAAGCAGGATTGCACTGTGTTCTAATAGTCTTCCAGATAAAGGTATTGGGGTTGTGGGATCTTTTCAAAAGGTCAGCAAAGGGAGTGTTCTCTAAGATGAACTTGGAAAAAGCCAGGTTCAATGAGTATTCAATGGAATGTATTGGTCTAAAAAAAGAGCCAAGGAGACAGAATAATGTGAAAGTGGGGTCAGTAAGATCTACGGGTGTGATGGCAGGAGCAGAAGGGCCTATAGATTCTGTATGAAGTTGATAGAAAACAAGTATAATATATGGCAAGATTTGGTTAAGCCAAATGTTTATCACTGCTTTATTACCCAAGATGAAAATGGGGGTTGGCTTTCACCTGAAAAGGTATAAATACCATCTACCAGGCTTTATTTTTAGATTAAGTTTCTAAAAACTTGGGCAGTAGGGCTTCAGGAACTTGGGGGTGACATCAGGCACAAGCAGACATTATTAGCCGATGTTAAGAAATAGACTACTATATACTTCTGTTCACCATCCTGGTCAAGAGAGGCAGGCAAGAACGCAAGGCATGCCCTAATTTCAGGGCTTCATAAATTTTATTTTTAGAACTCTCATTGATGGGAAAGCAAAATTCTCTATAGCTTTTGTTGATGTGATTTACTACAACTTCAGAGTAGCTCTTGGTGCCATATTTTGGACTTTTGATTGTGATTTCTTGTGCTGATTGTAAGAATTTTAACATATTCTGATTCTCATTTGAATGACTCTCAGATTTAAGCCCAATAAACACAGGTGTCTGGGCCCTTGAACCTCTGAGCTGGCAGGTTGCAGGGGGCAGGAGTTGACCCTTGTTCTGAGACTTGCTTTATTAATAGCAGCAAAATGTCACTAGTGACAGTAGACCTGAACTCTAGATTATTGGCTTATATCTTGGCAATGGTCTGTACCAGGACCCATTGAGTTTTTCAACCCTTTTATTATCTTGAGGGTGATTTGGGGTGATGATAAAGAGATTGATTCATTGTTTGACCAGATATAAGTTTGTTTTCTTTGTGAAAAGTTTCTTAATACTGTCTGTGATCAGCAACTCTAGGGTTCCAAACTTTCTAATAATTTCTTTACCAATAAAAAACACACATCATTTTCTGTGTGCTTTCAGGAGTTTTCCTAACATGGTAAAAGTATCTCCAAAATTCCAATTTTATAAGTATTTATTTAGCATTCTGTCAAAAAAACAGGATAAACTCCCAGCAAGGTTCTAACTAAACAGGGTTGACATCCACAATCCAACTTTTCAGTGACCCGTAGCCAAATGCAGAAGTTGACTCAAATATCCAAATCTAGCAACACAACCAAATGATGATCCTTTTACAGTGGATAACTTGATTCAGCGCTTGACTCACTAAAAGGATCAAGCCACCCCCTCAACCATATAACTAAGTGATCTTCACAATAATGTTCCCTCTAGATAATTTACAATGACTATATAACAATTACCCTTCAATAAAGAACATTATCTAGTCTCTAATTATTTTCCCCCTTTGTAACTCTGCTAAAACAGCACAGTTACAAAGAATCACTTGTCTATTTCAAGACACAAGCCAACCTTTTGTTGAGGGTCTGGATGTACAAGCATTCTGGCTACCACCAACCTACTTAACATTCATCTATTGCCCAATTTGGTCCCCTTCCAATATACCATTTGACATACCAAAAATGGTAACCAAGCAATATCACCTGACTGTCCAAGTATCCAGTGGCTTGAACCCATCTAGCACATGACCAACCTCTAGGTTCAATCCAACTAAATCTCTGCCACAGCCCAATCTATATAAGTCTAAAATAATATCCAATAAAAGATACTTCTCTTCTCTCCTAATTCCATATGTGAAGCTTCCCCAAAAGGCACTCCTTATCACTGGTAGCAGCTATGGTTTTTTGACCACACCCATGAAAGAGAAAATGACTGACCGGAACCCGCCCACCTTCGCTCACGTACTCAACCAGGCCACATCCCAGGAGACCTGGAAAACGTACTTCCGCGCCCACAACATCAACAAAGATATACCTAGTGGATGCACTGTATTTGAAGGTCTGGTCATGCCCAAAGCATGCACCAAGATAATTTAATACAGTCACTCTCTTCAACCACAAACAAACACACAACCACCTATCACAGGTGAAGTTACCAACACCAAATACATTGGTATTAAGAAGTTCTTTGGTAAAAACAAAGAAAACATCATCAACTGGCTAGACCACTCAGCTGCTAAACTCTGCGCCAGCCGCATCCCTCATGATAAATGGGTCCAGGAAGCCAGCAAGCGCCTGTAAGTGTCATGGTAGATTACATAATGCCAGTTATTGTCTGTCCAAGTAAGAAGGCTTGGAAGTCCAGAAAACCTGTATCAAAATTGACCAAGTTAACGGATTTAAACCAAACAGTTGATCAAAAATGGGTCACAGCTGCTCCAGTCCGCAAGCTGAAACCAGCTCCCTCTTTCAAACTGACGTTGATAAATTGACGTAATATGAGGGTCACTCAATATGAGCTTGTTAATCAGTATGGTTGTCAGAGACTAGTCACGCAAGGGTTCTTTGCAACTTGGACCAGATACTTACTTAGCGACGTAGAAGGAATAGGAGGTAAAGACTCAGGTGGTATTGCTTAGTCAATTTTTCTGATATATATTTAATAGTTTTCCCTGTTTCAACTCTAAGAGTTGAGTTCTCCTAAATTTACTCAATAAAAATCAATTATCCCAAGTTCTAAATTTTAAATTTTAAAATGCATCCTGTGATCAGGCTGTTACAGTATATCCCGTACAATCTGATTCTGAACCAAATCATTTAAGGAAGATGGGGCCCAGCATCTGGAACTTTGTTGTTGGCGCCTCCAAATGTCAATTTCATGCCAGCCAATTTTGCAGCTCCTCCCCCCATTCTTGAAACTGAAAATTGTGTCTCTTCTCAATGCCCAGAATTCTACGCTGAAGATGCATTGGTGCTTTCCCAGGTCAATTATCTTGGTTTACTCTGGTTAGGACTACTGGTTCTACTTAATCCTGGAGTTTAATTGAAAATTTCACAAAAAAATATCTGAAGCCTTGTTGGTGGTTAATAATCAATTCTATGTGGATTTGGTTTGTAATTCCCCATCATTTAGAAACGGCTTCATATTACCCAGTAATTTCCGTCACAGTAAGAGGCTGCAGCTAACTGTTTTTCCACCTGGGTTGACTCAAAAACTGACAACCAGCTTGAAAACTGGGAAGAGTTTAAAGCAGACATCACGCACAATTTCCGCATCACCAAATCCCTCTAAGACATTGCAATACAGCTCAGCAATCTTCCTCAGAAGACCACTATCACAGCTTATGCCAATGAATTTGAGGAAATACACTGCAAAATCCAAAACCCAGCACAAGCTGAAAACATACATACCAGAGCCTCATTTATCAACAGAAGGAAACCCTCTTTTGCTGCCCTCATCTGTCCAGAGGCCAACACCTCCATGCCCGTGCTCATTGCAGAAGCCAAGCGGCCAGAAAAACGCGCAAACATGGAATATGCTGCATGCAACGGCAATCACTCCTCAAACAGCAATGGCAGAGAAAACTCCAATGGCAATAAACTCCAAAACACCAATCATAGCAACAACAACTCTAATCATAACAATGGCAGTTGCAGCCAAAGCACAAACCGCCCCCGTCCCAAGAAAGAGGACACTGCCAAAGTAAACAATGCTGAAATAGCAACACACTATGAATCTGACCCCACATTATCTGACCTCAAAGGTCTCGAAAAAGAGGAATAGGGAAAAGAGGAGGGGGAACAGGCTTAAGTGCTCCTGTATCCCCCCAATTTGACAAGAAACTATACCAAGGCACAAACTTTGCTGCTCGCATCCCATGTGTCCTGCAATTCTCCATTTTATGAACTTAAAAATTAAAGATCACTCACAACTTCTTGTCTATCCATGCACTTACAAATCACATACACATAAATTTTTATTTGACTCTGGTGCACAACACACTATGGTAAGCAAACCATTTTTAGCCAAGTACAAAATACCAGTTGTCAAATCCAACTTCAAATACGCTAGAATGGCAGATAAGTCAAAGGTTCTACTTAAAGGTGAAACAACTCCCTTCAGAATTGACCTCCAAGGCATACAAACGTCCATCAAAGGACTTGTAATGAACAATATAAACTATGATATTGTAGCAGAAATGGACTGGTTCACCCAAGTGAACCCCAGTGTATGTTGGAAAACAAAAACCATGACCATCAAACGCAACAGAGTCAATTTTAACATCCTCAAAGAACCCAATGACCTCATTATAAGAGACACAGTATTTGTCCAGGTCATAAACAAAGATGACTCAGAACATCTAAACAAAGATAGTACCCTCCACATAATGAGGTACACTGAGTTCAATAACATATAAACACAAAAGATCCAATGCCCAGAACTTGCGGCACTCCTAAATGAATACACTCATGTATTCAAAGAAGAACTCACTGAGCTACCCCCCAAACAGGAGGTCAAACATGGCATTGACTTATGCAAAGTCATGCCCAAACCTGCACCCCTCTACAGACTCTCTCCCATGGAGACCCAAACCCTCAAAACACACATTGAGGACAATCTAGCAAAAGGCTTCATCTGCCCGTCTGAATCCCCAAAGAATGCAGCAGTATTCTTTGTAAAGAAAAAAGGAAGGCACCCTGCATCTAGTAACTGAATACAGAGCACTAAATGTAAGCACAGTAAAGAATAAATACCCTCTTTCACTCATAGAGGACCTGTTTGCAAGACTCTCAGGAGCCAGATTTTTCTCCAAAATTGACCTCACCTCAGGTTACAACCAAGTCAAAGTAAAGGGAAAGGACATACCAAAGACTGTGTTCTGCACGCAATTTGGATCCTTTGAGTGTAGGGTAATTTACTTTGGGATGAACAACGCTCCCGCGACGTTTGTCACCATGATGAACCAAGCACTAAAAAGTCTCTCAAATACATTATGCTACCTCAACAAATTCATCATATTCTCAAAAAAAAGAGGAACACCTCATGCATATCTGCAAGACACTTGATCAACTTGCAAAGCACAAACTTTATGCAAAACCAAGTAAGTGCCAATTTATGGAAAAGGAACTCCTGTTCTTGGGCCACATTGTCTCTGACAGTGATATCAAAGAAGATCCAGACAAAATTAAAGCCATAAATAACATGCAACACCCCACCTCCATTAAAAAAGTTAGATGCTTTTTTGGTATGGTAGCTTACCTAAGGAAATACATCAAAGACTGCATTAAACTCACCACACCAATCAATGAATTAACCAAGGGTGATGCCAAAAAGAAATTCACCTGGACACCAGAATGCAACAAGAATTTCCAACTATTAAAACAAGCTTTGATTGAAGCACCAATCTTGCAATACCCTAATAACAACAGGTGCTACAAGCTCAAGTCAGATGCCAGTGACACTGCCATTGGTGCAGTCCTGCGCATCTGCCAGCCAGGGCAGCAAGACTTCCTTCCAGTATATTACAAAAGCAGAAAACTGACCAACACTGAGAAGAGATACCCAATACACAATAAGGAATTGCTAGAAATATATCATACATGCAAGAAATGGAGATGTTACTTAGAAGGACATTTGAACGTCCAAGTACTAACTGACCATAAATCCTTAATCTATTTTAAAACTCAGAACAAACTTGCACGGCGACAAGCCAAATGGATGTCCCTGCTGGAGCAGCTTAATTTGGACATCCAATACAAAAAGGGGGCAGAGATGGTCACAGCTGATGCTCTCTCTAGAATATGTCTGCCTAGAGAGGATAATCCTGACCACCTGGACCCTAACTGGTCAAACCTATACAACACTGAGTATAAAACCAAAGAGAAAGACCCCTCAACACACCAACTGACCCACAAATAATTAGTAAAGAACAAAAAGTATTTCCATTTATCAAATGGCACTGTATACTAAATCATTAACAACAAACATGTCCCTTACATCCCACTTGCACAAAGAGTTGACACCATATTAAGACATCACCACCTACTAGGACATACAAAGGCTAACAACCTATACATCACATTAAAAGAGATAGTATGGTGGCCCAACCTCAAACAGGATATAGTTGATGTTCTGAAAAAGTGTACAGTGTGCAAGAAATACACCAGTACAAAGGCTCCTCAGCCAACAGTCAACCCAGTACCAGACCCTGAACCATTCAAGGTTTGGGGACTGGACGTAGTGGACCCCTTCCCAGAAACAAAGACAAACCAATGTTTCTTAATTGTAGTTATTGACTTTGACACACACTGGCCCATCTTCTGGGCAACAAAGGACCATAAAGCAGAAACAATAAACCAATTCATTAACAAAGCAATCATAGCCAACTACAACACTCCAGACTACATCATAACTGATGGAGCAACCGAGTTATCAGGTCACGTAGTAAATGACAACTTAAAATCCAAAAACATTAAACACTCCACAACCTCTCCATACAGGCCACAGGCCAATGGTAGAGTGGAATGCCTCAATGGCAGCCTTATCAGGACCCTAGAGAAAATAATGAATGGCAAAGTCAAAGACACATGGCCACTATATGTGAAACATGCATTACTAGTATCCCAAGTCCGCACCAACCAAGGGACAGGCTATTCACCGTTTGAGCTAACCTACAGGTACAAACCAGAAGTAATCACCTGCAACAAACAGCCCTACATAAAGATCCCCCCATGGAAACCTCCCACAGTAGAGCAAGCATCAAACCTACAAAAAATCCACCTCAAAGCTAAAATAGCAGAAATGAAGAGGCTCAAGACACAAAAGTTAACTTCCACAGAGGAACCACTTCCCATTGAATCCTCTGTCTGGATTCTAGCTGGCAACAGAAAGAAACTAGACTCAGTACACCAGGGACCAGGAAGAGTAATCAAATACAGATCAGAGCACAACACTTACCTAGTAAAATTCCAAAGTGCCAAGAACCCAATTATCAAGAAATACCACAGAACCTGTATCTGCCTCAGGTAAAGGAGAGCACTTGACCAGACTGGTTCCAACTAGTAAACAGCTCCAGGAACATCAGGCGGCAGCTGTGAAAACAAAGTCTCCTACTGATGCACCAGAGTAACCCCTTAAGGGGGGTGTCAAGGGTCTGAATGTACAAGCATTCTGGCTACTGCCAACCTACTTAACATCCAGCCATTGCTCAATTTGGTCCCCTTCCAATATACTGTTTGACATATTGAGAATGGTAACCAAGCAATATCACCTGACTGTCCAAGTATCCAGTGGCTTGAACCCATCTAGCACATGATCAACCCCTAGGTTTGATCCAACTAAATCCCTGCCACAGCCAAGTCTATATAAGTCTAAAGTATTATCCAATAAAATATACTTCTCTTCTTTCTTAATTCCATATTTGAAGCTTCCCCAAAAGGCGCTCCTTATCACTTTCCAGAAAAAAAGCCCACTGAATGGTGTTTCTTTAACAATTTAACATGAATATACAATACAAAACCGTACCAGAACTTGTCACAGCTAACACCCTTTTGCAACAATACGTTAGGGGCTCAAGAGGGCAAAATGGGCTTGAACCAGACTGGCCCCTCTTAGTGCTTCAAACCAAGGACAAAGTGTTGCTCCCAGGCACCACCAATATTACCAGAGATACTGTTGCCAAGAATGAACACCTATTTGCAGATTTCTACAGAACACTTCATTGGAAATGATAGATGAAGTGACTATTCCCTACATCCCAACACACCAAAAGATTGATATCATCTTGCATTATCACAGAGATCTAGACCACACTAAGAGCCAGAATCTCTATAAATTCTTGAAACACAAAGCATGGTGGATAATCTTATACCAGGACATACAGAAAGTTCTTGACTAGTGTGAATTATGTGAGAAATTTTCCAAGAGCAATACACCTCTAAAGTCTGTGCTTCCTATCTGAACCCAGCTACCTTTCAAAGTATGGGGCCTCAATATTGTAAGACCCATGCCAGGAAAGTATAACAACAAAAAGTACATAATTACTGCCATTGACTTTGCTAGCCACTGGCACAGGCTGTCAAATATCACACTGGCAACAACATACAACAATTCATAGGTAGGGAAATTATCAGTAATTTTGGAAATCCAGAACTATTGATCACAGATGGGGACAAGGAATTGACCTCCAAAGATACAAATGTTTACCTTACCAAGAACAGGGTTAAGCAAACAGTAATCATACCATACCACCCTCAGGCTAACAGTAGAGTAGAGCAGCTTAATAATGGCCTAGTGCAAGCCCTTTCTAAGCTCACTGCTGGCAGACCTGAGGACTGGCATAAGTAATTGGCAACAGCGCTCATTGTGTACTGTACCCAAGTAAACCACTCCACTGGGAAGAGTCCCTTTGAACTGGTGTATGAGACCCAATTAAACATTGTCCAAGCCCTTACAGGGCCCAAATTGGAAATATCCAGCAAAGTGTCTTCCCATTCAGATCCACAGATACTTCATGCCAACTATGACCAAGAGGAGAAAGAAAACAAACACCTATAAGACACACTTGTTCCTATCTAAGACAGGTAAAAAATAGGCAACAAGGTATGGGTGATGAACTCAGATAAGAGTAAGTTGCAGCCAGAGAAAGTAGATCCCACCCTTGCGTTAAAGATAAATGAAAATAACACTTAACTGGACAAGGACTGGTAAAGATAAGACAGGACAAAGTGCTTCATCACAATTGATTACGCCCTTGTAAGGCCCAACAGAAACAGCATGAGACCGTTTTCCCTGCAACAGAACAACAGCTGATACAGTATGGCACCTAAGCTCTTGACAACCTTTCAGCCAGCCTGCCAACTTAGGAAACTGACCCTCATCTGGGAGGGGGGTGTCAAAACAACAGGGTCAACCCCCCAGCAAAATTCTGATTAAACGGGTTTGAGACCTACAATCTGGATTCCCAGTGACCCAAAGCCAAATGCAGAAGTTGACTCCAATTTCCAAACCTAGTAACATGATCAGATATGTCACAAGTGACAAACTTCTATTGACCATGCTTACTGGAAAACCTCAACTACAGGATTTGAACCCTGACACCCTGCAGGCAGCCAGCCCGCAAAACCAGCCGCCCGCAGATTTTCAGGCTTGAACCAGAGCAGGATTTGACTTCAGGAAACCCTCTAAAGCTTGATGAGTCAAAATCACTTACATCAACACTCCCCACGTTGAAGGTTTCTGTTTACTCAACCAATCAGCAGGCGGGCCTAGTCATAGAACCCAAAATAACTTGGGCCACCACGGAAAAGGAAATAAAGAAACTTCCTATAAAATGTGGGCCACCCAGAGATGACCAACCCCACAACCCAACAATAAAATTTGAGTATTCTCAGTTCAAACCAGTCAATGAATTAACTCCCGCAATGGATGCCACCAAGGACTGGAAAAACCTGGTAAACAGTAACACCCGGGCCAAATAAATTTGTAACAGTTTACCCATGACAGATGGGCATACTTATACCCTGGACTGCCAGGAAGTTGCCCATTGCCATTCTTGCAATAAAGTGACATGAACCTTTGATTCAACCAGGTTATTCCATACTTTTTATTAGTTCTACTTCATTTACAGTCTACTTCCTGCAGTTCTGTACCTCACACCCATCTACCCCAAGAAACTGCAGACCAGCCACCTGACCTTTATTGTCCACCAGGAGCTCTCTTTGGCCCAGTACATTTCACCAAGTACCCACCCAACCCTGCGTATTCAGAGTTTACCCTAGAGGAGATCCTAATCCACAATGCCAAGGCTAAAACTAGAGAGACAGAGATCATTTATAGAGAGGGCACCAAGATTATCCGGCCCCCTATGCTATTCCGCAACAAGTACAACTACCTGCCCACATATTTGGTTCTAATGACACCACCCCATACTATGTGGCCCAACTGCCCACAAGAATCTGTTGCTGCCAATGAATTCACTTCCACCCAGATATTTGGAGTGATTTATATCACTCTTACCAGCTTGATTGATTATATGGTGCCTGCAAGCGTACCTTGGGCAATCCTGGGCAAATTGTTATCTTATATTGTAAAGTTAGCCTCAATCCTGTGGTAGGCCCTCCCTGCCAGGCCTGTGGGTTGTCCGCCTTCAAGTTCCAAGGAACCCCCCACTGACTGGATCCTTGACAAGATAGAAATCCACACACAATGGATGCCTCAATTCAGCGCTTGACTCTCTACAAGGATTAAGACACCCCCTTAACCATCCAATTGCGTGATCACCATAATCATGTTCCCAATATCCAGATTCACAGCAACTATATAACAGTTATCTCTCAGTAAGGAATATAATCTAATCTCCAATTATTTCCCCCTTTGTAACTCTGCTAAAACATAACAGTTACAACATTAGCTTCTATTTTTATCTAAAAGTTGAAATTTGTTTATTGATTGAATGTAATACCCAAGTATTGAGAGTAAAAATTTAGTAACATAAGAGATCAGATTAGGTGGCTGAAAGCTGTTCAAGACATAGAAAATTGGATAGAGGTTCATTATCTGACAAAAGGCTTTGGCAAGGGTATTTCATTGTCCAAGGCTGTTGGCAAGATACAGTAGCATAAACAAGGGGATCACATAATTAGCCAAGTTGGGGGTTGGACAAGATGACACCAGAGGTGTCCATGAGTTTGCATCCATTGAGTTGAGTTGTGTTGACTCATGGTAAAATATCCCTTTGGGTCCCTGTGGTTCAGGTCCAAAAAGAGGATAGGTTGGCTGATTGCCCCCTATCCCAAGATAAGCTTTCAAGACAGCTGCAAGATGATATAATTCATCTTCTGACTTGGGGGAGGGGCAATGGGTCTAGTAAAGTTATTTTCTTAGTCTAGGTAGAGGATTAATTAATGCAATAATATTGAGGAGGATATTCACTCAATGATAGCACAGCCTATCATTGAGAGTTTTGTCTTTATTTATACCAGTGGACCTGCAAGGCATGAATATTAGAAGGCATGGAATTAGGAAACCAAGAGTCTGAGTTGCATCTGTTATTCCCTTTGTTGGACTTACTTGGGTAGCTGAAAATTGAGGAGGTTTGGCTGGATTCCAGTTTGCATTGGCATAATGCAAGTTGGGCCTTCTTCATGCATCCAAATTCATTTACTGAATTTGGTGCATGATTTTCAGTGATGAAGAGACTGTCAGTCCATTCCCCATTTGGTAGGCTCCCAACTTGGGCAGCAGTTCCTTCCAAGTTTAGCTTTGGGAAAATTGCTCTTTTTGGTTTCCCAATTTGGCAATTTTCCCATGGAGTAGAGGGGGACTGGCCTGCTGCCATGAGAGGGCAAGGGGTGGCTGACTGGCAGGCAGCAGACTGACTCACAGGTGCCTGGTTTGTGGGTGGCTTGCAGGTGGGGCTGGCAAGCATGGCAGGTGCCTGTGCAGTGGCAGTAGACGTCTTCTTGGTGGTGGTAGGATTCTACATTGTGGTGGTAGGCAAAAGCATGGTGGTGGCAGATGTCTGCTCAGATGATAAATTTTATGATGTATTTTAAGTTCTATTTGGACTTTTATTTTGCGTATTTTTCCATCTTGTTAGTTTGAGATGTTTGTTGAATTTGCTGTGGCCTGGATAGTGGAATATTCACCTGTTTTTCCATATTGGACTCAAGTTGGTTACATGACTCTTAGTGCCAGGAATATTCCTGACATTGAACCAATTTAAGCTAAACTGAATTTTTTATTTCAACAAGTTAGAAAACTACCTTTATGGTGAAAGGGCATAGCACTTTCCTGTGTCTTATTGTAGAACACAAGGCAAAGATAGGTGGGGTCTGTCTAAGGAAAATCTTGAACATGCTGCTCAGACTGCCATTCATCTTGGTTATGGTTGCTTTTCTGGGAACAAAAGTAATATTGCTTTCATTCAGGGGTTGATCATGGCTATGGCCTTGGATGTGGTCAAGTGGCTTATATAAGGGCTCTTAAGCAGGTCAAAATTAAAAATTTTCTCATACTTCACCAACCCCTCCTTGAGCTAGGTCTCTACTTCCTCTCTGGGCATGACCAAGGGAAGAGATTAAAAAGACATGAACAGGGTAGTGTCCTGGTTGAAGCAGGTTCAGATAATGAAAAGGATGTTCTGGGTTATCTTACCCTTGATACCAGTGGTCTAAAGAGTGAAGATATTCTCTACTGCCTAGTCAGAATCCTCCTTGCAGAGGAAGATCAAGTCAAAGAAGTTCTTTATTGGGATTTGCTGCAGTGATATATCCTTTGGATAAATTGTGGCTATTGCCTTGATCTCCTCATGGAGCTTGGTGTGATCTTCTACAAAGTTGAATCCAGTTCCATTAAGAGCAGGGGACTTGGGAAGAGTTCTAATGATTTCTCAGAACTAGTGTTCTGAAGTCACAAACTTCAGCTATACTTTAGATGGAAAAATGGTCCCTTCTTTGTGGTCCTTACAAAGTTTTCCAGCTGGCCCTTGATCAAATGCTTCTGTCCCTGGACTATCTTGTCCCAGGATCTTTCTGTTGTTGGTAAATACATTACTCCTTAATAAAAGCCTATTTTAAACTTAGACTCTTATGCGCTTCGATTGCTTTATATTAATCTTAATTCCAAAAAGTTGGATTGAGCTAATCAAGAAAGATTTCATGCCAAAGTTTATGATGACACATTTTAATGAACCATATTTGGTACTGAATGCTGTTTTTGTGGTGTTCTGGGGTTTGGCTTGGATTTGATGGTATTATGAAGTCAGATCAATCTTAGTAAATAATTGTGATTCCTCTAGGATATCAAAGTACTTTTTATCAGGGGCAGGGGATACCTGTTCTTAATTGTGACCTCATTGAGTGCTTTTTAATCAGCGATGAGTTGTAACCCTCCATCAATCTTGACTAAAAAAAGATGGCTGTATCAAAGAGAGTTATGAATGGTGTTATGAGTCCCTTTTCTAACGCTCTGTTTAGGTACTTCTTTAAGGTGTTGTATTTTTGTGGTATTAATTAATATATGAGTTGTGCCTTAGGAATGCTTCCTTTGAGGAAAATTTTGTGTTATATACTTTTTTCATGTTGTAATATCAGGAATTTCTCTGGGAATACAGAAGGAAATTCCTGGCCAAATTGTTGACATATGAGGTCCTGTCCTTGTGAGGCTTCTGTATCTTTGAAGTGGATAATCTTGTATGTACAGGAGCTTCAGTCAATCTTGCTGACATCCTTTTCTTCCTCTTCTTCTGTAATTTTCACAAATACATGGTGCTGTGTTTGGCTCTTGGGGATGACATCCAATAGAATAAAACAGGAAACCTTTAAAACAAAAGTTTGAGGATCAAAGCTAGCCTTGGGTTAGCCTTCAGGGAAAAATTAAGGGGATTTACCTTAATTTACTGAAAAAAGTAAAGAGAGTTTCCTTTTAGCAAAATGAAAGAAATAAGCTTGAATAATATAAAAGTCAAAACAAATGTGGATAAAATTATATTTTTATTTATAGTGAGAATTTTACTTATATAGTAGACTGGGAGCAGGAATTGCTCACTAGACAGATAAGAGGGCTGATTGGGTTTAAAATTGTACCAGGGTCAGAATAACCAAGGTAGCACAATCTGGAATGTGTGGATATTGAAGTTGACTCATTTATAAAAGGGGGACAACTGTTGTACTGTAAATTCAGAACCTAAATGTAAAAATGCAAGATTTTCAAATCCTTGGTCCAAATTTCAAATCACATTTGCGGGCAACTCAGCTGAGTGAAAAATAAAATATTTAATAAAATCAACCATTTAATTTGACTTTTTTTGACTTATTTAAATTGGCAAATTTTGAATCCCTTGAGCAGATAACTCAACTAACTAAAGACAAAACATAACAGGTAAATGCAGGATACATGAAGCAGAAATGAGGGATTCTAATGAACAATTTGGTATTTTCTATAAGTCTAATGAATCATAGACAACATGGAAAAATTAAAAAATCTGAAATTGCGGGATTGTCAAATCCAAGAACCAGATTTCAAATAAAAAAGGAGGTGAATTTGAAATAAATATAATTATGGGCATCTCAAACAGGAAATCAAAGAATCTAGAGTGAATTGTGTTAATTCTTTTAGGAATCATATGCATTCTCAAAAATCACCCTATTCTATTTTAGGATAGCTAAAATTTAGATGCTTGATTACAGTAGATTTAAGAAAACACTAATAATAAAATAGAATTATATATTGCAATATATAGTTCTATTTTATTATTAGTGTTTTCTGAAATCTACTGTAATCAAGTATCCTTAATAACAATGCATGAATACATAGTGTCGTAAACTGATGGTTTATATTTCCCACCTCTTCTTCTTCCTTGAAACAAAGTTTCTGCGTCATCAGGAGGGTGGCTCATATATTCTTATATTGGTTTGTGGTTGCTATATTAGTGATTTAGAGTGCAGAATGTTGTATAATTTTCATGTTTAGACAATTTTACATCTCATTTAATTTTCATGTCTAAACATGACTATCAAGATTGAATTTTTATTTGATTCTATCCAGAGTGGAGCTTCTTGATTTGGACTAATTTGTCTTAGTTTCTTACTGTATATTCAATTTGGATTCCAAATTCTGCAATTATTATTTGAGTTTACAAGTGGCATTCAATTATGATTTGAAATTTGGTTCTTGGATTTGACAATCCTGCAATTCCAAAAAGCATAGTAAACTTAATGAAGATGGTTGATGGATTTGAATGCTTCAAATCTGATTCCAGTTACTTCATTTTATCCATTAGAAATATGCAGTTTGACTTGAGCTTTGCAAAGTGTCTATGAGTTCCTGCATTTTTAAAAATTCAAATAAAAATACAAAGAATTCAATTTAATTAAAAAGGCCATCCCACAAAAGTGATTCAAAATTTGGACCAAGGATTTGACAATCCTGCATTTTTACATTTAGGTTCTGAATTTACAGTAATAAAAAGAAAACCAAATGTTGCAACTGAACCAATGAGAGTTCAGTATTTGAATTGGGGAAGACAACAGTCCAATAGAAAGGACAAGAATGAATAGAATAAGATACTGTTTATTGTAGAATATTGTGATTAATATACCATATGGGGAAAGCCACAAGGTCACAAGGGGGTGGCATAGTGGGATGTTCCATGTAAGGTTTGAAGCCAAGGAATAACTCATTTGGGGATCAGCAGTCAAATTGATAGTGCTCCTAATTAGGATGAAGTGCCCGCCATTTGATATTGCCATCAGATTGGTTCATGTTATTAGATATGCCAAGGGGCAGCTCATTGAGCGCCCCCTGTGTATTGTAAGATATGTTAGCAGGCAAGTCTAGAAACTTGGTTGCAACACAAACCTGATTTTTGCAAGTATTTTAATTCACAGGCCATATCAAAATAGCCTTGGAAGCAAAATCTACACCACATGGTCTCATGAGGCTGTCAAAATGTATAAAGTAGTCATGGTAGGAAATTTTGCCTCACTGTATAGCAAGGGTGTAATTTTCCCAGTCACTATGAGGGTTTTTCTTCCTCATTTAATCTAGGCCTAGTACTATATTATACTTAGGTATTGTAATGATAGGTCCACCAAGGGCAGTTTGAACATCCCTATCTGGATCCAGAAGGGGTTTGTTTCTTTGATGACTGGCGTGCTTCTGTTATCCACCATGATGACTCTTCTGACACTGCTTCAAACTGTTGGTAATTTCATAAGGTTAGAAAATTTCTTGTGAACAAGGGATTGGTCTTCTCCAGTGTCAAATAGTGCTGTGCCTTGATATCTACAAAAACAGAAAGAATAAGTAAAGAGTTTATTTCCAGTTTGAGTGGCAAACAGTAGAGGATTGCTGGAGAGTACTTGGATCATGGTGATTGAGTCCACATCCTGGTCTCTGTACAAGTCTTGTAAAGTGTAAGAGAGTGGCTTGCCTAAGTATTCTCTTGAGCTTTTCCCTTCTCAGGTACAATATCAGTAATCATCTGGTTTGCCTGAGTTGTACAATTTTTTCCTCAAGAATGAGGGTTATTAGCTTGGTTGTTCTGCTTATTAGGTTGAGGGTCCTTCTTTGCTGTGGGCTCTCCTTTTGTTTGTTTGTTTGTTACATGTAGGTTGTCAGATTTCTGTGCAGCTTGCTTTTCTTCCAAAAACACGTCTTTGAGGTTTTTGCAACAACTCATGTCAAACTGGCGTCTGATGTGTGTGGGGATGCCATTGTAGAAGTCCAGTTGTGGTCCAGCCTCATCAAAGTTAATGATGTTAGGAGCTTGATCATGTATGTCTTCATAGGCTGCAATGTACTCCTTGATAGTTCCTGTCATTTTGAAGGTTCATAGTTCTGTCATGATCACAACTTCAGAGTCCTTTATGTCAAATTTCTCCAGTAAGGCGGCTTTGAACATGTCCCATTCTTTGTTGTGACCAGGGTATTGGTCAAAAAATTTACTTACAAAGCATGAGGCAGCCCCAGTAACACGTAAAATAGTTTCACTTGCCCATAGTTTACTGGGGTAGCTGACTTGTGTAAACTTGTTTTAGGCACTTTGGATCCAGAGGTTGGTATTTTATTGGCGCAATCCTGCAAACATCCCAATCTCTGCCAAACAGAAGCACTGGAATACAATGTTAGGTATTTTGGGGTGTCTTGAATTGGGGAAGGATTTAGGACTCCTTGGGTGCCAAGAAATTTGTACTGTTTGCTGGGTAGAAGGATGTTGTTGAAGACAGTATATCCTGAGGAGATGCCCTTACCTTCTTCATATTTTTGCCAGCCAGTAGGGAGGGCCATTTGCTGGATTATTTTCTTTGGAGGAATTTTTTCTTTAAGTTGTGTAGGTGTGGATAATCTAGCCTGTGGTACTACTTTCAAGTATATACTTCTTAGAAGTATATACAACAAGACAAAGAGAAAATTAAGAAGATAATGAAACTTTATTTGATATGAAGATAGAAAATTATATTGTAACATGGGGAGCCACATACTATCCATGTACGTCATGGGGTTTGTCCAAGTAATGTTCTGCTTAGGACTCAAAATGTTTGATCCCATTCAACATGAGCGCCTGATAAGAGTGTCACCAATTATTCATTAATTGGGGTATTTCTCGGGGAATTGCTTTCCTGAAAGGGAGTAATTGTAGATGTTTCAACGGTATTATAAAAAAGTACAGTTTTGCCAATTTTCTAGCATTACTTATAATAAAATTAAGCCCGCTGTTTAGTTTTGATATAATTACATTGCAATTATATAATCTGACAAGGAAGTGCTACCAGGAAAGTAGATTGTACACTAAAGAGGTATATCAAAGGTTACGTAAACTCAGCTAGACTCCAGAATATAGGTAAGCCAAACTCCTTATGAAGCAACAAGTATCGTATGAATCTTTCACTGCACATTGCATTTTACCTGAGGCTACTTTGAAAGATCTCAGCCTATGCGGGTTGTAAAAAAACTCGTCTATAGCGTAAAAAATATATTTAGGCCTTAAATGAACTAGTCAGGTAGTCTTCCAGTATTTTTGAGCCTGAGGGACCTGCTTCTTTTTGATAAATGGTGTTAAGATGCTTTGATGCAAATACATTCAAATCAGTCAAAAGCTTTCGCTCGGTTTCATTACAATCAAGAAGCAACTTCCTTGTGCACTAAAAGTAAGTAAATGAGCTGCAAAAAGCGTTACTAAATGAACCCCATAAAATGCACGGACGTGATTAGGACACAACTCTATCACTCTGCAAAACTCCTTCATAGATATATCCATATTCCCTAAACTGTAAAGAATCTTATGTTTGATTAAGGTTAGTCAAAATAATATAACCCACCTCGGCATATTTTAAATGATAGATGTGGTTGATCGGCTCGATTAAAATAAGCTCTTCCATACAATGCGCTGCCTGCGAAAGCCTGAGGATAGGATTAAGATGTAATTTTAAATCTGATAGTACAGTGCGTCTTCCAAATATAAATTACTCAATTCAACCCAGGCTTCTTTATCCAGGGGACTGAAAGACAAGTAGTCATTCAGGGCTCGAATGGTTTTCTTATACAATCCCCGAGCTTTAAGGATAGCGATTTTTTCTCTTTAAAGTTGGCTAAAGAATTAAAATGAAGTAGAAACCTCAAAATACCAAGTGAGATTCTATCCTCCTCTAACATTTTATCATAAATTTCCAGAGCTCTTTCGAAATCTCCATCTGCTTCCAAAGACATCCCAACTAACCTCCTAAAACGCTGAGACTCAGGAAATTTCCCTCCTAATTTCAAGAGTATGGCCTTGGAATAAGACTTAATTTTAAATAAAGATACCTTTGCAAAGTCAGTTTCGCCACAATCCAAAGCGGCAATAAAAACTTGCTCGTAAATTTCCCAAACTTATATTGAGCTACAATTCGATGAAACTTGAATACCTTCATCACCAAGAGAGCTGACATATCTATCCCTATCTAAAAGAAAATGACCAAGCGACAGAACTTCTTGAGATAATCTTTCATTGCTTTGACGGAGGTATTTAAGTCTTTTAACAGCAGCAAGATAGTTACTCATTAAAAAGTATTAAAGTTTGAGAATGTATACAATAACTACTTTTAAATGTCTTGGTTTTTTATAAATAAATGGCTTTGCTACAATGCCTTTCAAGCTGTGAAATTGAGATTGGATTGGCTATTTCGCTTCTTGACAGCTGACGCAATCTGCAAGACTGCAAATCATGAATCGATCCATAAAATTTAGATTTCAACTAAACTATTTCACAGCCAACCATCCTTGAGGATCTTTCAAATTAAATAGTCGTTCTAACTGGCTAAGGACAAGCAAAAATAAAATTGATATTTGATGATTAGTTAATAATACCGTGTAATTGTATTCAATAAATCATTTTTTAAAAGGTATAATATTCATGTTATGGATATAATTTTAATAAAATGTATCAAACAAGAAAAGAGGAGAATTAAGTAAGATTTATGATTTTATTGAGAAGTATTAGAGCTTTTTATAGCTGAATAATGTACAGTAGTTTTAGCAGCTGTAAGGATAGACAAAAAACTCAGCCCAAAACAAAATCCAAGTGGAGGTGTACAATATACACTCACTTAACGGGATTTGGGGTATTAATAGGCAAAAGGACTCAACTTTAGAACAAACCAGTGAAAAATACAATTGGACATTGGTATAATACCCCCGAAAATTGTTTCAGTTGTCTATATCTGATTAAATTTACTATGAAGTTTGGTGATAAAATACACCAGTTATTGTGAGTTAAACCTCAAACCAAAGAAGCATCATAATACTACTGTACTTTTCATAGCTGTTAAGGTGGACAAACCAAAGTTATATTAGAGCAAACCAAAACTGTGTATAGAATGAAATATAATATTAGACACAATATTTGATAAATTATCAACATAAATTTAGGCTTTGTCGGATTAATCAAATTAGATACACAATATGTATATCAAGCACACAACACATGGAAGTCATGCAATAGGATCAGGATCTCAAGATGCAAATAAATCAACTACACACATACAATTTTCTATTATTTTTACTATGTATTGAGCAGGGTACACAAAAGTTACGCACTATAATGCAAAATTCATACATGAGAATAAGAACAATATAAAATCTATTGTGTCCAGCTCTTGGGAATAGCATCCAAGAGGATACAATGAGAAACCTTTATTACAAAAGGTTTGAGGTTTGAAGCTAGCCTTGAGTTAGCCTTCAGAGAAAAATTAAAGAGACATACCTTAATTAGTTGGAAAGATAAAAGAGAGTTTCATTTTGGCAAAAAGAAAAGTAAAAAGCTTGAAAATTATAAAAGTTAACACAAATGTGAATAAACTTGTCTTTATTTGGAAAATGATTCTACTTAAATAGTAGACCAATAATGTAAATCATTTACTAGGTAAACAGTATGGCTATGAGATCATCTGCTCTGAAATTGTACCAGGATCAGAAGTGCACAGGTAGCATAATCCAGAATGGGTGAACATTGAAGTTGACCCATCTGAGGAAGGAGAACAACAGTTGAATTTGAACGTGAAACCAACCAAGTCATTACAATTATCAAAATTCAAAGGTTATATCAAAATAGTATTAAAAGCACAGTTTACAACATCTCTCCTCTCAATATTAGACACAGGAAGTTGATATTTGCAGAAGAATTTAGCATAGGCCCAAGAGAAAAGGTGCTCAGAGGACAGCAACATGATGATTAACTAAAATATCTTCTTAAAAGTGACCTCACAGGGCCCAACCCACAGAGAGTCCAACTTGTGTGCACAACCAACAGATCAATTCTCATAGTATAGGTCTAAGTAACCAATATGGAACTCAGGGAGAGAGGCCCTTGAGGTATTAGATGGCAACAGTTCTTGAGACTTGACTTTATAGAAAGAGGTGTAGGAAGAGGCTTGAATGATAATAATATAATTAGTCAACTCTTTCACATAAGTCTCTGGGTTGACTGCAGCATCAAACTCCACATCAGGGCACCCAAGGTTGAGGGGGTGATAGCCTCACTTCCAAAAATCATGGCAAAGGGGGATTGTACAGTCATTTGGTGTTTTCTTAGGTACTACACAAAGAGAGCAGCAGGGATGAACATATTCCAGTTAGCAGCATCAGAGAGAGTGAGTTTCCTCATAATGGAAAAAAGGGAGGAGTTTGCACGTTCAACTGTCCCATTGGTAGAGTGATTGTGGGGAGCCAAGAAAGACAGATGTGTTTCCATGGCTTCTATAATAAAAGTGATAAACCTGGCATTAAATTTGGTACTTTTATCAGAGAGTAAAGATTGGTGATATCCATTCTTGTAAAAAATATCTTATAGTAGGAAACTGGCTATAGTTTTGCAGTCATATCTTTGGTAGCCCTGGCTTCAAAATATTTGGAAAATTTCTATAGCAACTAAGACAAATTGACAACCAGAGCAAGAGCAGGGGAGGGGCCAACAGTGTCAATGCTCATAGTATGAAATGCATGCTTTGGAGGGATGAGCTTGAGCTCATGTTGAAAGAGCAAAGGCATTGGAGTTGGCAAGAATGGCAATAAGAGAAAACATCTTCAATGAGAAGGCACATGTTTTCTAAGTAGTAGTTCTTACAAAGCCATTAATAAGTCTTGTTTAGACCATCATATACAGTATCAATATGAGCCTGGGGAATAATGGATATTCTCATGCTGGGGCATTCATACATTAAGTAAATGCCCTTGAATTTATTGAACAGTTGGCAATATTGAATGTCAGTGTCTTTGTATAAGATCTGGAGGGCTAAATGTATCTCTTCAGTCCCAGTCTCAGTGGTCCAGGATATCAGGGAACTAGCCTGTGGGAAATTCCTGGGAACTTGCAGGCAGGGCCCGCCACAAGATTGGTTCTAACTTTACAATATAGGATAACAATTTGCCCAGAAGGGCCCAGGGTAAGCTCTGTTGTAAAAGTTGCAGCAAAGGGTTGCTAGTTTCTACAAACAGTTAGTCAGTGACCTAATTCTTAATACTATACCTGTTGATGGTATAGTGACAGTCTATGAAAGACAGAATAATAATAAGGTGTATAGACAAAACTGGTATTTATTTAGATAGTATTGCACTTATATAGTATGAGGCAGGGGAATTGCCACCAGAGGCAGGGAGACACAGACAGAAGAACTTCCCAAATAGAGGAGAGTGGATTGACACAGCTTAAAGTCCCGCACAAGAGAACAACCGCTTCCTTGTGGCTTTCCTTAAGGAGGTAGATATAAATAACTTTGTTGTTCTATTTATAATCCCAGAAGTGAAGCCTGTGCCTTGTGCGTGTTTGAAAGGCAAATTGAATACCTGTTTTAGGGGCGTTTTAAACGTCTTTATCACTAGTAGAATCAGGATGCAATAGCGCAACCATGCAATTGTTCCATTGCTTAATCCCTAGATGGGCAACTTTACGTCTAATCTATTCAGAATCTGTGACATTTCCCTCCACTGGATTAGACAACAGGTTTAAAAATGGCTGGCGTCTCAAGGTGACAGCTATGGTGAACAGTCCCTCTAGAAGAGTCACAAGAAGAGTCTTGAAGAAGGTGCAAGTGGTAATTCCAAAGAGGCGCAAGCATACCAGGCCAGTGGAGGTGGTGAAGGCAGCAGAGAAGCAAGTAGTCCTGCATGATGTGGACGGCAGCTATCTGGACTTGGGGGTTCACTTAGATAAGCTACTGGTGCCTCAGCTGGCCTTAGGGGGGCAGAACCATTGTTTGCTGTGCTGTTCCTAGCTTTGAGTGAGCCCAGGGAGGTGACAGGGACTGGGTTGCAAAAGGGTAATAGTATCCATTGGCAGTTCTCCATGCGGGTGGCAGAAGAATACTTGGAGGCTCAGCTGAAGGAATTCCAATTTGAGGGTCAAGGCCTTTCAGTCTTGCAACAGGGGACGGTATCCAACATAGTGAAGTCAGTCCTTTGTGCTTGGGCAACACCTGGGGTTACCAAGGCTCAACCAGTCAGTTGGAAAACCTCTGACTACTTTGAGCAACGTCTTTGGCAAGCCTTCCAGGAAGTGTTGAAGCCATACACAGTGGAGGGGACTGCCTATCTGGTGCCAATGGTGATGGCTGGCATCCTTGTTCTTCAAGGAACTAACTGCTGTGATACCAAGCGGGAGGAGAACATGGGGGTCTTCCTTGAGTGGGCCTTATCCTTATTCTACGGGGTGGGTGGTCAAGTCCCAGTAGAGTATGCCCTTTACGAGAGTTTTCTGTGGGACTGTATCTTCTTGGGGTCGTCTTTCCTGTGGGCATTGGGGTCAATTGTGTGTCTCTCTTGGTGGGGGTTTGTTGCACAATCCTTGGTCATTGGCTTTGTGGATCTGTAGGCAACCAGTTGTGTTTCTTAGCTGTCATTCAGGTGGTAGAACAGTTGGTGCGGTACTGGAAGAGTCTTGTCAGTCTCCAATAAACACCTTGTTCTTTTATTCTTATTCCTCATACTTTGGTGCAACACTATTGCAAACAGGACAACAACCCATGGAATTTTTTAATTAGGCTTTTGTTTTTTTGGGTTATTGTCCTCATTGGGGCTTACTCTTGGTCACTAGGAGCAGCACACATAAACTGAGCGTGTACTCTAGTAATCAATTGCCCAGAATGGGGCTACTTAAGGGTATAGGAGTTGGGGCCGGTCTTCTGGATAACTTGAACTGGACCTTGCCAAAGGGAGGCAAGTTTGGATTTGCGGCTGTACCCTCTATTGCTGAAGAAGAAGACTGAGTCTCCTACCAGGTAAGTGGGTTAGCAGGGCATTTGGATGCAGCTTGTTCTAGGTCCTGCAACTTATGGTTTAAGTTTACAGTGTAGGCCTCTGATTGCAAGCAAATAAGAGTTTGAACCAGCTTGTTGAGGTACGCCTCTGGGGACACAGCCAGGCTGGGCTTTACCAAGGAATATAGTAAAGGGGGAAGTCCTGGTTGACGGCCATAGAGCAGTTGGAAGGGCGACTTGCCAGTGGCCCAATGATACCTAATGTTGTATGCAAAGGTGGCTGCAGGCAGGAAGGTATCCCATTCAGTCTCATGTTGGTGACTGAGCTTCTGGAGTATCTGGACCAGGCTCCCATTAGTGCGCTCTACCATGTCATTTGTCTGTGGGTGATAAGGAGTGGATAGTGTCCCACAAATTCTCATCAATTGGTTGAGGCGGGGGATGATATAACTGGTGAAGTTGGTACCATTGTCTGTCAGCAGGATCTGGGGACAACCATGTTTGTATATGATATTCTCCAGGATAAACATGGCTGTCACCAATGCAGATTGGTTGGGAATTGCCTTGGCCTCTACCCATTTGGTCAGATGGTCAACTGCCACAATAATGAACTTGTTGCAACTGTTGGTAACTGGCAGGGGGCCCACTATGTCAATGGCTACAGTGTGGAAGGCAAACCCAGGGCGTACAAGTCTGTGTTGAAACTTGGCAACCTTAGGCCTCTCAATGTTGCATTCATGACAGTTGGCTAGTGTATCTACTACGTCAGTGTGCATTCCTTCCCAGAAGCAGTGCTGCTGTAACAGAGCTAATGTCTTCTGTATGCCACCATGGCCAGTAGTCTTGTGAGCGGCCACCACTGAGTCCATGCGTAGGGATGGGCGTATGTAGGGCAGCCAAGAGTCTCCACAAAGCTTCAGGAGTTGTCCCTTAGAGACCTTGGTATCAACAGCTAACTTCTTGAGAGCCCTCTGTATCTCTACTGGCTCCTCTCCCCACAAAGAAGAATCCTCCATAAGCTTATCATAGAGAATTTCAGCCATGGGGGATACTAAGGTAACAGTGGGAAGGCAGGAGAGACAGTCAGCATTCTGGTGGGCTGCCCCGGCTTGATGAATTATCTTGTAGTCATAAACCTGAAGTTTAATGGCCCAACATGCCAGATGTCCTTTGGGGTCCTTGAGGGTCTTCAGCCATTGCAAGGAGGCATGGTCTGTTACAACTGTGAAATGTACCCCATGGATATAGACTCTGAACTGTTGGTAGGATTATATCACAGCCAGACACTCTCATTTGGTGACAGTGTAGTTCCTCTTGTGAACATTAAGCGTACGTGAGCAGTATCCAACAGGGTGTTCAAGTCTGTCGGAGTCCAATTGGGAGAGAACACCCCCAATTGCTGTCAGACTAAAATCTGTATGAACCATAAACAGCTTGGAAAAGTCAGGGTAGGCCAGCACAGGGGCTGAAGTCAGTGTTCCTTTGAGAGCATTGAAGGCAGATTGGCACGCTGGGCTCCAGAAGAATTCCTTATCAGCTCAGAGAAGCTGAAAAAGGGGGTCACCCAGGGATGCAAAGTTGGGGATGAAGCGGCAGTAGTACCCAATCATCCCCAGGAAGACCTGAACGTCCTGCTTATTGGCCGGGATCTGCATTTGCTCAATGGCTTCCACCTTCAGAGGTACAGGGCAGAGTCCATCTTGGCTAATGACAAACCCCAAGAACTCAAGGTGCTCCTTGAAGAAGTTGCACTTGCGTGGCTTGAGCTTGAGATTAGCTGCAAGTAACCTCTGGAAGACTTCCTCCAAGTGTCATAGGTGATCATTAAAGGTTTGGGAGAATACATTAATGTCATCCAGGTAGACCAAGACACTGGTGAATTTGAGGTTGCCCATCACTGCATCCATAGCCTGTTGAAAGGTAGCTGGGGCATTGGACGGACCTTGAGGCATCCTTGTGGGTTAGAATAGCCCTTGGTCAGTGATGATTGCACATTTTTCTTGATCAGCAGGGGGTAGGTCAATCTTCCAGTATCCACTGATAAGGTCCATGGCGCTGAAGAACTTGGCGCCACCCAGTTGGTCTAAGGTATTGTCAATACGAGGGAGGGGATATGAATCCTTCTTGGTAACAGCATTCAGTCAACGGTAGTCAATCACCACACAGTTGCTGCCATCCTTCTTTTTGACAATCAGGAGAGGGGAAGCCCAAGGGCTTTTACTGGGGACCAGTAAGCCAGATCCCAATAGCTTCTGCAGCTCTTTGTTAGCCACAGCATGATTGGCTTGACTGCGCCGTATAGGTCTAGAGCGGATAGGTGGACTGCCTTGGGTGTCAATATGATGAGCAACATCTGCAGCCTTGCCCAGGTCATAATCATCCTTGGTGAACACATCTTTATACTGGGCAAAGAGATCCATAGCTTGATCCTTCTGCTCTTCAGAGAGGCCAGATAGAGAGTTGTGGCTTATGATCAATAGCATCAGTGGTTGCTCACAGGGTAGACCCAACTCAGAGAAGTCAGCAAAGGGGGCGGTCTCCTGCAGGTTTTCATGCTCTTCAAGTTGTATATAAGCCAGAAGTTGGTGTTTGGAGACAACCATAGCTTCACGGCTCATGTTGCCCAAGAGTATGAGTACCTCCTTCTCACTTGGAATGAGGATGCCTGGTGCAACCCATGGTTCTAGTCTGGAGGCATTAGAGATGCCAAAGATTTCTCCATGAGTGCCAGCTGGTAGAGCCAGCAAGAGGCCTGTATTGTGGATCACCTGGGCGCCAGGTGGGATAGTCACATTACAGGAGTCAAAGACTGGGATACCCTTGGCTTCCCCATTTGAGAGAGGTATCACCTTGACCTTCTTACTACGTAGTGTGAAAGCAACTGGAAGCTCTCCGTTGGCGTACTCCAGATTGATGTAGTGCAGACGTTGTAAGGGCAGGTCAGATAGGCAATCACCATGATAGAACATGGGTATGGAATGGCCCAATATTCCAAATGTATGGTATTCATGGTTAGTCATAGTGCCATACTGAACCATGAAGCTAGTCCCAATAAGAATGTCATAGCTGTTGTTTTCCAGAACTATAGCAGGAGCAGTGACCATTAGCTTCCCAAAGCAAAGAGGGAGAAAAAAGTAGGCTCCTTTTGCTCTAGTAGTCACTGGCCCAGCAGTAACAAACTCTTCATGATAGGCCAAATCTGGTGCCAGCTTAAGCTTCTTAACCAGCCAAGAGGATATAATGTTTCCAGGGGCACCAGTATCCAGTATGGCCTGGACATGAGTCTTGTTCACTACAAGGTTGATATAGGTGCAATCCTGGCGGTCCTCTCTGATCTCCTCAATCTTCAAGACCTGGTGTACGCTTAGTCCTTTGAACTTCTCCAGAAAAGTAGCCATGGAAGCTCCCACAGATGGGCTTACCTCCTTGAGGGATTCTAGCGGTGCTAAGAAGTTTACTGTATGGAGCAGCTTGACCAGTTGTTCAGCACTGTCCTCCTCATGAGTGACTTCAATCCCCAGTTGAGCCAGTTGTTCAGCATAGGGTAAGGATACTGTTCTCAAAGCTATTTGGGGAATAACCACCTCAGGGTAAAGTGTAGTCCAATGAGTTTGCATGTTAACAGTGAGGACTCAATGGAGGAGGTCCTCTTGAACTCCGTCAGACTCCGCATCCTCATGTATTGGTTGGGAGTTGAAGTCAATCAGAGAGGGTTCATCCTTAGGGTTGGTCCCAGAGTATGGCAAGGCAGCAGGCCTCTGATCTGGTTTGTCAGGGGGCAGTGGTATGAGGGGAGATGAGGGTGTCAAAATTACAAAGGCAGCCAAGGATTTCTCCTTGTCCTGGCTGTTTAGTAGTTTTTTGACTGGTCCTCATTGTCCTCCTCAATATCAGCATCCTTGGCGTAGTCCTCCTCAGTGTCCTCCATGCCTACATGATGGATCTTTTGACGTGGATTCCTACATTCCCAAGAGAAGTGGCCAGCCATATCACATTTGAAGCAAGTACGGGGGCCATTGTTGACTGGAGCAGGCCCAACCTTGTTGGAAGGCTTGGGCATCTCAACAGCCACGCAGGGTCTATGCTCAGATTGCTGGCAAGGGTGGTCTTCAGGAAGAGAGACTTTGAACTCCTCCTTGTAGGTGCGTAGGAGGTGGATCAGATCTGGTACGGTGCAAGCATTGTAAATGCCTGACTTAAGGGCCAGAGATGGTTCCCAGTTGACACATACAGCATTAAGGAGTACTGACTGCACATCAATAAACTGCACCACACTCATAGACAACAGAGTTTGAGCTTCAAGGTAGAACCTAGAAGTGAAGTCTTCTAGGGTTTCCCCCACCTTTAACTTGGTGTTGGCAAAGTCTATCTTACAACCAAGGAGTGCTTCTTGGCTACCAAAATCTTCTGTCAAGGCTCTGGAGACGTTGGCAAAAGTCCAGCCATTCTCAGGGAGACGTGGCAAGATAATGGTTTGAGTCTCAGTATCCAGACAGTTGATGATTGTGGAGTTCTGGTACAGATGTAAGAACATGGCCACATTACTCTTGCAGTCAAACTTGGGTAGATTGATGGGCTTGAAGTGTTGAAGCCATGTTGGAGGGAAGCAGGTGTGATCCTCACTGGAGAGTGGGTGAGACGGGAACGGCTGAGAGTGGAGGCAGCAAACCTAGCCTCAGAGGTGCGGCAACAATTTTCTTCTTGCTGGGCTTTGCGTTCATCTTCTCTGTTTTGAGCAGCTCCAGAAGCTTCAGGGGTGGCCAGGACGTCATCCTCAGACTCCAGTACTGGCTCTAATACTTTTACAGCGTTAGGAGCCAACCAAGTGTGGTCCTCATTGCTTTTGTAGCTATGATAGAACTCAGGACTAGAGGACCTCAGTGGACTGTGGTGACTCTTGGAGTTGATGGACATAGCCTGTAAGTTGACGGCCATAATCTTACTGTCCATCCTATCCAATGGGCTCTGGAAGGCGTCCAGGAGAAGTTGTTGCTTGTCCAGCTCATCTTGGTAGACCTTGTTCTTCTGACGGGTGATATCCAATTCATCTTCCAGAGAGGTGATGCACTTTTTGTGAGTGGCAAGCTCAGCTTTGAGCAAGGCTATTACTTCCTTGTACTTCCTGACTTGGGTCTGACTGTTGGCTCTGTCATGCAATTGGCAAAGTTTGAGACAATCCTGAAGTTCTGACACAGTGTGGTAACCATCAAACAGGAAGGCAAGATTGGCACTCTGATGGACCAATTCTGTCTGCGTCTTCTTGTAGTGATTAAAGAGCTCAAGGATGTCTTGACCAAGAAGGGCGCTGGAAGAGTAGTTGTTGGTGGCGGTAGAAGTGGGGATGAGCAAGGGGATGGTGGCAAGGCGGCAGGCTAAGACTTCCACCTCATGAGTCAGGCTTCAAACCATGGGACTAGTCTCCAGTACGTGGTTTGTAACCACACTAATCCAATTGGCGTCTACACCCTGATGGGTGAGGGTCTGTACCACATGCACTGGAACTAGCTTAGCTATACCTGCTTTGATGGCATTGACCCAGTGGAGCATGGCGTTCTGGGCGTTGGTAACTTTGGCAAGATACTGATTGACAGTGGTGAAAGTATTGCCAAGCTCAGAGTAAAGGACCTGGAGGAACGTCTGTTGGTTAGATACCAGTATTCCATGGTCATGCACTAGGCTTTGGATGCAGCCCAGGTGCATTTGGTTGTGGCATATGGCAGGATGGGCAAATTGGTGTAGGTAGTCCTTGATATGTTCAACAGTACAGAGGTCACGGCGGAGCTGATCAGGGTTAAACTGGGAGAGATTCTGAAAGCAACCCAAGGTGTTTTCAGCAGAAGGCTGCTGAATGGCCAGGTGTTCAGAGCAAGAACCATTGCCAGAAGCACCAGCATCCATGGTGTGTATGACATTACAGATGGCGTCCTCAGAAGGTGAAGAGTTGGTGTCCATCTCCAAGGGGGCAGGGGCTTGTAGGAGCAGTAGTTGACCAAAACAATAGCCTGGGGGTATTGATGTTCTGGCATGAATTGGCTTAGGTTGGGCAGGCCATAGGGAGCGCCTGCTCTTTCCCCAGCATGGGCATTAGCAGCAGTAAAGGACGGTGTCTGGTGGTAAGGAGAAGCAGTGGCAGGAGACTGGGCCAAGGGCATTCCTCCCTCCTCATTGAAAGGACTGCGGGAGTGGGGGCTGTTGGTGTTGTAAGACATGAGCGCCAATGCCGTAAAAGTTGCGGCAAAGGGTTGCTAGTTTCTACAAACAGTTAGTCAGTGACCTAATTCTTAATACTATACCTGTTGATGGTATAGTGACAGCCTATGAAGGACAGAACAATAATAAGATGTATAGAAAAAACTGGTATTTATTTAGATAGTATTGCACTTATATAGTGTGAGGCAGGAGAATTGCCACCAGAGGCAGGGAGACACAGACAGAAGAACTTCCCAAATAGAGGAGAGTGGATTGACACAGATAAAAGTCCCGCGCAAGAGAACGACCGCTTCCTTGCGGCTTTCCTTAAGGAGGTAGATATAAATAACTTTGTTGTTCTATTTATAATCCCGGAAGTGAAGCCTGTGCCTTGTGCACGTTTGAAAGGCAAATCAAACACCTGTTTTAGGGGCGTTTTAAACGTCTTTATCACTAGTATAATCAGGATGAAATAGCGCAACTGCGCAATTGTTCCACTGCTTAATCCCTAGATGGATGACTTTACGTCTAATCCATTCAGGATCTGCGACACGCTCACAGGTACCATTGAATCAATCAGGCCAGTGAGAGTAATATACATCACCTCAAATATCTGAGTGGAGGTGGGTTCATTGATTATAAAAGATTCATGCAGGCGGTTGAGCCGCAGGATGAGAGATGGTGTCATCAAAACTAAATAGGCGGGCAAGTAGTTTTATTTGTTGCGGAATAGCAGAGAAGGTATAGTGACTTTGGTCCCTTCTCTGTAAATGGTCTCTGTCTCTCTAGTTCTAGCCTCTGGGCTGTGGATTAAGATTAACTCTAGTGTTAACTCCAAATATGCCGGGTTTGGTGGATGCTCTGTGAAATGTAACAAGCCAAAGGGAGCTCCTAGTGGACAATATAGTTTGGGTGGCTGGTCCGCAGTTTCTTGGGGTGAATAAGTGGGAGGTGCGGAACCGCAGGAGTTGGTCTGCAAATGAAATAGAACTAAAATCAAATATGGGATGACTTGGTTGAACCAAAGGTTCATGACAATTTATTGCAAGAATGACAATGGGTAACTTCCTGGCAGCCCAGGGTATAAGTATACCCATATGCCATGGAGAAACTTTTACAAATTCCTTTGGGCCTGGTGCTACTGTCTACCAGGTTTTTACAGCCCTTGGCAGTATTCATCATGGGAGTTGATTCATTGGCTGGTTCAAACTGAGAAAGCTCAAATTTCCCTTTCAAGTTGTGGGATTTGTCATCTTTGGGTGGCCTGCATTCCACAGGAAGTTTCTTTGCTTCCCCCACTGCAGTGGCCCAAGTTATTTCAGAATCCTTGACTTGGCTTGCACTCTCATTGTTCAGGTTAACAGGAACCTTTGGCATGGAAGGCCTCAATGCAAGTAATTTCTGTTCATCAAGCCTAAGGAAATTCTCCAAAGTCAAATCCTGCTCTGGTTCAAGCCCAAAAATCTGCAGGCGGCTGGTCCTGCAGACTGGTGGCCCTCAGGGTATTGGGGTTCAAATCCTGTAGTTGAGGTTTTCCTATGAGTATAGTCAATAGGAGTTTGTCATTTGTGACATAGGAATCAGGATATTTGGTTAACTTGTATAGTCTTCCAGCATCAGCTGGGTATATAGTCAGAATGTGCATTCTGGACAGTTCTTTGGCATTCTGGTGTTGAGCACCAGGTCTATGAACCACTGTTTCATACCCTTGCAAGTGCAGGACTCAATGAGCTAACCAACTTTCAGGCTCCTCCAGTTGTTGTAGCCATTTTAGTGAGAAGTGATCTGTGACCACAGTGAAATGAGTCCCATAGATATAGTGACGGAGCTACTTAACAGTATGCAAAACAACCAGACAGCCATTTGTGTTATACTAAAATTCTTTTTATGCTTTTTGAGCACTCTGGAAGAATAGGTCACTAGTCAATTAACACTGTCTTTATCCAACTGAGCCAAGATAGCTCCCACTGCTACTCCTCTAGCGTTCATGTACAAGATGAATTCCTTGTCATAATCAGGTAGACCAGAATAAGGGTCTCCTTGAGTTTGGTCTCAATTGCCTCAAAGAATTATTGTTGACTGCCAGTTCACACAAAGGGGACATTAGGGAGCAATTGAACAAGAGGTTCACTTAGCTTGGCAAAATCAGGGATGAACTGTCAATAGTACCCCATCATACCCAGGAATACTTGGACTCCACAAAGATTGGTAAGAGAAGCATCTTATCAATAGCCTCAATCTTGTTGTTCATGAGTCAGATCCCAGTTTGGGTGACTTCATGTCCCATAAACGCAAGTTGTTCCTTAAAGAAGGCACGCTTAGAAGGTTTGAGCTTCAGGCCAGCACCACAGATATTAAGAAGCAAAGCCTTGAGATGTTATAGATGCTAATTGAAGGTCAAGCTGAAAACTTTCATATCATCTAGGTATACAAGAACACAGGAGAGCTTAAGGTCTCAGACGCTTGAGTTCATTGTGTGTTGAAAGGTAGCATTCTTATTACAGAGTCCTTGAGGCATTCAACTTGGCTCATACAGACCTTTAAACATAATGAGCACAGTTTTTCTACACTATTCTGGGGGTAGATATACTTATCAATATCCTGAAGCCAAGTCCATAATGAAGAAGAACTTGGAACCTCCCAAGCGTCTAAGAGCATCATTAATTTAAGGAAATATGTATGAGTTCTTCTTAGTGAGAAGTTAAGGCAGCAGTAGTACATCACAATCCTATGTCCTCCATCTTTTTTTTCAAGAATCAATAAGAGAGAAGACCAAGAACTTTGATATGGGGCCAGCAATCCAGAATCCAAGAGTTGTTTTAACTACTTGGATACTTGAGTGTCTTCTACCTGACTACAACAGTAAAGATTGGCACAGAAGAGAGGGAACTGTCTCTGTTAATCTGATGGATAACCCCTTTGATTAATACATGGTAATTGGGAACAGAAGCAAAAGTGTCTTTGAACTGGTTTAGCAAGCTGGATACATCTTTCTGTTATATTGATAATAGCTGGGGGAAATCAGCTGCAGTAAACAAGAAAAGCACTTGAGGGTCCTCTTCTGATAGATTAAACTCACTAAATTTCCCAAATAAATAGAGAGAAGCTACCTGTTTCACATCTAACAAATCTGTATCCTAAAAATTGCCCCCAAGATACATGCATGAGAGAAGCAGTCAAGTTAGGCAACAGCTGCTACACAGGCTCCTTATGAGATCAATTCAAGATCCCTGGACATAAATGAGGCTCCTTATAACTCAGAGATTCAGGGGATTATAACTCCAAGAAAAACTTCATAGGTAGTTTATAAGAGATATGGGAGTCAATAATGATCTGGGATCCAGGAGGGATGGTGATAGAAGCTGGGACAAGTAATGTGACTCCTTCAGAAGCGGGGCAAGACAGAGGAGGGAAGAGCATATTAGAGGAGTGTGTTCTTTACTTTAGAGAGAAGGCACCTGTGTCAGGAATATTTCTGACACTTATAGTTGTTTAACCAACAAACTGTCACCCACTGTCAACGTGAAGGCGCCTGCTGCCACTGAGAAGGCATCCGCTGTCAACATGCAGACATCTGCCGCCATCAAGCAGATACACACTGCCACCATGCAGAAGCCTGTTGCAACTAAGCCGTCACCTGCTGTCAATCCGCAGGCGCCCACTGCCACCAAGCAGACGTCCATTGTGAAGGCACCCACCACCACTAAGCAGATACATGCCGCCACCATGTGGAAGCCTGCTGCAATCAAGCCGCTGCCCGCTGTCAACGCGCAGGCCCCTGTTGCCACCAAGAAGATACACATCACCACCACACAAAAGACTGCCACCACTAAGCCGTTGCCCACTGTCAACTTGCAGACACTTGCCGCCATTGAGCAGATGCCCACTGCCACTGCACAGGTGCCCACCACTCTTGCCAGCCCCTCCTGCAAGCCATCCTCAAACCAGACACCCATGAGCAAGCCTGTCACCTATCAGCCTTTGCCTTCCCATGCCAGCAGGCCAGTCCCCATCCACTCCTTTGGGAAATAGCCAAATTGGGAATCCAGGAAAGGCAGTTTACCCAAAGCCAAACTTGTGAGGAACTGCTGCCCAATTTGGGAGCTTACCAAATGGGGAATGGACTGAAAGGCTCTTCAACAGTGAAAATCATGTACCAAATTCAGTAAATGAATTTGGATGCATGAAGAAGGCCCAACTTGCACTATGCCAATGCAAACTGGGATTCAGCCAAACCTTCTCAATTGCCAGCCACCCGAGCCAATCCAGAAAAGGGAATAACAGATGCAACTCAGACTCTTGGTTCCCCAATGCTATGTCTTCCAATAATCATGCCTTGCAGGTCCACTAGTATAAATAAAGACAAACTCCTCAATGATAGTTTGTGCTATTATTGAGTGAATATCCTCCTCAATATTATCACATTAATCAATTCTTTACCCAGGATAAGAAAGTAACCTTACTAAACCCATTACCCCTCCCCAAGTCAGAAGATGAACTACATCATCTTCACAGCTTCTTGAAAGCTTACGTTGGGTTAGGGGGCAACCAGCCAACCAATGCCCAGTTTGGTCCTGAATCACAGGGACCAAAAGGGATATTATACAATAAGCCAACTCACCTCAACTCAATGGTTTTGAACCTGTGGACACCTCTGGTGTCATCTCATCCAACTCCCAACCTGGATACTTACGTGATTCCTGCAGCTACGCTACTGTACCTTGCCGTCAGCCTTAGACAATGTAAAATCCTTGCCAAAGCATTACATCAGGCAGTGAACTTCTATCTAATTGTCTATGCCTTGAACGGCTTTGAGCCGCCTAACCTGTCATTTTATGTTACTAAAGTTTTACCCTCAATACTTGGGTATTACACCCATGGGATACTCAAGGACACATGCCTTAAGTCTCTTACCAGAGATGAAGGGAGGATCCTCAAAGATTAGTGAGACCTCATACCCTAAGAGGGATAGGTATCCATCTAAAAGTTTGACAATTCCATTGTACTCTTACAGGAACTGAGTGCCTATCAGAAGATCATAGCTTTCATTTTTCAACATGCTGGCAGGGGATATAATGAGGAGTTTCTCAAACCTCATTGGAAAAGCAGAGTAAGCTCCAATGTCACAGGTTTGTGTCATAACAGCTGTTACATAAGACTGATTATAGTTTAGGTCTAGAGCTAACATGACTTTCTTCATCAATTTAGAGCACACAATGTTAACAGGGGAGCCTGTGTTTAAGAGATCCTTGATCTTGACTTTCTGGATGAATACCTCCACTCAAGTGGTGTCTTTCCCAAAAGAAGGCAGAGTAGCAAACACATATTGGGTGAACTTCAAATCTTTCTCTAATTTGGCTAACATACACTTCAAAAAAGGAATTTCTTTGTATAATGTTTTTAAAGGAAAAGAGACAGGTGCATTATGAAAAAAAGCCTCAGAAATCTCAGCAGCTTCCTCAAAAGAGTCAACTAGTAAAGGAGGACAATGATATTGATCTAGATAAAGGTTAGTCACCATACCTTTGGCTTTTTCTGGGAGTAAATGACTAGTAGTAGTTTTCCCATATAATAGCTTATAGGGGACATAAGCAGTTTTGAAGACAGCTGATATAGAGTATCTATAGATGTCATTATCATCATAGTTAGATTTTTCAGGACCAGAGTTTATGGGTATGTAATTATATATCTTGAGGGTGATAGGGTCAGACAAGGAAGAAGGGAGATCATATGCAGAAGAAACAGTGGGATAATGTAGAGGTTGATCAACAGAGTATGCCTCTGCCTCTAAGTTGACATCTATTTATCTACCTGATCTTTAGGGCTAGAGCCTTTCACATGAGAATTGGTAAAAGATCTTTAGTGATGATCAATCTTCACACAGTTGTTGCAATCTTGAAGTTTGGGTTTCCCATTACTGTCTAAGGTTATAATATATGGAGAAAAAGAAGTAGTACCCACATTATTGCCTTGTTTTTACATACAAAAGTTCCTGAATATATCATATACATACCTCGAAGAAGAGTATTGATGCTCTTCATAGTGGTGATGAAAGCCTCATGTGCCTTAAAGTGTAGGCAGAGAATATAATTAACCTTAATGGTGTTAGAGTATGTAGTATATGTCTCACAATAATTCAACTGCTGACTGTTAATAAATTTGTTGTCCCTCAATGTAGAAACAGTCTGTAGACTTAGATAGGGCTTTATTGGGCCTAAAGTACATCTTCACAAATGCATCCCTTTTGACCTCCAAGATAAGGTCAACTCTAAAATCTTCAACCAGTTAAAAATTCATGTCAGAACAGGGTTGCAATAGTGAGAAGCTCAGGAACCATGACCTCCTGACAGATAAAATGTAGGTAGGTAAAGATATGCTCCTTTTTGAGGTTATCAGTAGCCATCATCATGACTATTTTATATATAGTGAAAAAGCTGTAATAGTGGATGCATTTGGATTGTCAAGTATATACTTCTTATAAATATAATAAACAAGATAAAGGAGAAAAATAAGAAGATAATGATACTTTATTTTATAGGAGTTTAGAGTATTATATAGTATCATGAGAAGCCACATGATATCCATGTAGGTCATGGTAGTCATGGGGCTTATCCAATTAATTGTGTTGTGGCTGTGCTGTTTTAGCAGAGTTACAAGGGGAAAATATTTAGAAACTAGATAAATTTTTTATTGAGAGATAATGATTATATAATTAATATGAGACATGGATAACAGGAACATGATAGTGTTAATCACACAATGGGATGGCAAAGGGGGTGGCTTGATCCTGGTAATGAGTCAAGCGCTAAATCAAGATATCTGCCATAGGGAATCACCATCTGTTCACTTTGTTGGATTTGTAAAATTCAATTTGACTTCCTTGTTTGGCTTTTATTGACTGGATAATTGGGATTGCAGGTCACAAACCTGGTTACTTGGAACCTTGCTGGCAGATCAAGCCTGCTGTTTCAACAATAGTTTCTCTTAAGTCATGAGGTCTGTTGGAGTAGTGTTTCTTTTAGGATTTGAAAGGTTTGGTCCCCATAATAGATGGATAATTGATAGGGGTGTCACCAACTTAATGATTAGTCAGGGACTTACTAAGGGAATTACTTTCCTGAGAGGGAGTAATCAAAGATGTTGTGACATTCCCACCTGGGGTGCTGGAAGGTGGAACCTTGGGAATTTTCTTGAGAGTGTCAGAGATTTGGGCTCGGAATTGATCCAGTTTTGCATTGGGTACATGAAGTTGAGAGTTACATTGTGCTCTTCTTTTTTTTTGAAAATGTGTAGTTGTTCATGGTGCATGCATTTGAGTTCAGTGTGTGTGCCAATTCCATTGATAAGGTAAGTGTTGTTGAGCTTGACTGCCATGACAATTCCTGGTCCTCTTAAGCCTGAGTCTAGTTTATGCTGATCATGGTTGACAACCCAAATCTTGTCTCTGACTTGGAATCTCTCTTGTTGGAGGGGGATTGACTCACTTTCCACTCTTTCCTTTTCTTTGACTTCTAGGTCTTTCCTGGAGTTGTGGATGTCAGGATCATTGTTGGTAGGTACATTATTGATTAGAGGTAACTGTGGCCCAAGTGCAGTACTAATAATTGAAGGTTTGTGTCCATATACAAGTCCATATAGGATTTCCCCTGTATTTTGATTGGCCCGTGTATGGCACATCATTAGTGCTGTTGGGATCATGTTGGTCCATAATTTTGGATTTTGGCAGATGATTTACTGAGCACCTCTACAAAGAAGCTGTTCAATTGTTCCACTCTTTCATTTTCTTGTGGGTGGTATGGGCTGGCAATAGTGTGTTTTGCCCCATTCTTGGCAAGGTAAATGTTGATATCTATGGTTGTGAGTTTGGTTCCTCCATCTGTAATCAGAAGATCAGGTTTCCCAAACTTAGCTATGATTTCTTTACCAATAAATCTTCTCACATCATTTTCTTTGTGATCTTTTGTAGCTTGTGCTACAGGCCATCTAGTTGCATAGTTGATAGCTGTGATGATGTACTTTTTGCCTTTGTTTTTGCTGGGCATTGGTCTCACAATATCTAGTGACCACACTTTGAATGGTTGTGTGATTGACACTGGTATTACTGACTTGGGGGTGCCTTGGAGTGGACATACTTTTCACAGACTTTACATTGGTCTAGTGCTTCCTTGATTTTGTCCAGCATGTTGGGTCACCAGTAGTGTATCTTGAGGCATTCATGCAAGTTAATGCTACGGGTGTGTCCAAGATCTTTGTGATAGCAAAGGATTATATCAATTTTTGTGTTGACAAGACGTAGGGTACAGTATCATCACTTGGTAGTATGCAGTGTAGAGTGTCATATACGTTTTTGAACAGATATTTGTTCTTGAGGACTTTCTCTTGGATGTCCATTGGTGTACCAGGTGTAAAACCCCTCTTGGAGATTCCCCATGATTAACCTGGGTCAATCAGGGTCTCCATAAGTGCATAGGATATGTTTACGGTATAGCCTTGATAGGGCATCTGCAGTAAGCATTTATTTGCCTGGTTTGTATTCAATTATCATGGGGTACCTTTGTATGAGGCTCATCCATTCAGCTTGGTGTCTAGATAGATGTTATTGAGTCTTGAAGAACACCAATTAATTGTGATTAGTTAGAACTTTGAATATCTGTGCACCTTCCAGATAGCATTGTCACTTCATTAGACAGTAGATAATAGCTATCAGTACCTTGTCATGTATTAGAGATCTTTTCTCATCATCAGACAGCGTTCTTGATTCATATGCTACAAGGAGTAAGTCTTTTTCTGCAGTTTGAATTTGGAGTACTCCTTCTATTGCGTAATTGGAGATGTCAGCTTTTAGTTTATATACTCCTTCACAATTTGGATATTCTAAGATAGGGGCAGTGACCATACAATCTTTTAACTTTCAAAAGTGTTGATCTCTTATTGTGATCCATACAATTTTTTATCTTTCCTATGATTACGGATAAGAGAGAAGTCAAGGTGCCCCAGTCAGGGATGAATCTTCTAACATAGGCTAACATGCCTAGGAATGTACAAAGCTCACTCTTATTTTGTGGTGCTGGCATGTTAGTTATGGCTCATATCTTTTCTGGGCCTGGATTCACTTCACCCTTGCTTAAAATGTGTCCTAAAAATGGGGTGTTCTGCCATGAAGAAGTCACATTTTGAGGGATGGATATAAGTTGGTTATCTCAAAGAGTTCAGAGGACCAATCAGACGTCTTTCCAGTGTTGCTCTATAGTCAAGCTGTATATGATTATATTTTCAAGGTAGACAATAGATCTTTTCCAAATGTGTCCTGTAAAACTTCATTCATAAAGATCACAAAGGTACTTAGGGCATTTATCATGCCAAAGTTGAGGACAACACATTAAAACAAGCCATAATTAGTTCTGAACACTGTTTTAGGCGTTTCCTCTGTTTTAATGAAGATTTGGTGATAACCTGCTGTCAAGTCAATTTTTGTGAAGTCTTGGGACCCCCCAGGGCATCAAAAAGGTCATCAATCAGGGGCAGGAGAGACCTGTTCTTAATTGTGACCTTGTTGAGCGCCCTGTAGTCTGTGAACAGGCAGAGTCCTTCATCTTTCTTTTCTAAAAAAAGACAGCTGCATAAAAAGGAGATTTAGAAGGTTGTATGAGTCCTTTTTCAAGGGCTTTGTCTAGATAAGCATTTAGTGTGTTGTTATCTTATGGTGTTAGGTGGTAGATAGGTTATGCTTTTGGCACACTCCCTTTGAGGTCAATTTAATGCTGGATGACCTGGTTGGGCAGTAGTCCTGATAGCATTTATTGGAAAAATGAAGGGAATTTTAAGACTAGCTGTTATTGGATTGGGTCTTGTTTGTGTGAAGTATCTGCATTTTTAAAGTGGATAATCTCATATGTGCAGGTATACCAATCAATCTTGCTGGGGTCCTGTTTTCTTCTGTTTCCGTAATTTTCACAGATACATGGTCTCTCATAAGTGTGTCAAGGTGAGTTTAATATACATGGTGGTGCATCTCACCTCATTGTATGGTGAGGCTAGTGCTATCCCAGTCAATATGAGGTTTGGTCTTTCTCATCCAGTCCAGACCAAGTTCAACATTGTACTTGAGGATTGGTATGATTGGACCACTAAGGGTAGTCTGTACATCTCTATTTGGGCATGGGAAGGGGTTTCTTCTATGGCAACTGGTGTGCTCCTATTATCTGCCATAATAAATCTCTTGATATTAGTTTGAACTGTGAGTAGTTTCATGAGGTTGACAATTTTTTGTCAATAAGAGATTGGTCTGCTCCAGTGTCAAATAGTGCTATGCCCTGATATCTGCAAAAGCAGAAATGATAAGCAAGGAGTTTATTTCCAATTTGGATGGCAAATAGTAGAGGATTGCTGGAGGGTACTTGGATCATGGTAATTAAGTCTACATCTTGGTCCCTGTGAAAATCTTGCAAAGTGGGGGAGGGTGGCCCACCTAAGCACTCCCATGAGCTTTTTCCTCCTTGGTGGTGTTATCAGTGTTCATTTGATTTTCTTGAGCAGTAAAATTTCTGCCTCAAGGATGGGAGCTGTTGACTTGGTTGTTCTGCTTATTAGGTTGAGGGTCCTGCTTTTCTGTGGGATTTTCCTTTTGTTTGTTGGTTACATGCAGGCCATCAGATTTTTGTGCAGCTTTTTTTTCTTCCAAAAATATGTCTTGGAGGTTCTTGCAGCAGCTCATGTCCAATTGACATCTGATGTGTGGGGAGGCCATTATAGAAATATATTTGTGGCCCAGTCTCATCAAAATTGATGATGTTGGGAGCTTAGTCACATATGTCTTCATAGGCTGTAATGTACTCCTCAATTCTTCCTGTAATTTTGAAGGTTCTTAGTTCTGTCATGATCATAACTTCAGAGTCCTTTATGACAAACTTTTCCAGTAAGGCGGCTTTGAACATGTCCCAGTCTTTGTTGTGACCAGGGTGTTATTCAAACTATTCACTTAAAAGGCGTGAGGTGCCCTGGTAACGCGTAAAGCAATTTCACTTGCCCAGAGTTTGTGGGGTAGCCCACTTGTGTAAATTTGTTTTAGGTACTTTGGATCCAGAGGTTGGTATTTTATTGGCGCAATCCTGCAAACATCTCAATTTCTGCCAGACAGAAGCACTGGAACACAATGTTAGGTATTTTGGGGCGGCTTGAATTGGGGAAGGATTTAGGAATCCTTGGGTGCCAAGAAATTTTTACTGTTTGCTGAGCAGGAGGATGTTGTTGAAGACAGTATATCCTGTGGAGACACCCTTACCTTCTTCATATTTTTTCCAGACAGTAGGGAGGACCATCTTCTGAGTTCTTTTCTTTGGAGAAAATTTTCCTTTAAGTTGCATAGGTGTGGATAATCTAGCCTGTGGTACTACTGTCAAGTATATACTTCTTGGAAGTATATAAAACAAGATATAGTGAAAATTAAGAATATAATGATACTTTATTAGATATGAGTTTGGAGTATTATACAGTATCAAGAAAAGCCACATGTTGTCCATGTACATCATGGCAGTCATGGGGCTTGTCCAAGTAGTGTTCCTCTTAGGACTCAAAATGTTTGATCCCCGTAATAGATGGACAAATGATAAGAGTGTCACCAACTTAATTATTAGTTGGGGAATCATACAGAGAGTCACTTGGGGAATTACTTTCACAAGAGGGAGTAATTGAATATGTTGCAACAGGGAACAAATCTTCTTGAACATAGGCTTATAGTTAGGGTAAATAGAGGAAAAGAACTATTAGCTTCTTTCACTAGTACTGAGGACGTTGTTTACAAGAGCAAACTCAGCTTCAGATTCAGCTGTTAGATTCCTGGCTCATAGCATACAGAGACTCTCTTAAAATGTACTCAAAGTAGAGTGATTCTGTGTTTCTATTTCATAGGCTGTAGTAGCCAAGGTAATAGCTTCATAATTCCCAATGTATTAAGCTGAAATAATTATTACAATTCCAATAACCCTGATATGTGAGACTGTAGCTATATGGATCAGCAGAGTGAATTTTTTGTTCAGGAAGTTGGCCAAGATGATCAGCCCCTGAATCTCTCTCTAGTGAGTCTTTTATTTCTGAAACATCATTAGTGACAGAAGCCAAGCTGTCTAGAGCAAGGGCACATTTGATGTGGTGTTGATTCTAAAGTCCAGCAAAGCTATCCTCTCCTTCTTCAGACTTTTCTTCATCTTCATCCTCATTTCCTCCTTCATTTTTGAGCCTGAGGATTGCTCCACTTGTTGGTCAATATGCTTTTGTAGAGTGGTAATTTCACATTAGAGAGTGCCTATCTGTCAAAATAAATTCAATACATGACTACTAGATTGCGAAAAAGTGATAACTGTACCAGCTTGTGCATCTTGAGAGCAGTTGGTGTCTTTAAGCTCAGCAGTAGCTTCCTAAATCTTGGAATTCTGCACAGGCCTGTTCTCAGGAGGAGGGGTAGGGGTACTACAGAAAGAGGGGCAAATCTGCTTCAGCATACCGGCGGAGCTGCCATAAGGCTTCATTGAAGGCAACCTTATATTTCTCCCAACTGTGTTACATATTACTACCCCATTTTTCCACAAAGGATCCTAGAAGGCCAGATTGGGAAACATAGTGTTCCCTGAATTGATTGATTTCTCCCATCAGTGTTTCCAAGTCATGACAGTATTGTAAAATAGTACCTTCAACTTGGCCATGCCATATAGTGTGATGGTTGTACAGTTTGTGTAAGCAATCCAATATGTAGCTAGGAAGGAATGATCAGATCTTGTTGAGGGAAGATGTAACTTATTCCTGGGGTGCTAGTGAGTCTCTGTGGCTATCAGAGATAAGAGCAAACATGCCTTGGGTTTACTCTTGGTAGGTCATATTCCGAGCACAGTTTTTGGATACAGAAAGGCCACTATGGCCAGAAGTTAGGACTGTAATTAAAGAGTTAGTTGATGGTGAAACAGGGAAGTTTAGATGAACCAATTCACAAGAACACTAAATGTGTCTACTGATTTCATTAAGCTAGGTGGAAGCCCAAAGTTCAGCAGGAAAAAATAGAGGTCCTTGAAGGTGTATTGATGACAGAGCCTGGGAATAAATTTTATGATAGTTTTATCAGAGTGGGGGAGAGAATGTCATCTTTCCTCACCTGTTCATAACTAAGCAAGAAGGTTGAAGGGCCTTGAAGTCCCAGGCAACAACACCATTATCATAGGTGTGTGGCTCATCTGAAATATCCTCTATAAGAGGAGGACTAGAAAGTTTGGTGAACTGGGTTCTTCTGTAACCATGGGAGAAAGAACATAGAAATACAGGGGGGGAAAGAAACCAAGGGCTTGAAGCCCCTATAATGAGCAACATTTTGATGTATTTGGCTCTTAGTTAAACATCCAAGAGGACACAGCAGAAACCTTTGTAAGAAAAGGTTTATGGTTTGAACTAGCCAAAGGCTAGACTTCAGAGAAAAATTAAGGAGTTTATCCTAGTTTAATGGAAGCAGGACAATAATAAGTGTTATGATTGTCAGGTGGGATAAGGATAAACAGGGCCACAAGTTTATATAGCTGTGATAACCACACAAGAGCTGGCTAAGACAGAAAGGAGTTCCCTATGCTTTTTGAACTGGATTGGAGGGAGTTGAACTGGATCAAGGGGGTCCCAAAGAACAGCTAGAGGGCAATGTGAAAAGAAGTTTAAAGCAAGGTATAAGAATACAAGTGGGCTTAGGTATCAACTGTAATGTCTTGCAATCCACAAATTAGCTGTCAGCTCCATAGTAAAGAAGGACATGGAGATATAAAGTGTGCAATGAAATAAGTGTAAGATAGTATAATGTATGTTTATTGAGAATAAGATTAGGCCTTTCATATAGGCAAATATAAGGGTGATATAAGGGGTTAGGCTGATAACAGCTGTTGCATGAGATCAGCTCCTCATGTTTGAATCATCATTTAACATCCAATAGAACCATTGGGATGAGGTAGTAGAGGTGTGAATGTTTGAGCAGTTGGGTGATAAAATATGTAATTATGTTGAAGAAATCATATGAAAGCATGATTTTTGTCAAGACATAACTGATCCTAACGGTGAGGAAATCAAGGGTCAGTCAAGGAAATGGGGATGGATCCAAAGAAACAAGGTTAATCAAAGGGATAAAGAAGTTGTATTTTATCCCAATCAAGGCAGAACATAGCCAGTAAAGGAGTTATATACTTCTCAGTTCAAACCTAGTTTTACCGTAGGAAGAGGGACAGAGGGGTATCAGTTAGAACAGACAGACATGACAGTAGCGTCAAAGTAGAAGCAGCATTGGGATTGAAAAATAAAGGGTTGCTCCTAATTTAAATTGCCACAAGAGGTTTCCTTTAGAATAAAAGAAAATATGCACCAGATTTAACAAAAACCAAGACAAATGTGGATAAAATTAAAGTTTATTTGGGAATGATTCAAGGCCTATATAGCTGGTTAGGGCACTGATCATTCTTTAGGAGGGCAGTGAGGTAAAATGTCCTGACACTGTACTGGGAAAGAATAGGTCAGATGATATAACCTGGATGGGTGGACATTATTAAGGCTCTGTTTAAGGAAACATGGCTACTATTAAAGACAAACAAAAAAATTAGATCTTTGCAGGTATTAAAATTTGAAGGTAGCACTAAAATAGCATGAGTTGTCCAATTCACAGCAAATACCAAGCATTCTAACTGACAGGGTATTTTCCTGCAGTGTATATTTTATTGTTTAAGCCTCAACCCGCTGTGTAAGGGTATACTTCCTCATCAATCCTTACATTGAACTTGGCTAAATATGGGTACAGCTGGAACAGTTATGGTTATGTTTTCTGGTATTTTTCACTATGCCCCAAATAATTGTTGAGTTGTTTGAGGGGCCCATTATCATATCAAGAAAGGTTTCTTATTGATGTCCCAGATCCCTGTTATCTGGGTTGATGTTTAACACTACCATCTGGATTTCATTTTTAGATGATTTTATTTTTTTAGGTTAGGTTGGTCATGTTAATCATATTTTTATAGAGCTTTGTTAAAGATCTTGGGAGCAGCAGTATAAAGGACTGCAGCCTTAGGGGAAGTGAGGATATGGGGTCAATTAAATGCTTCTTCATTGTGGTTGGATTGTCTGGCAGGTCCATGCTGGAGAAAGTCTGACTATGGATAAGGTCCAACAATCAACTTGTTACACAACTGGAGATAATTTAATGATTTGTTTCTCATAGGGTTGTCTGGCTGGTCAAAGCTGGAAAGCTCAAACTATGGGCAAAGTCCAGCGAGAACATTGGCTTAGAGGCAGGGCTAAACAAAGATCCCAGGAATCAAACCTGGGATCCCAAGGGCTTAGTTTTTCTCCCTTAATCATCACTGCTGTGAAAACTATGGTGTATTTAAAATCATAGGTAGCCTGTTTCGGCTACAGCAGCCCAGAGTTGGTTGCCAGCTGTGGCTGTGCTAAAGTATCCCTACCAGTAATCCTGCAATATCTTAAGAAGGTGGATAAATCATATAAGGGTAGAGTGGTGACAATTTAAGGGATCACGATGAGGTAAACTTGCCCTTTGCTATACGCGGAAAAGATATGCCCGGTCTGCCCAAGTAGCTCTTGGGATGAGCTTCATATAATTTTTTAAATCATGGATTAACCTCACATTGAGTTTTTTTAAGGTTAATTAGTGGAATCCCTTTATTCTCTTGTGGTAATTGAAGATTTTAGTAATTATTCTAACCATTCTTAACTGAAGGGTTTCTGGAAGCTCGGTGTTGCTATTGATAATAAACTTGTACAAGGAACATTGGCCGCATAGCTTATCGGGCAGGTTTATAGTAATTTGGATTAGATGTATATTTAACCCTAATTGATACTCAATAACTCTTCTTGTGGTTCTACATAGTTCCATAAGAATGATTGGTTCAGATAATTAAAATAACTGTTAATCGGTATATTAAACTCGGGTAACTAAAAACTCAAGGTTCAGGGGTTGCCGATCAGTAGGGTACCACAATCCTCGATGGTGTAAGTTGACGCATGGTGCTTGCCAGGGTATCTGGGGTTACTGTGGACCGAAAGCTTGAGGCGATCCGGAGAAGATTTCAAGAGGCGAGCTTCAAGAAAGCTCAGCAGGGCGTCCTTGGAGATACTGGGAAGGAATTCAATAACTCTGTGCTCTGGAAAGTTGTTAGATGGTGGATCTTTCTAAACTTACTTTGCTCTTTAGAAATGATTTGCGCTCTGATCATGTGCCATGCATTATAGGATCTTGATGGGGTTTCCTGTAGAGCAAGGGTCTGAACTTTGACCATGCTATTCAATGTCCGGTTCAAATAAGCTTGGCTCATGTTTCTCACTTGGTCAACGAAATACTCCAGGAATACCTCAATGCGTGACTCGAGGTATGTTCCAGGCTGGTCGCTTGTAATAGAAGCATGTATCCCACCTCGTCTGATCTTTTCTGAAAGCTCAGCTTTGACGGCATATCCAAGCCGATCGATTGTTCTCAGCTGGAAGAGAAAACGGCTACTGAAGAGGGCATTTGTCACCAGAGCCATGGCACTATTTTCGACTTCTTCAGAATCGTACAAGTGCAGGTAATAAGAAATCGAAGAGTGCTCCTTGAGTACCGGTTCAACCCAAACGAAATTCCCTTTAACAGAAAAGGGGATAGGAGTAACTGGTAAACTGGGGGCATTATTTGGATCGAGGTTGAAGATCTCCTCCAGCTGTGCCTTGATTGTAACCAGCGCCTCGGCAGATGTCATATTGGACCCAATGACGTTGAACCTTAATGAATCATGAAAGGAATCTATGAACAGTTTGAATTCCTCGAAGCTGGTTGCGTTTATTTCTCTTGCCTGCTGGATATTGTTTCGATAATATGGATCAGCCAGCTTTCCTAGAAGGGAGGTATACTTCGCCAAGTAGTCGGATTTGTCGATATAAAGAGATTTCAAAACTTTTTCCTTTGAAGATTCAAAAGATTTAGGCGTGGGAAAATAGTCTCTGATTAAATTTGCAAAGCAAAGAGTGGCATGTGAAAATTCCCTTTCGTCCTCAAGAACAAGTGAAATCGATCTATCGTGGATTTTAACCGAACTGCGAATACTGGAAATATTGAGCGAATCGATGGCTTGAGAATAGGTGGCATCAAAAATCTCCTTAAACAAATCCAAGTACGTCAAGATGCTTGGTGATGGGTTGTGATCGAATGTGAATTCGAGCTCAAAATAGTAGGACCCTTTAGTGTCAACAGTGAATGTCATGGCGTATCCGATCGAGTTGTTTGCCAAAAGTAATACTTCAGGCATAAAGGCTTCGTATTTTGTTGGCTCTTTAATCTCTATGGGTTGGTCTTCAGGAAGATGAATTCCGTAATCTTCTGCAGTAACCGATGAAACGCCAGCTAGGAAGCTTTTGTTGAAGTGTGATGAAGAATAGTTCAATCCAAACCAAGGTTCTGTTGTTAATGAACCATTAAAAGGCCGCACGTCAAACAAAACAAAGTTCGTGGTATCGAATAAGGAAGTTGTTTCTTGGAGTAGATGGTCAGTAAATTCAGGAATGACGTTGGAGTATCCCAAGATGGTATCAAAATCTGCTCCAGAGCATAGTTTAGTAGTAAACTCAAGAAATTGCATGACCGATGAATAGCCTGCAAAATAACTGTCTCTTTCTTGCAAAAAGAAAATTTTAAATTTTTCGTGGTTGGCGCCCTGGGTTCGGATGGCATTGAGGTACGCAAAGAAAACTTTGATTAGTTCATGTTTGTTTGGTTGGGTTCTCTCGTCAATAGAAAAGATGAAATCAAATAAAGTGCTTTCGGCCAATCTTATTAGGCTGATTGCGAATTTTTTTGCAAGATTGTGTGATTTCAATATTTCTTTAAAGGAGCCTTTTCCTTTTGATTCCAACAGGGACGCAACATATTTAAGTTGTGGCTCGAGCCGATGCATCGTAGGAGTGTCGAGCAAAAACCGAATGATAATATCCTTTGTTTCATTGCCCGGATCGACCGCTATATCCAAACCAAGATCGGTTCCTTTGCCATGAAAGCCATTCTGGTTTGCTGTCAAATTTCTGTCCGGAATCGAAGAGAAGCGCGGTACAACCATCCTTTTGAGAGTTTCGATATCTTCGTTCCCACTGACCACCAGACTCATTAAATTCGAGGAGTAATGTTGTCGGTAATACGAAGAGATCATTTCACGGATGCTTTCTCCTCGCTTTAGTGGCTCGGCAATAAGAGTGTCATTGTTTCCATTATGGGGGTTCACTTCCCGCGAGCAATTCAATCTGTCGGCGAGAATTTGGATAAGTGCCAATGGAGAGTATTTCTTATTTAGCTTGTACTCGTAATCAATAGCACTACCTTCCCCAAGAGCTACAGTCTCATTAAAAAGCGGTTCAACAAAAAAATCAACAAAGATATCCAAGCTTTCTTCCAAAGCCCAATTGCCCACTCTGTAAAAGTAGAATGTTTCTTCAAAGCCTGTCAAAGCACTCCTGCCCCCGCCATTACTATCCAGGAATCCCGTGAAGTTATAGGCCTCAGGATATTTTCGACTTCCCTGGAGGACCATGTGCTCAGTAAAGTGGGCTAACCCTGGAACATTGTCGGGGTCATCAAGTCCACCAGATGAAATCCCCAATGACACTGTAGACTTCTTAGTTTTTGGATCGGAAATCAACAGTACTTTGAGACGGTTGTTTAACTTCAACCCCTGGTACTCGCGAGGGTCTAGAGGGTTCTTTTGGATAGACGTAATACTTGGGTAGTACTCGATTCCATCAACTGCGTGTCTTACAATACGCTTGCCAAGAACAAGTATAGGAAGGAACGATAAACTTAAAATCATACCATTCCAATTTCTTCGTGATTTATTTTATACCATCAAAGCGACATAACTAAACCTAGAACATTCTGTTCATTGTAAGTTTCTTAAATAGAATCATCATTGCCAAGGGATACCAGATTCCCACCGTATCCATTTGTGTTGGCGAAAATATCAGCTAATCTTTCATCACAAGTTCATTTTTTAGTTCATGTGCAATATTTTTTATTTAAGTTGGTTAATATATTATGTCATTCAAAGTTAGTCAGTTCTTATGGACGTTTTCTATATTTATTTTTGAGTCAGATATACTTTCATAGAGGTAAAAAAACAATTTAACCAGAATGATCTACTGCTCAATTATCCAAGCAATTATAGATGTTGTTAAAGGTGTATTAATTTTTAAAATACATTATTTCAATAAATTACGGGGAAATTTAACAGAAAAATCACTAACACCAAAGAAATACTTGTGGGGTATATGGGCAATTTTCAAGGCTACGTCTTTCTCGGGGATTACATGTCAAACATTTCTTGTTAATAACAAAAAACCATTTACCCTTTTATCAACTGTAAAAATCCATATTCCCTTCAATGTGAATTTAAAATATCAATTCATTTTTTACAAACAAAGTGATAAAATAAAATAAACTTCGAAGCTTTATTTTCTTGCCACACACTTACGTTTTCGGTCATCAGTTCGAAAAATGGAAATATATATTCTTTTTCCACTTGGGCTAACCGCAGCCACATGTCGGCTCCTTTCTGGTTTTTGATAAGAAATCGCCTTGCACCAAACGCCACCTATTCCAACAAAAAGGAAGCAAAGCTATTTGTTCTATCAACAAGAAATAATAAAAATATGATGTATAGCAGCTAGGAAAGGCTTGGCACAGGGATAGGTTATTCCCGAGGTCAAAGGTGCTCAATCCAACTTTAGTTGCCATGAAATTGCAGTGCTGCACAGCCAAATCACAGTAAGTCTTTTCGTGAACGATTGGCTAAAACAAATCCAATGGAGTTCTGCGCCCATCATAACTTATATAGCGAAGATCCCCATGTTCTCTTCGAGCCTAGAGCAAGTTTGACAATCCCAAAGTAGGGCAATTACCACCAGCCATGGCTGGGACCATTGATGTGGTACACTTCTCAAATAAGATTACAAGTTTAAAAAGGCATCAATAGATGCTTCAGAATGATATTGGAATAATTTCTATTGTAAAGCGCAGTTAAAAGCGTAGAATCAACTTTTATAGTTTGGCGTAAATCAATAAAAAGGTCATATTATTTAAATAACGCAAATATCACCCCTGCCTCTTCCAAAAAAAATCAATTTAAAGAGATGCTTGGCTAGCTTTTATTTGATAATCTCGATAATTTTAGTCATTTTATTATCTTATTGATCGGGATACTAGCCACTGCTCAAACTTACCAGGATTTAACCAAACATCTTAGCGCTTGGATAGGTTGGCTTGGGACTTGCTTGCTAAGCCATATAGTTAAAACTGATCCACGTGTCGAGTTTATACTTCTAGGAAGTATAATAAACAAAATAAAGGGGAAGATTAAGAAGAGAATGATACTTTATTGAATATGAATATAGATTATTATATAGTATCATGGCAAGTCACATGTTGTCCATGTACGTCATAGAGATCATGGGGCTTATCTGAGTAATGTTCCTCTTGAGTCACGAGGCTTAATCAAGTTGTGTTCCATTAGGACCTGGATTGAGTGATCCCTGTCATAGATGATTAACTGATAATGGTGCCACCAGTTTATTGGCTAGGCGGTGAACCATTTGGTGAGCCGCTTGATGATTTACTTGGGGCATTAATTCCCCAAGAGGGAGTAATCAAAGATATTGCGACATCTCCCCCTGGGGTGCTGGAAGGCAGAGCCTTGGGAATTTTCTTGAGAGTATCTGGTATGCAGGCTTGGTATTGATCCAGTTTGGTGTTAGGTACAGGGAGCCTTGAATTTTGTTGGGTTGCTCTTGCCTTACACAAACGGAGTCGGTTGTGATGCATACGTTTCAGTTCAGTTCAAGCTCCAATCCCTTTGATGAGATAGGTGTTATTGGGCTTAACTTTCAGGACAATGCCTGGTCCATGTAACCCTGGGTCTAGTTTGTGTTAGTTGTGATTGACAACCCAGATCTTGCCTCCAACTTGGAACTTTTCTTGTTGCAATGGGATTGCCTCTCGCTGGACTCTTTGGTGTTCCATCAATTCTTGGTCCTTCCAGGCTTGTAGTAATTTTGGGTCATCACTGTCTGGTATCTTCTTTGGAAGTGGCAGTTGTGGTCCTGTGGTTGTACTAACAAGTGAGGGTTTCTGACCATAGACAAGCTCATAAGGGCTTTTGCCCGTATTGCGGTTGACTCGTGTTCTGCAGACCATAAGGGCAGTTAGTAGCATGTCAACCCAGGCTTTTGGATTGTTGGCAGATAACTTACTGAGGGCTTCCACTAGAGAGCCGTTTAGTTGTTCTAAGCATCCATTTGCTTGTGGGTGATATGGGCTGGCTGTGACATGTTTTATTTCATTTTTGGCAAGATAGATGTTGGTGTCAATAGTTTTGAGTTCAGTGCCTCCATCTGTGATTAAGAGGTCAGGCTTTCTGAACTTTGCTATGATCTCCTTGCCAATGAATTGTCTCACGTCATTGCCTTTGTGCTCTTTTGTGGCTTGTGCTACAGGCCATCTAATTGCATAGTTGATGGCTGTGATGATGTACTTCTTGCCTTTGCTTTCACCGGGCATAGGTCCCCGATATCCAGCGACCATACCTTGAAGAGATGTGTGATAGATACAGGTACTACTGACTTGGGTTGAGCTTTGGTTCATGCGTACTTCTCACAGACCTTGTATTGTTCCAGTACCTCTCTGATATTATCTAGCATGTTAGGCCACCAGTAGTGTGTCTTGAGGTATTCATGCAAGTTCCTGCTATGGGTGTGTCCCAAGTCTCTGTGATATTGGAGGATTGTGTCAATCTTTTGTGTTGACGGGACGTAGGGTACAGTGTCATCATTTGGGAGTATTTAGTGAAGGGTACCATATACATTTTTGAACAGATTTTTGTTCTTGAGGACTTTCTCTTGGATGTACATTGGTGTGCCAGGTGGGAACCCTTCCTGGAGATTCTCCATGATTAACATGGGCCAGTTGGGGTTGCCATCAGTGCAAAGGATGTGTTTATTGTATAGCCTTGATAGGGCGTCTGCAGTAAGCATCTTCTTGCCTGGCCTGTATTCAATTTGCATGGAGTATCTCTGTATGAGACTCATCCATTTGGCTTGTCTTCTTGACAGGTGTTGTTGTGTTTTGAAGAATATCAACAACTTTTGGTCAGTGAGTACTTTGAACGTCTGGGCTCCTTTTCAGATAGCATTGCCATTTCATGAGGCAATGTATGATAGCAACCAATTCCTTATTGTGTATGTGTGTGACAGATCCAGGAAACTCATGCTTGCCTTTTCATTATCCCGGTCTGACTCTTTTACAGTTTGACAGGGAATCCTTTATGTAAGCTTTGATGAGTTTGAATTCTGGGCAAGCAATCTTGGCGTTAAACTTGTCGCCATCTGGTGATGACTTCCACGTTTTTTGCTTCCCAAAATCTTAGCTGCAGACCATTTTTTTCATTTCATGGTAGTCTTATTTCATTTAAAAGCTAAAAACACAAGGCATAAAAAGATTGAGGGGAAAGCAACCATTGTCACACATAAGTATCATTTTTTATTAATTATTATCATGTTTCCATTATATACCAATCAGGGTACATTCAGCTGAAAACCCCTCTGATTCCGGAATCACACCTGGATTCTATCATGTGGTTTATGACATAACTGCGTCATTTAATCCAGATCTTTACCAAAAAGATCTTCACACTCTTAACCTATAAGAATGTGTCATAATACATTCCAGAATCACCTGATTCCTTCCGTGGAAATGTATTGCTTTGGTTTGAAGCATTCCAGACTTCCTGCGCCAAAACCATGTAGAATATACGTATTCCTGATCCAAGCTATCCTTGTTCCAACTGGGAACCAGCTGATCAATCCTGAATGCATAGACACCATTGTCTACATTTAGTTATTTTTGCATTTAATGATTTTTTGTGTTAAAACCCATTAAAATGCTTTGAAACTTGAACAAGGCGCCACCACAGCACCCAGGAACTTTCCCAGGCGGCGCCCCAGCGCCTCAGCGCCTGAAGCATTCACTGGGCGGCGCAGCAGCACTTCTTACCTAATTAATTTGCCAAAACAGCGCTTTTAAACCACAATTTGGGGGTTTAGTTTTGGCTAAACTTAACCAAACTTCTTGACACAGTCAAGGCAGTTAAACAATATAATTAAATCCTCATTAATTATATTCCCAGCATATATTAATTAACCTTCCCAGTTAATTAATCCGTTTGAAGACAACAAGTCTTTACCTGACACAGTCAAGTTCATTTCAGCCCTATGATTGAATCCTCATTAATCATATTCAAGGGTATCAATTAATTAACCTTCCCAGTTAACAAAATTGGTTTGAGACACCTAGTCTCATAATCTGAAGCATTCAGATTATTCATTTTGGCCCTCAATTAGTACAGCCTAATTGATTCCTGGGTATCAATTACTACGCTGGAAAGTCTCCCCAAGGCCAATTCTATTGTTTTGAATTTCAACCTATGAAATTCATCACAATTCAAACTCTTTGTGAAACTACAGCCCAATGTGACTGTAGTACAGTCACAATGGGGTATCTTTGTTTGCTGTCTGATAGCTTCCTTGATTCATATGCCACAGGAAGGAAGACCTTTTGGGCCGTTTGGATACAGAGGACTCCTATGGCATAATCAGAAGTGTTGGTTTCTAGCTTGTAGATACCCTCACAGTTTGGATATTTTAGGATGGAATAGTAACCATACGTTCCTTCAGCTGGCGGAAATGTTGGTCTTGTAAGGATGTCCAGACAAATTTGGTTTTTTTCACGGTGATGGCTGACAAGGGGGCTGTTAGAGCGCCTCAGTCAGGGATGAACCTGCATACATAGGCTACCATTCCAAGGAAAGTGTGGAGTTTGCTCTTATTCCTTGGGGCTGACATCTCTGTTATAGCGCGTATTTTGTCTGGATCTGGTTTGATACTGTCTTTGCTGATGATATGGCCAAGGAATGGAAGTTCAGTCAAGAAGAACTCACATTTGGATGGTTTGACAATCAATTGGTTTTCTTCCAAGGTACAGAGGACTGTGCAGTTGTCTTCCTAGTGTTGTTGCAGGTTGGGACTGTAAATGATGATATTGTTCAGGTAGATGATTGCTCTTTTCCCAATGTTTTCCTTGAATACTTCATTCATGAAGGTTACAAAGGTACTGGGAGCGTTTGTCATGCTGAAATTGAGGACAACACATTCAAAGGATCCATATTTAGTTCAAAATGCGGTCTTTGGAATGTCTTCAGGTTTCACGCAAATTTGGTGATATCCTGCTGTCAAATCAATTTTTGTGAAGATTTGGGACCCCCCAGGGCATCAAAAAGGTCATCAATTAGGGGCAGGGGATACCTGTTCTTTATTGTGACCTTGTTGAGGTCTCTGTAGTTGGTGACTAGGCGGAGGCCTCCATCTTTCTTTGCCACAAAGAAGACAGCAGTACCAAAGGGTGATTTCAAGGGTCTGATGAGGCCTTTTTTGAGTGCTTTGTCAAGGTAAGCTTTTAGGGCGTTGTCTTCTTGTGGTGTGAGGCGGTAGATGGGTCTTGCTTTAGGCATGCTACCTTTTAGGTCAATCTCGTGTTGTATACCTCAATCAGGGGGCAACCCAGGTAGTTTTTCTTGGAATATGAGGGAAATTCATTGACTATCTGGTTTCTGATTGGGTTCTGTTTGTATTGAGTTTCTGTGTTTTTGAAGTGTATGACCTCATATGTATATGTGCTCCAATTGATTTTGCTGATGTCAGTTTCTTTCTTTGTTTCCATGATCTTTACAAATATGTGGTCTCTCATGAGGGTGTCAAGATGTGTTGGGTACATATGATGGTGGACTTCTCCTTGCTGAATGGTGAGAGTGGCACTTTCCCAGTTGATGTGAGGCTTTGTCTTTCTCATCCAATATAACCCAAGTATGACATTGTATTTGGGGATTGGTATGATGGGGCCGCTAATTGTTGTTTGTACATCTCCAATTTGGGCTTGGAAAGGTTGTCTCATAGGTAACTGATGTGCTGCAGTTGTCCGCCATGATGATTTTCTTGATGCTACTGCAAGTGGTAGGTAGCTTCACAAGGTCTGCAAAACTCTTGTTGATGAGCAATTGATTGGCTCCAGTGTCAAATAGTGCTGTGCCCTGGTATCTGCAAAAACAGAAAGGATAGGTAAGGAGTTTATTTCCAGTTTGGGCAGCAAACAGTAGAGGATTGCTGGAGGGAATTTGGATCATGGTGATTGAGTCCACGTTCTGTTCTTTGTACAAGTCTTGTGAAGTGGGGGAGGGCAGCTTGCCTAAGCAATCCCCTGAGTTTTTCCCTCCTTGTTGGTATCTTTGGTGCTGGCCTGGTTGGCTTGTGCAGTGTGATTCCCATTTAAAGACTGGGTACTGTGGGCTCAGTTGTGTTGCTTATTGGGGTAAGGTTCTCTCTTAGCTGCAGGGTTTTCCTTGCGCTTGTTGGTGGCGTGTAGATTGTCAGACTTCTGAGCTGCGCGTTTTCCTTCTAGGAATACATCCTCAAGGTTCTTGCAGTGGGTCATGTTGAACTGACATCTAATGTGTGTGGGAAGGCCATTGTATAAGTCCAGACGTGGCCCAGGTTCATCAAAGTTGATGGTGTTGGGTGCACAGTCACATAGTCCTTTATATGCAGCAATGTATTCTTCAATGGTTCCTGTCATTTTGAAGGTTCAAAGTTCAGTCATGATCACCATGTCCAAGTCCTTCATGGAGAACTTTTCAAGGAACTCAGCTTTGAACATCTCCCAATTCTCCTTATGGTTAGGGTATTGAGCTAGCCATTTGGTTACAAAATGTTAAGCAGTTCCTGTGACGCAAAGGGCAATTTTTCTGACCCAGAGTCTTTGAGGGTAGTCCACTTGTTTGAACTTGCTTTTTGACTGTTGATCCAGAGGGAGACGTTTTTGCGGTGTAGTCCTGCAAAGGCGCCAATTTCAGCGGTGCACAGGCGTTGAAACACAATATTGGGTATCTCAGGCTGAGGAGGCGCTGTTGTAGTTGGTGTGGTGGGCAACAGTCTGCGGGATTTGAGAGCATTGTACTGCTCAATGGGTACAAGGAAGTTATTGTAGATGATAAGGCCTGAGGGAACATCTTGTCCTGCTTTGTAATCTCTCCAGCCGTTAGGGAGTGACATTGACTGGGTTCTTTTCTTGGGAGGAATTTTTCCTTTGAGTTGGGTAGGTATGGATAACCTACCTGTGCTACCACTGTCAAGTTTATACTTCTAGGAAGTGTAATAAACAAAATAAAGAGGAAGATTAAGAAGAGAATGATACTTTATTGAATATGAATATAGAATATTATATAGTATCATGACAAGCCACATGTCATCCATGTACGTCATGGAGATCATGGGGCTTATCTGAGTAACGTTTTTCTTGAGTCATGAGGCTTAATCAAGTTGTGTTCCATTTAAGACCTGGATTGAGTGATTCCTGTCATAGATGGTTAACTGATAATGGTGCGACCAGTTTATTGGCTGGGCGGTAAACCATTTGGTGAGCTGCTTGGTGATTTACTCAGGGTGTTAATTCCCCAAGAGGGAGTAATCAAAGATGTTGCGACACACGTAAACAACTAAATGTACCATTATTTCAATCACTTCAGATAAACAAACTATAGTTTAGGCAACTGTGGTAAAATTGACTCCCTGGTAATCAACTATTTAGTAAAGTGAGAATTCAGTTTTTTGTCTGATTGACTACTGGAAGTTGACACTTTTTTAATTAACAGTACTTGATGTACAGTAGTTTTAAAAGCTATGACAACAACTGAAAATACCTCAGATTTAAACAAAAATATCTCAGATTTAAACAAAATCTAACTATCAGGTTAAAATATACACTCTGTTAACAGGGTTTATTGGCGTTAATGGGCAAAATGGGTCAACACAGCAAAGAAGTGCTCACACGCAAAGCAAAACCATTCAAAATACAGTCCAAATACATGGATTCACAAAAAAAATGGTGTGAGTTGACTTTTGGTGTACATATGTTTACTATGTGAATCAGTGACAAAATACACTCAAGCAAGGTGAGTCAAAACTCAATCCAAAAACAAAACACAATAGCAACTCACTATGTAAACAAAATCACTCAAATGTTGTGTACAATGGATTGTAATCAAGAATGGTACCAAGGTATCTAAAATAGGGCACACAATCTGAAACACAAATTTTAAAAATATTGTGTTGGGTGCTTAACTTGGCGTAAAATATGGGAAAATGGGTGGAAATTATTTTGGGTATTCTAAAATGGGTGTGGTAAAACCAAAAACAACTAATTAAAAAACTAAAAATCTATAATTGGGATATTGGACAGGAAAAAATATTAATTAAATATCCATATTCATATAAAAGAAAAAATTAAAATTAGGGAGTAACTTAATTGAATTTTATTTAATTTTTTTATTAAATTCTTGAAATGAGAGGAACACAACAACAGAGTACCAATGCACCCGTTGTGCACCACAGTTGTAGTTGCCCCCGTGGGTCAAAGAATAGAGTTAGTGCAACCCAAGTGCCTACTCAAGAAGGAGATGAGAGAGGAGAGTTCAATAGTGACGCTGCACTGACACAGCTGGTTCAAGGAGCACAAGCTGCTAGGGTGCAGAGCATCAACCCTTGGGTCTCCAAGCTGACCCAGAAGCCCATCAAGGTTATCTTCACCAAGAAAGTTAGAAACAAGGAGGTAGAACTTACTTTGTACATGTTCAACGTTGTGTATTGGCAAGAGTTGGTCCCATCAGCCATGCTGGAAAAGGTGAAGCCTGTAATTGATACTAGCTACAAGCCCTACATCAGTGATGGCAATCAGGAGGATGACAAGGAGCCCAAGTTCTATCAAACCAATGAGGGGCAGTTAGTGTTGAAGAAAGTTGCTGCGTTTTACACCAAGGTGCTCATTCCTTGTGTTGTGCCCAATGCCAACAAGCTAATACCCACTGCTAAAAAGCCCACCCAGAAGTGCATCACTGATATCAAACACATCATCCCACTTAAGCTAATGTGTGAATCTGGTGATTACAAGGCAGCTGCGGCCCTTGTTGGAGTGGATCCCAAGTACACCAGCAAGACTTTTAACAAGTTCATCAACGCTGGTTGAGTCCTTGCTGCGGAGAAATCCTTGTGCATGCCAACCATGCTCACCAAGGAGCACAAATGGGCAATCTGCCAGTGGATAACCCAAGATTGCCATCTTGAACTGGCAAATATACAGGTCATGATCAAATCTACTTTTGAGGTTGAGGCCTCAATTTTCTTTTACTATCATCTGCTCAAGGGAATGCGCTTTTCCTGGAAAAAGCTTGGGGTATCCCCCTACAATTGTAATAGCCCAGCCAACATTGACGTTAAAAAAATAAACAGAGGTGTACACTGTCCTCAAAGCCAAGGGGACAGTCAAATTCTACTACTTTGACAAATCAGCATTTGCCTTATCAATGTGCAATGTGTATGGGTATGTCCCCAAAGGCTCAAATGACAGGATGGCTTGGCGTGCTGCAGTCCGCGCCACAGCCTATTTGATGGTGGCTCTCCTCAGTCCAAAGAGGGTTGAGCTGTACCAAATAATATTGGGATCTCACAATAGCCGGACCTTACTATCATTTCTCCAATTGGTCCAGAAGCACCTGAGGCGCACAAGCCCAGGCTTCACCAACGTAATTGTACTGGACAACATTGGTCTCCATAAGGTGGCTGACATTATTGAAGAATTTCCATCAATTGACACCAGCATTGCTGTGGCCCCCCAGCAATTAGCCACATCAAATTTGCGCCTTCTATTCCTCCCTGCCTTTTGCCCTTCCTAAATCCCATTGAGGAAGTCTTTGGGTGGCTCAAGCAAGTTTTCAAGCAAGGAACCCCAACTGGGACTGAGGACTTCTTTGATTTGCTGCAGGCCGGGATCCACACCCTCCCAGCTGAGACTGTGGCCAAATTCTATGGCCACGCTGATTTTTTCATCCCACATGCCTTGCCAAACAGCCAATCAATTAAAGGCTTAGCTTGTCTAACTTTTTTATATTCTATAATTTACTATTTAAGATTTATTAATTATCATTTTATATTTAGAAGCTTCTAAGCCCACAATCACATTCAGCAGGACCATCAATGAAGGTTAGTAATTTATTTATTTATAATTATTTTTATTATGGCATCTAAGGTTATCCCAAACACTTGATACTTGATTACGCAAATATATTTATAACAATCTTATCAAATAAATATAAAAATGAAATTAAAAAATTAAATGTAAAATGTACAAATTACAAGTATATTTTATTAACATATATTATTATGCTTTTATGAAGACCTTATTTGGGATATATTTTGCAAATCTTGTTTGCTAAAATAAAAATTAGAAAAATTAATTATAATAAAAATAATCTAAAGTATAAAGATTTTTATTGATATAGAGAATAAATTAGGAGCGCCTATAGTGGGTCCGGCAGTATGTACCCACCCTGCAATGGAGGTGGCTCATAATCTCCACTGCCACACTGTGAACAGTAAAACACCCTTATTGAAGCATTCTTGCCCACTGGTAAAAGGGGTAGGGTCAGGTGCAAATGGAGGAGCAGCTTCTCTGGTGGGGCTGCAAGCCTGTAGATACCAGCCAGGACCAGGGCGTCCTGGATGACGTGATTCACTGAGTCATACCCAGGGGGGACCTTCTTCCTGTCCAGTGAGAGCTGGGACTTGTCAACCCCAAGAAGGACCCCATCTAGGTCCTCTACACTGGCGCTCATCCCAAAGTAGAAAGGATACCCAAGGTAAACAAAAAGGTGAATCCTTTTCCCAGCAAAGGCTTCAGTAAACTTGCACATTTTTTTTATACAGCGCTAATCTTCTTCTTGTGCTTGGTCTTTGCAAAGGTCAGCTCCATAGCTGCAGGGACCCTCATTGTTGGCACTCCAGGCCAGCCTGAAGTCCGCCAGGAGGATTTTTGTCTTCTTTACGGCTGTTGCTTCTGCAACAGCCAAACTTGACACCGCGCGCCCAAAGTTCTCCAACAGGTAAGATAGGGTGTGCTCCACTGGGAAGCAGAAGCAAGCAGCCACATGAGCCTGGCCCATCTCTGGTTCATTCTTGAATGGGAGTGTTGCCAGGAAGTCCCAAACAAGCTCAATGGAGTTTACACAGTAAACTCCACTGAGAACCACTGGTTCCAGGCAGACCAGTTGAGCATCCTTGTAGGCAGTAACTGCCCACTCAGATGCCCCCTTGGCATGTGTTAGCTAAGCCAATGCCTCCCATGACATTGGAAAGGTACCACGGATCCTGTCTTTAAGCTCCTGCAAGATAGGGGGGACAGATACAGCTGCTTGGCCACGTGAGTGGCATAATTTGCATAGAAGGTGGGGGAAAGGAACCAGGACCCAGCGGAGTTCACCATCAATATTTTATAATAAAAAAGGTAAGTATTTTGAAATTTTTATTAATTATAATTATTAGGTTACCTTCTAAAGTCTCCTTTTTGCCCGCAGCCTTGGCCAACTTGGCCATTCTTGGTGCAAGTAGCTGTGCAGGCATCTCAGTGTCATCCTTGCGGGTCCTCTTGGTTGGTTTAAGATGTTCATACATCTAAGGGTCATTGGTCCAGACAGAAGGCACCAAAAGGGCATAGGACTTTAATTGTAAACCATCCACAACTGTCTTCTGGATGTTAAGAAGACGCTCAATGGTCTTCTCAGGGGTGTCAGATATTTTGGCCATAAGCGCCTTGGCCAACACCTTGTCAATTTTTTTGCCTCTGAGGACGGCAGACTTCATCTTTGCTTTGACCTTGCAGTCAAGTTCTTTAATTTCAGCAATTGCAGAGTCAAGGTCTTTTAAAAGTTTCTGCAATTCTCTCATTGATTTTTTTACTAAACTTTTCATATGTTTTTATAGCTTTCACTTCAATAAAATCTGTATTATTCTGATACTATTGCCATCTTGTTTATTCCTGTTTTTTTCCCATTTACTACACTATCCCACCTTTTTAACTATTGTGTATATGCTTTACACTCATCTCAATATGTGTCGTTTGCTTTGTGGTGGCATTGTTTCCTTAATTGGCATGTTAATTTTGGCGCTTTGCACTGCCCCTTGTGATGATATTAACAACAATTTGGTGATCAGCTAAATTTGATTTAGAAAATTAATAGGTTAACTGTGTTTATATAAAGTTGTTACTGATCCAAATTTAAAATCTTAATGATAAAATTTAAGCCAATCAGGAGCCAAGTGATAAAGTGATTGTTGTGACATAAAGGGTCATTCAATAATTCTTTGGTGCATGTGCGCTAATTAATATGATTGGCCAGATGTTTTACCATTGTGCGCCATTGCTGCTGTGGCAAGTTGTTGATGGACTAGTGCTGACCCAGCAGCTGATTGGTCACTAGTCCACCAACAACTTGCCACAGCAGCAATGGCGCACAATGGTAAAACATCTGGCCAATCATATTAATTAGCGCACATGCACCAAAGAATTATTGAATGACCCTTTATGTCATAACAATCACTTTATCACTTGGCTTCTGATTGGCTTAAAGTTTATCCTTAAGGTTTTGAATTTGGATCAGTAACAACTTTATCTAAACACAGTTAACCTATAATTTTCTAATTCAAATTTATCTGATCACCAAATTGTTGTTAATATTATCACAAAGGACTGTGCAAAGTGCTAAAAATAACTGTGTTCTGGATCTAGATACATGGCATAGTAAATATATGATTTTATAGAAATAAGCTGAACATAAAGAATAAAACCAACTATAGCACAAAAGAGAGCATGAACAATTGAAATTCAAAGTAAAGATAATATAAATAGAAAATGTTTGGTGACAGGGGGTTTATTGGGGCGGGGAAGGGTGATGCCTAGTAGGCAGAATAGTATGGGGAAGAAGATGTAGAGGCAGTGCTAGCCTGGGGGGTCTGGGATTGAGTGAGTGGGGTTGAAAAGTGGGGGGTGGTGGTGGCAGGGGTAGGGGTAGGAGGATTGCGCGTGATGGCTGCCATATAATGCTTGTTATATTCCTCATCTGTCATTGGCTGGATAGGCTGGTAGGTGGCTGTGGCACAGGGTGAGAGGCGCTTATCTTTATGTGATTGGTTGCCCATGTTCACATGGAAGACAATTTGGGCAAACAAGTCAGCCACTATTTGGTGACCAAAGAGAGAATTGTGGTCAAGGACCCTAAGAATGAGATTGTTGAAAGCCTGAGGGCAGCGCTCCTGTAGTGTGGATCCAATGTTGAAGAAGACAGCATCACCAGATGGATGTCTGCATGGCCAGCAGGGTAGACTGAGGCCTGGTGCCCACGTTGCTGGATGGCCTCAAGGACAGTGGAGCTACCCTCTCTCTAGTGGCTCAAGAAAACCCGGTGTTTGGAATTTGAGCCATCCCAGGAGTCAAGTAATCCACCAAGGATGTGGCTGTACTTGTAGCCATCAGTAAAATCTGGGTTTATCTAATAATAGACAGAACCCTTGGCTGAAACAGAAAGAAACGCATCAATGAAGGTCCCCTTCTTGACCTTCTTCCTTCCTTTTTGAGTGGCAGCTCTTCCTTGCTTGCCAAAATCATCAAAAGCTATTGATAGCTTGTAGTAGGAGATGAATATGACATCATCTTTTAGACTAGTCAAGCATCAGATCAGTGTTGATTCAATGACCTGATCATAAGGGAAATCCTCAGCGCCATCCCATTGGTTGCCAGCAACATTGGTAAAATCCATATTGAAGCCACCTTTCTGTGCATCCAGAGCTGCACCATGCGCTCAGAAACCCATATGCTGTGGTGTGCAAGATGTTTGCAGACCTGGGTCAGGAGAAGCTTGGGGTTTTGCTGGAGGAGGTCAAGCATGATTGGGTAGGCCTCTGTGATTTGGGACTTGGGGGCCTTCTTGGGCTTTTTGGCTGTCCCAATCAGATTCCCCTTATTAATTAAGTTATTGAATTCCCACATTATTGTGGCTTGGGTGAATTGCAATTGGGCTGCAATCTGATCCCAGAACAGACCCTGCAGGTTCAGGGCCACAAATTCCTGGAGAATTTTGGCAGTGATGATTTTTTTCTTGGGGGGCTGGGCTGCAGGAGCTGAAGCCTGATTGGCTGAGGGAGGGGGCAGGTTGGGTGGTGGCAGGAAGTTGTTCTGGATTGAGGTTGTCATCCTGATTGTTTGGTTGGCAGGCAGCTTGTGCGGGGGTGGGTATGGGAGCAGGGGCAGAGCTAGACAATACGTGACTATTGAACAAGTCAAAGCCATAGGGGTTGAGGGTCAGGTATAGGTTGGCTTCCTTGTTACCTGCCTCAAAGGCTTGGGTATAAACAGGTGCCTCCACGCCCTGAGCCTCACCTCCATTGAAGCTGGCTTGGCTGCTGGTGCTGTCAAAAATGTTGCTGTTAAAAACCATTTTAAAAAACCTAGAATAAAATCACTAAAAGTAGAAGTTTAAAATTTTTGACTTTATTTTTATTGTAATATCAAATCCACATTTGGAAGGATCTCAAACCCATTTAATATAAATCAGGATCCATAAAAATGAATAAAATGCCTCTGTCCCTAAATTGGATAGCTGTTGATTGGCTGTTAAACTGTTATATTTCTATTTTAGGCTGCTCACACTACACATATTGTGTGACTTTATTTTGTTTCATGATTGTTGAATCTTGCTTCTAGATTGGCCATTTTTTTTCATTTTAGCCCTTTTGTTGATGCCTCATATGAATCCTGATTGGATTATAATATACTCCAGAATAGCATCCATCCATCTCATCTGTTGCGTCAGTTCATTTTGTTTGTGGTTTGAACTACACCGCTTGATGTTTGATATAATTTTGTATATTAGGCTAGTGAAATTTTGTTTTTTGTTTTAAAGTTCATTTATTAACTGAATTTTTTTAAATTAATTGAATCCTGAATCTTGCGCAACTTGGATTTTGTTTAAATCTGAAACCATTTTTGTTTAAATCTGAGGTATTTTTGGTTGTTGCCATAGCTTTTAAAACTACTGTACTGAAAAATTTTAATATAAAAAATTAATCTATACAACTACAATATATTAAAGTGACCCAGAAAACTCAAAAATGCAATAAAACATACCTTAACTTTTAAGAAAAAGGAGAAATAAGCAATTATTTTTCATTTTACTATATAATTTAAGCTCTTCACTATAAAAAGTTTTTTCATTACCATAAAAATTTAAATTAAAATGAGACAAAAATAAGGTAAACACAATAATATAGTTAATTAAACAATTTAAATAAATATTGATTTTATTTAATATACTTCATATAAGCACAACTTTGAATATCTTATGCTTTATTAGGAATTAACAAAAATTAAACATTTTATTCACTTTCAACTATAATCATTCATTAAGACTTGCCAATTATACATAAAAAATCAGCACTATCTAATTAAATTAAAAATTTAAAGCTTAAAACTAAAAAGAAAATGATCAATGTCAGCAAATACGTCTCAACCGAGTCTAATGGTGAACCTCTTGGCTCAATTGGAAACTCAAGCCTAACCTCTCCCATGATGGACAGCCAAACCTCTCTGCAGAAGCCACAAAATCTTGATAGTAGTATTCCTTCCAAATCTGAATCTAGAAGTAGTCAACCTTCTGAAAATACAACAAATATAAAAATTCCCAAACCTACTACAGAGAATAACTCAATCCCCCTAGGTATTCCTTCTGTTCCCAAAAGCCTACCAAGGCTATAAATACCTAGCACCTACTTCAGCAATAAACTTATCATTACTTGCTCTACCCATATTTCAATTGAGTGTGATTCTCATAAACTGTAAGGAATATATTCTCAGTGTTGCAACTGAGTCTCCCTCCTTGTCTGCTAACATATCTTACAATATACAGGGGTCATTCAAAGAGCCGCCCCTTGACATATCTAACAATATGGACCAATCTGAAGGCAATATTAAATTGCGGGCAATTTCTCCTAATTAAGAGCGCTACCATTTCAACCTGCTGATCCCTGCACAAGTTATTCCTTGGCTTTGAACCTTACATGGAACATGCCACCATGCCACCATGCCACCATGCCACCTCCTTGTGGCCTTGTGGCTTTGCCCATATAGTATATTAATAACAATATTTTATAATAAACATTACCTTATTTTATTCATTCCTGTCCTTTCTATTGCACTGTTGTCTTCCCCAATCAAATACTGAACTCTAATTGGTCTAGTTGCAACATCAGCTTATAAGCTTTTATACTGTTGTCAAACCCCAGTTAGTAGATTCTGCTCCTAGGTCCCAGCCATTGTTTTAATAATTATAAAAATAGCAGCTGTTATTTCTTCAGAGTGCTAACATCATATTTTTTTAAAGAACTGGCATAATATTTTATTGTAGTCATCTTAATCTTGTAGACCCTCCCCAAGATCATGACAATCAAAACTAAAAAGTAGAAATTAAAGCTAAAAAGTTAAAAGTTAAAAGTTAAACACATAAAAGCAAGCAAGTTTATTCATTCCCTCTCCCCCCTTCTTCACCTTGGCACCTTCTAGGAGGATAGTTGCAATGAGCTCAAGCTGCTGCTTGATCTTAGAGGCCTTATACTTGTGCTTTGTGGCATGCTGAATTGCCTTTGTGAAGTAGGTCAACTTGGTGATTGGCTTGGTGGGGGGATGCGGTGTAAGGAATCACATTCCTTTCACAAAGGAAAATTCCCAGAAACAGCTCACTGTAATTATAGAACCCAAAAAAATCAACAAAAAACTGTATTTATAAATTCAGAAATAGAATCAACAATCACTAATGAATTAATTAACAAAAACATGTTGAAAACACAACTGAAATGTTTAAGCCTATATATGATTGAAAATCAAAGTGAAAACAAAAGTGAACACAAAATCATTAATCCTAGTATAATTTATACTTTAAAACAAGGTTCCCAGGACTTAATTGACCACACTGATGATGTAAAGGCCATTAAATTAACAATTAATGGCTCTGAAAACATAAAACTATCAAATCCAGCCAATCAGGGAAAAACTAAATGCACAAAAGAAACCAAGGAAAGGCCAGGGGTCCCCAATAGCCAATTAAATAAGGAAAAGCAACCAATCCAGAGAAATATTCTACATCTAACCCCATTAACCTCTCCAAACCATAGTAAGGAAATTAAATATAGCCCACATTTGAAGAAAAAACTTTCTTCTTCCTGCATTGTAGGCTGCAGCTTGCCGCAGACCTGCAAAGCAATAATTCTTCACCAACTCTTGCATGAACAATTGGTAACAACTATTCCCTCCCCCCATTTTCAATTCATTATTTAAGCTGAATATTCCCCTCTGAGAAAATTTCTCCAACAATATTATTCCTTTAAAAATCCTCAAAAAACTCTATATTTTCAAACTCTAACTGATTAGTAGAAAATTGAGTCCATCCCCCAATAACATGAAGCCCCTCCTCCTTGTATGAGATTTATGTGTGTTAATAGGGTACAGCCAGGCAAATGTGAACTTTGAAGCTCCAGAACCAACTCTCACTGATAAATTGGAAGGCTCCATTTGTTAAAAAAATTTCCACACCACCACCATGCTCCCTATGTTGAAACTACTTGTTTCCCTCTAATCATTCATCCCAAGGCCCCTTGGTTGGTCTTGGGATACACCAGTGTATACTATTTGTTAAATCACTTTACTCCCTTCTCAGGAAAATTTTATTTATTAGGCCATCTACTCCATATTTTAATGATAGGAATTCAAGTAGGTTCTACTCTAGTTAAGTTTAACCTAGGAGCTCTTCTCTGTTCAATTGGAGAGAAGCTCCCTAATGAGTGTGTCAGGATACCAGGAGTACTGTGGAGCTCCAGCAGGTGAGGGAGGAGTCAAATAGGTACTGGCATAGCCCACCAGATGATGCACCCAACTTTACCATGTAAGAAAGGGCCTTCCCAGCCACAGCCCAGGGCCCAGCTGCTGGCAAGGCAGAATTAATCAACCCTGTGGGCGCCAGATAAAGCACTCCCAGGAATTGACTACTCTGGCTAGTGGAATCATAAGTGGGTGGGATTGAGATGGTTGGATTGGGTGTTGGAGGTGGTTCCATAGGGACCAGGTAGGCATCAAGATTGTATTTCCCATTAAAGCTCAAAGGGTAAATAGTGATTGCTTTGCTGTCACGGACAATTTGGTAGGTTTTCTTGGGGGCGTTTGGGCAGGTGGACCACTGAAAGTCTTCCAAGGTCCAGGGTTCATGGTCAAGGTTTGGGGGATACTCAGTAAAATGAACAGTGCCAAATGGAGCGTTGGGTGGGCAATAGTAGTCAAAGGCTTTGGTTTTGTCAACTGGAGTCTGGCTATCTATCCCTGTGGATGGGTACTGACGCTTTAGTGTTTGCAGATGGAAGAGTATCAAAAATAAGTATGGAAACAGATTGGTGAATCAAAGGTTCATAAAAAATTTATTGGTACAGATGTCAATACAGAACTTTTTCAGGTACTTCTGATTTATATAATTACTCACATGTAAGTGCCTCTGGGCATTCTTCTGGTGCTAACTGTGTGGCAAAACTTGGCATCTCAGGTTCTGATGTTTAGTTGGCTGCTTCATGGTCATTTTTGGGGGTTTCAGGAACAATTGTTTGGCTTTTTGGTGGTCCATATTGGCTTGGCTGTTCATTGGTTCTGACAGGGTTGCCTTCAGGAGTCATGTGGTTTTTCCCAATCTGATCACCATTTTTGGACTGGCTTGACAGGTATTATTGAGGCAAAAAACTTGATTAAAAAAGGAATTCCCAATTGGGAACCCCAAGTTACTTGAAGGAGGGTGGGCTTGAACTGGGTTTACTGGGCAGCTAAAATTAGCCTGCCCAGGCCCAGCCAAACCCATCAAGGCTTGGGCGTAGTTTTTGGGGCCCATAATGGACCCCATAGCTGCCACTAGGGCAGGAATGGTTCCTGCACCTGGATTTTTGTTTTTGAAGCAAATCCAGGTGCAGGTGAATCTCCACTGCCCGCTAGCCCCACCTGGGGCTTTGAAACTGTTACTTTTGTAACAGAGTGGATACCTGATACGCAGTTAGCTAGGTCACACAGCTTGGAGATTGTCTTTTCTTGCTTGTACTAGAGGAGGGAAAAGAACTTTTTGAACTTTGGGTGACGCCAAAAGTTGGACTTGAAATGCCTGTGGTAGCATAAATTGCTGAATTTGTCTTCAGCTTGCCGTTTATGGCAGCTCAGTACACGTTCCACAAGGCCTTGGCTCAGGCCTTGCCTCTGCGTGACAACCTTCTCAATCCACTGGGGCTCAAAGTAATTGAGGAAAGGCTTGAACTCTGGATGCTTGGCTATGTAAGGATCCTTAGAGTGAATATCAAACCACTGCATAGTGAGCTCTGGTTTTCAAAAGCCAAGGCACTGAATTGTGCCAGCACAAATTTGCAGGTGTCCAAGGTATCCCTGCGGCTCAACCTACTAAGTTTAGCATTGGCTTGCACATCACAAGCAACTTCTTGATGGTAAAGAAAGTGACATCCCTGTACCTCCCTTCTAAACAGCTGCTCAAATGCATCGAACTGAGCAGACTTGAAGTCCATAATGTATATGTGAGGCACCAGAACTCTCAGCCTTACCTTTTCCTTCAAGTCCAGGGTGGCCTGGTCTTTATCAGCATCAGGAGGGTTGGTGCAGGTATCTGATGGGGACTTCTTGTTGTCAGTGGTGGAAAAAGCAAGATATTTGCAGAGGATGGAAAAAGCACAGCTTTAAATAGCCTCAGTGGCCCTGGGGCAAAGAAAGAAGTCATGTGGAATTACCCAGATGTCAATCTGGGCATGAACCATCCAGAGCTGGTAAAGCATCTGGGGGCAGGTAGCAAAGGTACTATCAACTAGCCAGGTTAAAGTTCTTTTCAACTCCATCATGATCTGCTGAGTTGAGTAGCAGATGCTGCATTCCTTGAATCCTGGCCTGTCATCATGGAGGAGGAAGCACTCCCCACTTAGAAGCTGCTTAAGCTTGTGAGTGAGTGTAAGCTCAGAGAGGATGTCAGAAGCCTCAGGAGGAGGGGGATTGGCTGTAATTTATTTATTGCTTATGAAATTTACCAGTTGTTTCTGGGTTGGCACTAACTTGAGATTGTTGGGCTTCAGGTAATGAAGGGCCTTGATATCCAGATTGAAAGTGTGGAGGTTGGCAGAGGTGGGGATGACTTGAACAAGGTACCATTTAAGCATCCTTGTGATTAGGTGATTAGGGGGCTCACAGATATTCTACCCCTTCTCAGGAGTAACCCTTTACCTGCCTTTGGTGGTCAGGCAGCCCCTACAAGACTTATCCTCACAAACAAAGTGATTGCTCTTGATGGCACGCTTTTGATTATTACAGTTGAATATGTAATTATTGGCCACATACCCAGGGCAGCCCTTCACCAACATGATGGTGAAATAACAGGGGGAGTGCTTGGGCACTTTAAACTCCCCATCCTCATGATAAATGTTGTTGACAACCAGTGGCTACAAACTTATTTGAGAGTCTTAAGGCTTCTCCTGATTATCAAGGGAAGGGAAGGGAGAAGAGCCATCAGTGAAGGAGGGGAGTGGCTCATTGAGGCCTTCTTAGAGGCCTTTTTCTCCTTGCCAGAAGAAAAAGGCTCTTTAGCAGCCTTTCTTTTATCAGCACAGCATTCTTTGTGGGCTCAGAGTCAGCTTCAGACTGTTAGTAAGAATGCTCAGTGAGATTATTGTCAGTTTTATTGGGGGAGAGATTGCAGGGGGAAGATGAGGGTGGAGGGGGGATGGTGTTGGGTGAGATGGAGTTAGAAGATATGAGGTTGGGGATAATGATGTTGGGAGAGAGGAAGTCTTGGACTTTAAAGGCTTCTCAGTACACTTGGTGGTGATGACAGGGACCTTGGAGTCTTTGGAGGCTTATAGTTTAGCTGTTTGTTGGATTTAGATGATCTTGGATAAAAGTTTTTGGTATTGTAAACAAAATAATCAAAAAAATATATTAAACACAAAGAGTTAAAGACAAGTAAAATCAAATAAAAATTATACATAGAAAATCTTATTTAGCAATAAAAGAACACACAGAAAAGCAAAGGAAAGTAGAATAGAAACAAAAAGTATATATATAAAAGCCAAAAAAAGCACTTATGTTTTATTCAGTGCAGCCTCAAAGATGGAAAGTTCAGAAGAACCTATTAGGGCTAAATCAAAAGAAAAAATATTTAAAAATAAAAAGAAATGGATAAAAAGTATATTGAAAATATTAGTGAGGTTGATAGAACATATCTGCAAAAAATAGTTTATTTAAGTGAGAATTTTTCATTAGGGGTTAATCATCCAACAAATTGTAAAGTGTCAAGATCACACTGTTGATAAGCTGAGAAAACCCTAATTCTCACTGTCATATGAGAAATAAAGCCAAATTATTACTACCACCTTTCCCAGAGATGATCAAAATATTTAAATAATGATGCTTTTTACATATATACCTTGCTTAATTTACAAAACAATGTCATAATTGACAATTTTATCCCCCTGGAAACTCAGGCCCAAGGACAGTGTTGTGAATTTGGCCTTAAGGACATCTTGGAGGTTAACATCTATAGTGCTAGCTTTGGAGAGTATGGTTTCAGGCCTATACACAAATTAATACAGGTCTAATGACTCTCTAGTCTTTACCTTTTGATACTAGGTAACAACTAAGTTGAGTAAAAAGGCAAGATTTAATATGTGAAAGTATATCTTTTTATTATAAATAAGGGAAGTTTATATACTACATTGGCTGCACAATGAATGCAGGAGTTTTATTAACACCTGCACCATTGCCAGAAACATTCCAGGATCTTCTGGTGTCCACCAGTCTCTTGCATCCATGTTCTTTTTGTCTTGGGATAATCTGGACAATCTGACGGGGAAGAGTGGATGTACATTACCCCAGAGTGGCTGCAGCTTGCAGCTACCCATTACAGAAGCTACTTGTAGTTCTCAAACCTGATCCAATCTGGATGTAACAGTTTTTCTGTCAAATTTTAACATCCAAGATACAATTAGAAGTACAAATCCATTGGATCCAACAGATTTGAGTGCAAACCAGTTTAGTCTTGACTATCAGGATTAATTCCACTGATAGCCTTGGCCATTATACACATACTGTCTAATTTACAACAGGCAGGATTCAACCCCTGGCCCTGATTTCCTACAGGCTGCTAGCCCTGAGGACCAATGGACCAGATGTCTGCATTTTTCTGAGACTGAAACCCCTCAAGCTGCAGCCAAGGATGATTTTTGTCAGGAATGAAAATTCACCACCTTTGGAAAACCAGTCCAGAGAGCAGGATTCAAATCCCAACCCTGAACCACTGTGGGCTGCCAGTACTGAGGACTGAGAAGCCACATTACTATGTTTTCTTGAGGTCAAGCCCCTGCAAGATGGGGCTAATAGTGATTGCCCAAAAGGCAAAGCCAGTCAAACCTGAGGAGTCATAACACCAAATAGGGGAATAATCAAGGCGCCTAATGGAGGCAACAAAATTTCAACCATTAGCTTAATGAGCCTGAAGTCTACACTAGTGGCTAATCAAGAGCCATCCCCAGAAGGAGGCACGGGCCTGCAGGCCAACCCCATGTTGTAAATTAGACTGTATAAATAGAATGATCAAGGCTATCAGTGGAATTAATCCTGATAGTCAAGGCTAATTTACTTTGCACTTAAATCTGTTGAATCCAACAGATTTTCATCTCTAATTGTAATTTGGATGTTACAGTAATTTTGCCAACCTGTTACATCCAGATGGATTGGGTTTAGGAACTGCCAGCAACTTCTGTAATGAGAAGCTGCAAACTGCAGCCACTCTGGGATAACTTGCACTTACTTTTCCCTGCCGGATTGTCCAGATCACTCCTAAATGAAAACAGATGCAGATGCAAGAGCCTGGTAGACACAAGAAAATGCTGTAATGTTCTAAACAATTGTGCAGGTGTTAATAACACTCCTGCAGCCATTGTGCAGCCTTCCTAGTATATAACTTCCCTTCTTTCTCCAATAAAAGATATACTTTCACAAATTACCTACTTTATTTTACACTCTACTTAGTTGCTACCTTAGATTTAAAGGTAAAGACTTCAGAGTCTTTAAGACTTTTATTAATTAATGTATAGGCCTATAACCATACTATTAAAAGCTAGCACTCCAGACGTTAATCCCCAAGACGTTCATAAGGCTAAATTCACATCACCTCCTGACCACAACTCTAGAGAAAGATAATCAAGTAGCCAATTTAAGATCTTTGACCAATGAAAGAACTCCCAGCCTGGGTGCCATTTTTTTGCTCCTGCACCAAGGCCTCCTGGCCACCTGCCCATATTTTTCCCAATATTTTGATGAAGCCCTTATGGAGAATACTAAGTTTGGAGGCAGGATGCTATATATGCCTATAGATTCTGCGCTCAAACCTTATTGCCATTTTTGAATAAATAATATGTTATTTTGACTCACACAGCCTCTGCCCTATTTTGTATTTGCTATATATCAATTCAGTTCAAGATCTCCTGGCCCTTCTGCCCTGCCACCTGTAGTTTTCTGTCCTCCTGGTGTACCCTTTGGACCCATCCATTTTACCAACTACCCTTTGAAGTCTGAATATAAGGATTATACCTGGGAAAAATCCTTGAACTATATCCCTTGGCCTGCATACAATCCACAGTTAGATACAGCCGTCAAGGACCCTGGATATTATCAACACCCAAGTTGTTTAGAGGCAAGTTCAACTACCTGCCTGCCTACAAACTCAATATGGAACCACCTGTGACCTCCAAGCCAATTTCTGCCTCCTCACTCAACCTCCCAACTAATCACACTAGCAAGCTGTTTGGGATTGTGTATATTACCCACACTGGGGTGATTGACACTATAATCCCAGCCACCAGCCTGTGGTCCTAGGTGAGAAAGTCCTTCTCCTACCTCTTTAAAAAGCTCCTCTCTTGTGGTGGGCTTTACCTGAAAAAAACTTGGCCTGTGTTATTGCTGAAAGCAACAGGCCAGCCGCCCAAGCTTGAATCCCTGACATTATGTTTAAAAAGCTAACCCACAAGCAGGAAAGGTTTGAATATGCAAGAATTTAAAATTTGAAACACAAGTTAAAGGCGTAAACAGACAGAAATGTGTTTATTAGTGATACTATTATACCAGAAGGAGCTGAGAGCAGGTTATTTACCATGGTGTGTGTTGAAGCATTGGAAGCTCTCTGCTCTAGTCTTGCAGTTAAAGTGTTGAGTTGGTGGGTGTAAAGTGGCGCTCATAGTGTGTCACTTATTAATTTAGCCTTAATTCTGAGCCTTTGATTAGTTAAATCTGAAAGCAATCATGTGGCAAGTGGATAATGTCAAACAGAGAGAGAGTCAAGTTCCCGTTTTTTATAAATTACATATGAAATCTCTTAATAAATTGGGCTTAATTTATGTGGCACCACTTAATCCACAAACATGCAAAATAACATAATGTAAAACAAGGGGTAGTTGATTGGTGCATATACCACCAAGTCCATTATAATGGTGCTTGAGAGCCCAATTTACAGTTGTGGATACTAATAATAAATACACTTTAGTATATGATAGAAAATATACCAGTGTAGATGTGTTTTTTTAATAAGATTAGCATTTAGCTTAAAAAGGGTTGATTTGGCCACCTTTAATTTTAGAGAGTCAATTTTTTTGGCTTTAATCTTTATTAGTAAATTTACATATATTTTACCCCTTAATCTTGTCTTTGAACTAGCAGAATTATTGAACAGAGTTGACTTGTAGTGCTTTTAATTTCAAATTTGGGGTTCATACCCCTGAATTACTGGTAAAGGTTTCTCATATTGTTTAAACAAAAACAATCATGGACCTACACATATTGTTGTAAAATATTCAGCCTGGGTGCTGTTTTCTACAAATAGTTAGTCTAATAATTCTTTATCTTAATACTATACCTGTTGTGGTATAGTGACAGCCTGGGTAAGGACAGAAGAATATAAGAAGATAATAAGACAAAACTGGTATTTATTTAGATAGTATTGCACTTATATAGTGTGAGATCGGGGAATTGCCACCAGAGGCAGGGAGGCACAGACAGAAGAACTTTCCAAATGGAGGAGAGTGGGTTGACACAGCTAAAAGTCCTGCACAAGAGAACAACCACTTTCTTGCGGCTTTCCTTAAGGGGGTAGATATAAATAACTTTGTTGTTCTATTTATAATCCCAGAGGTGAAGCCTGTGCCTTGTGCGCATTTGAAAGGCAAATTAAACACCTGTTTTAGGGGCGTTTTAAACGTCTTTATCACTAGTAGAATCAGGATGCAATAGCGCAACCACGCAGTTGTTCCATTGCTTAATACCTAGATGGACAACTTTTTGTCTAATCCATTCAGGATCTGCAAAATTTCCCTCCACTGGATTAGACAACAGGTTTAAAAATGGCTGGCGTCTCAAGGTGACAGCTATGGTGAACAGTCCCTCTAGAAGAGTCACAAGAAGAGTCTTGAAGAAGGTGCAAGTGGTAATTCCAATGAGGGCAAGCATACCAGGCCAGAGGAGATGATGAAGGTAGCAGGGAAGCAAGTAGTCCTGCATGATGTGGACGGCAGCTATCTGGACTTGGGGGTTCACTTAGATCAGCTACTGGTGCCTCAGCTGGCCTTAGAGGGAACAGACCCATTGTTTGCTGCGCTGTTCCTAGCTTTGAGTGAGCCCAGGGAGGTGACAGGAACTGAGCTGCAAAAGGATAACAGTATCCATTGGCAGTTCTCCATGTGGGCAGCAGAAGAATACTTGGAGGCTCAGCTGAAGGAATTCCAATTTGAGGGTCAAGGCTTTTCAGTCTTGCAACAGGGGACGGTATCCAACACAGTGAAGTCAGTCATTTGCGCTTGGGCAACACCTGGGGTTACCAATGCTCAACCAGTCAGTTAAAAAACCTCTGACAACTTTGACCAATGTCTTTGGTGAGCCTTCCAGGAAGTGTTGAAGTCATACACAGTAGAGGAGACTGCCCATCTGGTGCCAATGGTGATGGCTGGCATCCTTGTTCTTCAAGGAACCAACTGCTGTGATACCAAGCGGGAGGAGAACATGGGGGTCTTCCTTGAGAGGGCCTTATCCTTATTCTACGGGGTGGGTGGTCAGGTCCCAGTAGAGTATGCCCTTTGCAAGAGTCTTCTGTGGGACTGTATCTTCTTGGGGGTCACCTTTCCTGTGGACATTGGGGTCAATTGTGTGTCTTGCTTGGTGGGGGTTTGTTGCCCAATCCTTGGTCATTGGCTTTGTGGATCTGTAGGCAACCAGTTGTGTTTCTTGGCTGTCATTCAGGTGGTAGAACAGTTGGTGCGGTACTGGAAGAGTCTTGTCAGTCTCCAATAAACACCTTGTTCTTTTATTCTTATTCCTCATACTTTGGTGCAACACTATTGCAAACAGGACAACAAACCATGGAATTTTTTAATTAGGCTTTTGTTTTTTTGGGTTATTGTCCTCATTGGGGCTTACTCTTGGTCACTAGGAGCAGCACACATAAACTGAGCGTGTACTCTAGTAATCAATTGCCCAGAATGGGGCTACTTAAGGGTATAGGAGTTGGGGCTGGTCTTCTGGATAACTTGAACTGGACCTTGCCAAAGGGAGGCAAGTTTGGATTTGCGGCTGTACCCTCTATTGCTGAAGAAGAAGACTGAGTCTCCTATCAGGTAAGTGGGTAAGGCGGGGTGTTTGGATGCAGCTTGTTTTAGGTACTGCAACTTATGGTTTAAGTTTACAGTGTAGGCCTCTGATTGCAAGCAAATAAGAGTTTGAACCAGCTTGTTGAGGTACGCCTCTGGGGACACAGCCATGCTGGGCTTTATCAAGGAACATAGTAAAGGGGAAAGTCCTGGTTGCCGGCCGTAGAGCAGTTGGAAGGGTGGATTGCCAGTGGCCTGATGGTACCCAATGTTGTATGCAAAGGTGGCCGCAGGAAGGAAGGTATCCCATTCAGTATCATGTTGGTAACTGAGCTTCCGGAGTATCTGGACCAGGCTCCCATTAGTGCGCTCTACCATGCCATTTATCTGTGGGTGATAAGGAGTGGATAGTGTCCCACAAATTCTTATCAGTTAGTTGAGGCGGTGGATGATATAACTGGTGAAGTTGGTACTATTGTCTGTCAGCAGGATCTGGGGGCAACCATGTTTGTATATGATATTCTCCAGGATGAACGTGGCTGTCACCAGTGCAGATTGGTTGGGAATTGCCTTGGCTTCTACCCAATTGGTCAGATGGTCAACTGCCACAATAATGAACTTGTTGCAACTGTTGGTAACTGGCAGGGGGCCCACTACATCAATGGCTACAGTGTGGAAGGCAAACCCAGGGCGTACCAGTCTGTGTTGAAACTTGGCAACCTTAGGCCTATCAATGTTGCAGTCATGACAGTTGGTTAGCATATCCACTATGTCAGTGTGCATTCCTTCCCAAAAGCAGTGCTGCTGTAGCAGAGCTAACGTCTTCTGTATGTCACCATGGCCAGTAGTCTTGTGAGCAGCCACCACTGGTTCCATGCGTAGGGATGGGAGTATGTAGGGTAGCCAAGAGTCTCTACAAAGCTTCATGAGTTGCCCTCTAGAGACCTTGGTATCAACAGCTAACTTCTTGAGAGCCCTATGTATCTCTACTGGCTCCTCTCCCCACAAAGAAGGATCCTCCATAAGCTTGTCATAGAGAATGTCAGCCATGGGGGATACCAAGGCAACAGTTGGAAGGCAGGAGAGACAGTCAGCATTCTGGTGGGCTGCCCTGGCTCAATGAACAATATTGTAGCCATAAGCCTGAAGTTTAATGGCCCAAAGCACCAGAAGTCCTTCAGGGTCCTTGAGGGTCTTCAGCCATTGCAAGGAGGCATGGTCTGTTACAACTGTGAAATGTACCCCATGGAATTAGACTCTGAATTGTTGATAGGAGTACATCACAGCCAGACACTCTTGCTTGGTGATAGTGTAGTTCCTCTTGTGAACGTTAAGCGTACACAAGCAGTATCCAACAGGGTGTTCAAGTCCTTTGGAGTCCAGTTGGGAGAGAACACCCCCAATTGCAGTCAGAATAGCATCTTTATGAACCACAAATGGCTTGGCAAAGTCATGGTAGGCCAGTACAGGGGCTGCAGTCAGTGTTCCCTTGAGAGTATTCAAGGCAGATTGGCACGCTGGGCTCCATAAGAATTCCTTATCAGCTCAACAAAGCTGAAAAAGGGGGTTGCCCAGGGATTCAAAGTTGAAGATGAAGCAGTGGTAGTACCCAATCATCTCCAGGAAGACCTGCACATTCCGCTTATTGGCTGGGATCTGTGTTTTCTCTATGGCTTCCACCTTCAGAGGTACAGGGCGGAGTCCATCTTGGGTAATGGTGAACCCCAAGAACTCAAGGTGCTCCTTGAAGAAGTTGCACTTGCATGGCTTGAGCTTGAGCTTGGCTGCAAGTAACCTCTGGAAGACTTCCTCCAAGTGTTGTAGGTGATCATTAAAGGGTTGGGAGAACACATTAATGTCATCCAGGTAGACCAAGACACTGGTGAGTTTGAGGTCGCCCATCACTGCATCCATGGCCCGCTGGAAGGTATCCAGGGCATTAGACAGACCTTGAGGCATCCTTGTGAGTTGGAATAGCCCTTGGTCAGTGATGATTGCACATTTTCCTTGATCAGCGGGGAGTGGATCAATCTGCTAGTACCCACTGATAAGGTCCATGGCGCTGAATAACTTGGCACCACCCAGTTGGTCCAAGGTATTGTCATTACGAGGGAGGGGATATGAATCCTTCTTGGTAACAGCATTCATTTGACAGTAGTCAATCACCACACAGTTGCTGCCATCCTTCTTTTTGACAATCAGGAGAGGGGAAGCCCAAGGGCTTTTACTGGGGACCAGTAAGCCAGATCCCAATAGCTTCTTAAGTTCCTTGTTAGCCACAGCATGATTGGCTTAACTGCACCGTATAGGTCTGGAGTGGATAGGTGAACTGCCTTGGGTGTCAATATGATGAGCAACATCTGCAGCCTTGCCTAGGTCATAATCATCCTTGGCAAACACATTCTTATACTGGGCAAAGAGATCAATAGCTTGATCCTTCTGCTCTTTGGAGAGGCCAGATAGGGAGTTGCGGCTTATGACCAATAGCATCAGTGGTTGCTCACAGAGTAGACCCAACTCAGAGAAGTCAGCAAAGGGGGCAGTCTCCTGCAGGTTTTCATGCTCTTCCAGTCGTATATAAGCCAGAAGTTGGTGTTTGGAGACAACCATAGCTTCACACTCATGTTGGCCAAGAGTATGAGTACCTCCTTCTCACTTGGCATGAGGATGCCTGGTGCAACCTATGGTTCTAGTCTGGATGCTTTAGGGATGCCAAAGATTTCTCCATGAGTGCCAGCCAGTAGAGCCAGCAAGAGGCCTGTATTGTGGATCACCTGAGAACCAGGTGGGATAGTCACATTACAGGAGGCATAGACTGGGATACCCTTGGCTTCCCCAATTGAGAGAGGTAGCACCTTGACCTTCTTACTACACAGCATATAAGCAACTGGAAGCTCTCCATCAGTGTACTCCAGATTGATGTAGTGCAGACATTTGAACCTTTCTTCCAGGGGTTCCAGGTGCTTGTTATAGATGCAAGAGAAGACGTTAATGTCATCCAAATAGACCAGGGCACATGAGGGCTTGAGGCTCCACATCACAGTGTCCATAGCTCGTTGGAAGGTGGTTGGGGCATTAGAGAGACCCTGAGACATCCTGGTAGATTGGAACAGCCTTTGGTTGGCAAAGATGGCACACTTCTCTGGGTCATCTGGAGGGAGATCAATCTGCCAGTAGCCAGGTATCAGGTCCATGGCCAAGAAGAACTTGGATGTGAGGACCCAGTAGGAAAAATTATCTTGCATTCTCATAGTGAAAGAATCTAACGTTTCTGATTGAGAGGCAAAGTTAACCAGCAGAGGGGCATCAGAAGGCTCTGTTGTAAAGGAACAACAAGTACCAAGGTCAGGCACAGGCTTGTCAGGGGGTAGAGGAATGGGGGGAGAGGAGGGAGGTGAAACCACAAATGCAGCCAAGGATTTCTCCTTGTTCTGGCTGCTTAGTAGTTTTTTGAGTGATCCTCATTGTACTCCTCAATGCCAGAATCATCAGTAAATTCTTCCTTGCTCTGACTAGCCTGAGGTTTAGTTGCTTCATAACCATCAGGAGTGATAAAGGGATTGCTATCAGGTTCCAAGGGAGACTCCAGGGTGTCTGCTGAAGGTGCAATGAAGGAGACATCCTCTTAATTGCTTCTGTGACAGTGGTGGTAGTCAGGAAGGGGCAATGTAGTATGAATCTTCTGAGAGGGGGAACTATCAGCTTTAGCATTACCATGCATCCCATTAGAGTATCAGGGGTACTAATTGCTGTGGCATCTTCAAGGTGCTTGCTTAGTTGGTCCTAAAGGGAGTCAAGGAGAGCATGTTGAGCATCCAAATCATCTAGCCACTCTTTCTTTTCCTGAAAGGCCAGAAGTAATTCCTCTTCATGAAATCCCATCTGTCTCTCTTGAGCCTTTATAGTATCCTGAAGAGCAGAGAATCCCATGGTGCAGCTGTTATGGCTGTCTTCTGGCTTAGGATTTTTCTGTTGAAGATCATAGATCTTCAGGGCAACATGCTGATTCATCTGGGTGGGTAGCAAGGAAGAAAGTACATGTTGTATCTTGCTCATCCATAGAGCCATTCCAGAGTGGGAGTGAACAGCTTCTGATATATTTTGAGCAAGGTTTTGGGGGCCAGAGCAGGGGCCAGAGCAGCTAACAGTTTGGAGGGTGCAAGAATTAAGGGAGATTAGTTCAGGAGAACAACCAGAAGGAGGAGGAGAATATCGACAGCATACTTCCTTCACCAAGGCAGGCTCCAAGGAGCAGGAGACGCGGTTCATGCCAGCTGCTTCAGCCATGGGGTCAGGCTGGATTAATATCAAGGAGGTAAGGGCCTTTTCAATTTAGTTCATACAGGAGATCATACTTGACTGAGATCTGGCAATTTCCAAAAGTTGTTGGCAGTTAGGCAATCACTGGCTTAGTCCTGGTTTACCATAGGAAGAGCCTTGGAGTCTACCAGATAGAGAGCCAGAAGCAGTGAAGGTTGATCCTGGAGTGGTTTGGGCAGAAGGAGCTGCAGGTATAGGTAAGGACATCTCTCCCTCCACAAAAACAGGGCCGCGGGGGTAGCAAGAGAGGAAGCTGTGGTTTGTAGAAGCCATGAGCGCCAATGTTGTAAAATATGCAGCCTGAGTGCTGATTTCTACAAATAGTTAGTCTACTACTTCTTTATCTTAATACTATACCTGTTGTGGTATAGTGACAGCCTGGGTAAGGACAGAAGAATATAAGAAGATAATAAGACAAAACTGATATTTATTTAGATAGTATTGCACTTATATAGTGTGAGGTGGGGGAATTGCCACCAGAGGCAGGGAGGCACAGATAGAAGAACTTTCCAAATGGAGGAGAGTGGGTTGACACAGCTAAAAGTCCTGCAAAAGAGAACAACTGCTTTCTTGCAGCTTTCCCTAAGGAGGTAGATATAAATAACTTTGTTGTTCTATTTATAATCCCAGAAGTGAAGCCTGTGCCTTGTGCGCGTTTGGAAGGCAAATTGAACAACTGTTTTAGGGGTGTTTTAAACGTCTTTATCACTAGTAGAATCAGGACGCAATAGCGCGACTGTGCAATTGTTCCATTGCTTAATCCCTAGATGGACAACTTTTTGTCTAATCCATTCAGGATCTGCAACACATATGATAGCTAATTTCACCACATCTGCCCTTCCAGAAAGTCCCACTGTCAGGCTGTGATTGTACAGTTCTATCATGCTGGGGCTCTATAGATAGGCAGAAGTGGAGCTACAACCAAGGGAGTAGACTTGGGGTGGGCAACCAAAAGGTCACTCATAGTGAAGGCAGGAGAAGGCTTACTGCCACCTGTTTTCATCCTGATCCTGTGCCTCTCCAGGAATCTGGGAGGGGAGCACCAGGGAGTAGCCCTAGCAGGCATGAAATTGGCTTACACCAGACCTTGGAAAAGGCTCTGTTTTGAGGGAGCACTAATTTGAAGCAATCTTGGGAACTGTTGACGAGTTCAAAGCTATAAAATATCAATCAGCCCTAGTTAGCCTTGTAATGTTATTTTATCTACCTGTCCTGTGTAAAAGGACACTACAGACAATGGGATATAAGTGCACTTGTAAATGCTGTTTTATAAAAAGCTGGATTACAATCTAGCCAGGGCCCACAATATTTTAGATAACTAGGAGATGGTTGTTGGGCTTTAAGCATCTGTACCTTTTAATACTTTTTATCCTCTACCCTGATCTTTCAGTAAGTTGGGGTGGCTGATTGCACAAGTGAACCAAGCCTTGCTGGTTCTGCTTGATTCATTTGGTTGTCTTGTATCACTTGTCTCTACTAGCCCTTCACAGTTCACATAGTGTCCCAGCCACAGCCTGTAGCTTCCTGAGCTGGCTACCGGTAATCAACAGTTGACTGCTTCTCTGTCCGCCGCTGGTGGCGCTAGGAAGGTACATCTTGCTTGGGGGACGTTGACAAATGTCACAAATCTTGTTCTAAGGAAAGCAGAAATCTGGTATTATTCTTTCTTCTTCCGGGTTCTAATCAGATCACCTGATTTGGATGGCACGCCTGAGGCTGACCAATGTCAATTTGAGTTGGGGATTATACGATGTATAGTGGCTAATTTGTTTCTATAGCAAGTTGAGGGTTTCCCGGCGTAAAATTGCAATGCAAATAGGTTATTTGAGATGGGTTGACATCGTGAGGGCGAGATCAACTATCTGTGCCTCCATTGGCTGGTAGTAGGGCTAAGATAATATCTAATTCATAGGGTAGTACAAACGGTGTTGGTCCTGGTCAGCTGACAATTAGCTGGCGTACATTTGGTATCAACTATAGGGTCTACGAATGATAGCTATACCAGTAAACTATAAAATATATGGCGTGCAATCGGTGATTGGCATCGATAACCATTAACTATACAGCGTATAACGTTATATCTATTAATTATTGAACTTGTAACTATACGGCATATGGTATTAATGGGTTTAGAGCGGCGTTTAGATTTGACTTTTACAGCCAACCTGCCCAATTCCTCAGGCTTTAATGGGTGCGTCCAGGCATAGAAGATGTGTTTGGATAGATATCGAATCGAACTGGGATCTATTTAAGAAGTCGGTATGGAATTTGTAATTCTTTAAGGACGGTAAAGTGTAAGGTAGACTGAATGGTCATTATATACCGGTATACTGGAGTGAAGCTCGCTTTAGAAGTTTCGAGAAAGATGGAGTTAACTTGACGCACTTTAGGAACTGTTGAATCCTAAAATTTGCAAAGGGGAGGTAAAGATCAATACATTAGAGATCTGAGCTGGATACGGGTAAAGCTGATAGGGTTGGCTGTTTATTAAAAGCTGGGTTGTTGACCAGATGATGAGATAAACACCGATCAGTTACGGATTTAGTTTGACTAGTGAACTTTGTAGTTTCTCGGGGTATAAATCAGCTTGAAATTACACCAATTAACTATTCTGGTCTCAAGCTACCCAGCGCCATTGATTTTATAGCCGGGCGGTAAGCTGGCAAAGAAAGTAGGATAGCTGCCCTGAGCACAGATCCAAGCTGATATGAGGATTTAAATCAAACTTGAAAGTTGATATTAAATATACATGGTAGAGATCCCCTTTGACCTTGAGAGGTACTGGTCTAGGTACAACCTTAACTGGTTTTCTATACCACCAATGGCTTTGGTAAAAAAAGCATATGCCTACATAGATAACCTATTGGAATCATATCGGGATCGATCTTCCAGAACACTGACAAGGTATCCTGAGCTAGGGGCAAGGAGTTTGGGAAATCCATAATAGGATAAATGGATGCTGAGTGCTTGATTATGATATCCAAGCAGACATGGTGGGGGATCTTTACGGTGAAAGATACGAGGTTACCAATAGCCCTAGGTTTAACCTATAAGGATGTGTAGCTAATCAACTTAAGTCCTGAGGAGAATCAGATACAGTGAAAGAATGTGCTTGTGAACCGGTATTGATATAAGATGTTGGATGTACCAGAAAGGTGAAAAGGGAAGAACCTTGTATCTTTATTGATTGAAGATATTCTCTGTATAGAAATTTATAGACGGTCCGATCTCTAAAGCGACATGGGGATTTATTAGATATCATTACCAAGGTTGGCAGGATCATATAGAGATCTGGAATGGGCTGGTATTGGCAACGCTCCATTTTTGGAAATGTAGTGATTTGATGGAGAAGAGCATAATCAAACCCATCCGAGCCGTTGATACGGACCAAAAGTTCGCAAAGTTGAACCGGTCTGATAATTGCTATTCGTGGGACTGGGCATACTTGGAAGAGCTCTAGAAGGATTAGAGTGGGTGAAGACGTTGCTGGCAACATCTAGAGCTCTCCAAAGAATAATCAATTAGGGTGGGGTTGAAGGTAAATGCTCGGCAGATTTTCTTCTGCTGGTGTCGCCCTCAATAAAATTACTGCTGATCCGAATTCCGGTAGTGGTAATATTTGTCTCCTTTATTGTAGTAGAGATGAAAATTGTATCGTGTCCCAAGGAATGATCAATTAATAAATCAGCCAAGCTGGTGCCCAAGGGTAAACATATATGTTTAATTTAAATACCAAAAGGATCCATGGTTAGATGGTAGGTGCTCTTTTTATTCCGTTGGACGGAGGTGGAATCGGTTTCCTGAGGGAAAACATGAGATCGAGATTTTCGCCAAGAAGTTTAAGTTGGATTGGATAGTTTATCATATGGGGGGTTGAAGGCCCGCTTGGGATTGTTTAGAGAAGTTTTGAGAAGGTAAATATGTGATAATCTAGGAAAGTGTGGAGCTTACCTGGAATAGCTTCTTCCCTAAATATGGTGGATTAAACTTTTCTGGGCTAGAGCTCGAATGGGATCTCGTGGATGGAGAGCTTGAAGTGGTTTGGGGAAGACTTCTTTAGGCGGGAGTTTATAAATTCAACGAACTTAACTCGGGTCAGGGTGGGCAGGTATTCGATTGCTGTTTGCACTAAAGGTTTAGTTGCTGTGGGGGTTTGGCTTACGCTTCTCTCTTTTGGTGGTGTAGGCTTTTATCTCACTCCAGGGTTCATCACGGCTCAGACGCATCCGGTGCAGGGTTTGGGTACACCCGCGGATCAGGTAGGTTATGGTCTGCTTCAGCTTGTGGGAAGTGATGTTTAGGATCCCCTGCCGGAACGAGTCCAGGAATCCTTCCAAGCTGATCTCGATGTACCCGACGGCGCGGTTGGTGTTTATGGTGGTCATGATCCCCCCGCCATGCGGGGTGGTTAAGCTCTCGGAATTAACGTTGTACCCCAACTCTCGAAGGGTGCGGAGATGGTGGTAGAAGCGGCTTTTAAACAGGGCGGTGGCAACTAGAGATATGGCATAGTCGCCCATCTCCCCCGCGTCATACAGGTGCAAGTAAAATATAGTACGGGCTTTTCCTTTTGGGGCTGGTATGCTGTAAATGAAATCCCCTCCATGGTGCCACCAGGATAATCCACCCCTGGAGTATTGCATATTGCTGGGATCCATGCCAAATATCCCCTCTAACTTGGCTTTGATGCTCACCAACGAGTTGAGCAAAGATTTGTCTGAACAGACGATGTTAAACTTGATGCTGTCGAATAGCTTGCCAACGAACCTCTCAAACTGCGCCAACGTGACACTTTTCACCGATTCCTGCTTGGTCATATCGTCCAGGAAGTTGGGGTCAATCATCCTGGTTAGCTGAGTTGTTGAATCCATCTCGTCGGTAGATTCCGGGCTGGAAAATGTCTCCAAAACCTTTGCTCTGGCCAATTCCAGGGATCTAAACGTCGCCCTAAAGCTTTTGAGGAGGCGGCTAAACGCTACGGCAGTTTCTTGGGCGGATTGTGTATCCTCAAATAGAACCAGAAGCGATACTCCTTGGACGGTAAAGCTGTGGTGGGTCGTGGGTTGAGGAAAGTCCTTCGAGGAGAAATCACATATACATGCCATGCTTTCCTTGAGCAAGAGTATGTGGGCAAGGAGCCCGGGGGTGGGATTATGTTGGAAATCGAATTCCAATTCAAAGTACGCCTTGTCAACAGGTTCCAAACTTATTGCCTTGACGATGCCAATGGAATTGTTCGCCAACAGCTTAGCTTCAGCTTGGAAGTACTCTTTGTTGGATATGCCACTAAGGTTGTTGGGCTTCATATACGGCAATCGGATTTCAAAATCTATGGCTTTGGTTGAGTTAAGGATATTCAGGAATGGTTGGGTAAACTTGGATGCGGTATAGTTGAGGCCGTACCAGGGCTCAGTTAAAGAAGGTCCCTCAAACTGGTTGATCGTGTACGCGATAAAATTATTGATGTTGAATTGGTTGGCTACTTGCATAATGGAGCTTGATTCCGATGCAACACTGTTACTGAAGAAGTACAAGACATCTGAAAAGCTTATACCGATGTTTAGTCGGGACGCAAGGGCAAGGGCATAGTCATCAGGGAAATCGTACTCCGCAGGGGCATTCCTCGAAGCAAAGACGTATTTGCTATAAAGCTTGCGGTTGACTCCTTGCCACTTTATAGCATCAATGTACGCAAACAGAGCCTTTAAAATCTCCTGCTTCCTTTCCATCCCCTGTGAAGTGACGCCAAAGTTGAAGGCGAGGATTGAGAATTCCCTGTGGTTGTCTTCATTTGTGATTTCAACTCTATCAACAAGCCCCCTTTCCTCGAGGATCTTCAACAGGCATTTCTCCAAGTAGAGATTGAATAGATACTTGAGCACCTCCAGCCCAGCATAGAAACCCGAGTGGGTTGGTGTTAGGGCAAAATGGACTCGGAACTCTTTGTCGTCGCTTTCTGGGCTGATTAGGACGTTAGTGGCCAAGTTATCGCGAGTAAATGGCGACCCTTGCCTTTTCACGGTGGTGTTTCTATCCGGGATTGTTGAAAAGCGAGGGATGACCATATTTCTTAGTTCCTTGATACTTTCCTTTCCGATGACGACTAAACTCATTCTGTTTGCGGAGTAATGCTGGCGATGATGGGAAACCACCAAGTCACGGATATTGACGCCGCGGTTTCTAGGCTCCGTCACCAGCGTAGCGTAGTTCCCGCAGGTGAAGTTTGCAATGGGATGGGAGGTATTTAGGGCAGCAAAGGATGTATGCCTTAATGACTCCTCCGTAAAGGGCATGTCCCTGTTATATTCATAGTCGATGACGCTTGCTTCTCCATTGACTTCAGCTTCACCAAACCTTGGATGGGCAAACAAATCAGCAAAGATATCCAAGCTGTCTTCCAAAGCTTCCGGGTCCACGTAGTAATGGTAGAGTGTGCGATCAGACTCGGTAAGGGCATTTCTCTCGCCTCCATTGGCGTCTAGAAACTCCATGAACTCATAGGGATTGGGGTACTTCTCACTGCCCTGGTATAGCACGTGCTCGATATAGTGCGCTAAACCAGGGATACCAGCAGGATCGTCTTGAGCTCCAGTGGCGACGGCAAGTGCAACCGATGCCTTGTCGACATCCTCATCGGAAACCAATAGAACCCTAAGCTGGTTGGTCAGCAATAAGCCATGGTACTCGCGATAATCCAACGGGTTCTTCTGAATAGGCTCCGTGCTCGGGGGATTTGAAACAGCATGAATTCTAAAGCAAACGCCTCCAGATAGGAGCAGCAGGCCAAACTTTAAAAACATGCCCGTGTATTAAATTCAATCGTGGCTTTTAATACCTGAGTGCCACAGCACTGTTTATAGCCACCCCAAGGTACGTCAGTACACTATTCCAGAATAGGGCCATCTTATCCTCGTCCTTTGCTTAAGTATAAACATTAACCTTATATTTCCTAAAAACTTTGTCCAAGTAATTAATACAAGTAGTTAATATACAAGCTTTAAATTTTATATGAGAACTAGAAATCAATTACCAATTTATCCCCTATAAATTATATATCTTCTCATTTAAAAACATCCACCACCCAGAAAGTTATCCTTTGGCACCATGCCCAATCGGCCAGCATCCTGTTTCCGGCCACGTGGCGAACCCTTAAGTAAACCTATCCCAGGGTTAATCTACGCCGCCAATCCAACGAAGATCATTATGCTGCTTTTAGAAACTCTTTGACGCCACCCTCCCAATTTCTTTTTTGGCAACGCATCGATCAACTAATCTGCTGCCAAAAGGTTCTCGGATAACTTTATTAACTCTCCCATATCACCAAGTTAAACCCTACTCCACCGACCATGTATACTCGCTTATCCACAGGGAACTTTTCAGCTACACCGATTCAAAAATCGCCAATATCCTAGACCAGTAATCGATTGTAAACTAAATATAAGCACTTACAATAACAAATCCATATATATTTCCCACTCCTACCATTTCCAATCCCGCTCTTGGAAACGGTTCGATCTCCGAATCATACATCAAGCCACTACGAACTACTTAGCTGACCTGTATGTCTCAGCCAATCCCCAATCAATTAACTGAAAAGAGTGGACTCAAATGTTGCAACTGAACCAATGAGGATTCAGTATTTGGAATTGGGGAAGACAACAGTCCAATAGAAAGGACAGAATAATAAGAATAAGGTATCATTTATTGTGGAATATTGTGATTAATATACCATATGGGGAAAGCCACAAGGCTACAAGGGGGTGGCATAGTGGGAAGTTCCATGTAAGGTTCAAAGCCGAGGAATAACTCATGCAGGGATCAGCAAGTTGAATTGGTAGTGCTCCTAATTAGGATGAAGTGCCCGACATTTGATATTGCCATCAGATTACTCCATGTCGTTAGACACGTCAAGGGCGACTCATCAAGTGCCCCCTGTGTATCGTAAGATACATTAGCAGGCGAGTTGGGAAGCTTGGTTGCAACACAAATGTAAAGTCAATGAACAAGAAACTTGCAAGCGCAGAAACAAACATGCTCAGCAGGGATCAAGCGACCATTCTGCAACCCTTTGGTGGGTACAAGTCTAACAGTATCTAGTGATGAGAAGCAACTTTTGGGGAAGCTTCAAATATAGATTTAAAAAGGAGAGAAGTATTTTTTATTGGATAATACTTTAGACTTATATATATTGCACTGTGGTAGGGATTTAAGTTGGATCAAAGATAAGGGTGGCCATATGCAGAATAGATTCAAGTTGCTGGATACCTGGATGAGTCGTGGGATATTGGTTTGTTGCCATTTCTGATATATCAAACTGTCTATTGAATTGGCACCAAACTGGGCAATGACTGGATGTTAAGTGTGTTGGTGACAACCAGAATATCAGTACATCCAGCTCCTTGACACTAGTGTGGCAGCAACCCATTACAAACCACAATCTATTGACCAACCCCAACATAACAGTGATTGAATCCCATGTCCCCCAAAAGGGTACCTGGCAAACCCTTGACCACTCCAAAAGCTTAACCACTTGGTAACTTTCAGCCAACTAAACCTCAACCTGTTTAACCCCACCTGGCCTTCCCACCCAAATTCCATCCCTGGCTATCTACCTCCAACCCCAAATTATCCCTGCTCAGCCACTAGCAGTATCCCAAAAAATTTCCTGTTGGTCATCCTTCAACTGAACTTGCAGTAAAAGCCCATCCCATATATCCTTTGGTTCCAAGTTGACCCTGGTACCAATAAAGTTCACCATCACAATGGACCTACAACAAGACAAGGTACCACTGGAATATAAAATCCCTGTACTCCCGGGAACCGATACCAAGGAATAGCTGAGATAAGTTAAAGGAATCCATTGCAGCTGTGTTGCTTTAGCAGAGCTACAGATTTGGGAAATTATTCTGAACTGTTTAATGGATTTCATTTGAAATAAAGGGTATATAGCATTAGCTGGTATTGTGTTAGAGTCACATTCAGCAGAGGAGGAGGCAAGACAATGATGCGTCATTGCAGAGATGCTGCAAACAGCCAGCAGCTACAGTGGGTTAGAAAAGGCAACAGTGAGCAGTTACCTGGGCTTTTTCAAAAAGTAAGCTAGATAAGGCATATTTTAAGCTTTTCCTTAGACAGAAAGAGAAAAAAATAATACAAAAGTGACCAACATTTGTTGGGGGAAACCAGGACACTTGTACAGTTCTCAAAGTGGCAATTGAACCTATAAATAACACAAGGGTATAATTAAATCAAATACACCACAGTGTAAAGAAAACCAGTAATATTTAAGCAGAAAATGGGAAGGGACCCAAATTTAGGAGAGGGTCAAACATATAGTTTCAGCATAAGCCTCCCTCAAACTAGTTTTACTGCTTGAGGTCTTAAAGGGCTAATGGACTACAGATATCCCCTGTAGGTTCAAACCTACTTCCAGGGGAGAACATCTTGAGCCTTCCCACTTGCCTTAGGTGATTTCTTTCCTCCCAACTGCTGATATTATAGTTCAGCCACATGCCAATATTTCACACTACCCTCTCACCCATAATTGATCCTTCAGACTTGGCAAGATCAAGCCACAGCATCTTTGCTCAAAAAACAGATAAAAATAACCTTTATATTGACCACATGCCCTGTTACACTGACACTTGACATACAAAAGAACTTGGTTGAATGCCTTAAATATGTCTGGCTTGAGGGTCTGTCTTTAAGCCTAATTGATTTAAATATATGAAAATTGATCTCCCTAAAAACTGGATTACAGGCCCTTAAGATTCAATGTTAAAACCAATGAGCAAAGATGAACATATTTTATTGGGAAGATGCATTCAATTTTATACCCAAAGTTTTGATTCTAGCAGGCTTAGTGGAAATATTCCAAGTGACAGGAGGCTGTTAAGGATTTTGAGGCCCCAGACATTGATACCATTATATATCTGGTTAAAGGGGACAAATCAGGTCAAAACCAAGAGGGGTTGTCATTATATTGGTTGGTTTTTAGGCAGGCAGTCAGGCTTTTGTTCAATCAAAGCCCCTAGTGAGTTTGAATTCATAACAGCATACAACACAAGTATTCAAACATTATTAAGGAGTCTGATATGTAAGTGAACTAACTCAATACATCTCAATCTCTAATAGCTTTACCAAGCTTCAAGAAAGGCCTGCAGGAGTGGGCACTATAGATCAAAGCTCAGGCATTGAAGCTAGCCAATACCAAATCAAACTGACTGCCCATTTAACTGCAATAAAAAATTGTGGCAGTTGCTATCTCTTTGCAAGCTGTCTATATTGATAAATGAAGCCCATGGAAGACAGTGAATGTAGCTATTATTGATGTCTTCTTTTGAGGTAAGGTTCCACAGAATTAAAGAAACTTTTTAATAGTGATAAAATATAAATTATGAGGCCAGTATGATCAAATATAGAAGTATAATCAATCACAAATAGGTGATAAAGCATTAGAAGAAAGAAAGTGATATACAAAAGAGTATAGAAAGTCCAAAATACAATATGTTGAAAAATAGAATTTAGTACATTTTATTTGCTTTATTTGAAATCATTGTGCAACTAAAATAACAGGTTAGGGCATCCCAGAGGGTCTACCAGTAGAACCCCTGTATGCAGGGATGATGAAGCAATCCATAGCACATCCAGTGAAGATGAGTATGTTGTAACAAAAGCACAGAGCTGGGCTGTTTTTATTGGGAGAGCTGGCAGCATCAATTGCAAGGTCTCAAAGATTAATAGAAAAGCTCAAAATATTCTATCACAACTCAAGCTGTAAATATAAATATTTTAGTATGTTTCTCTTTTATACCCACCTGAATACCACAAAGAAGCACCTAGTGAAAGTTTGTGTAAGAAGTGTGAGACTGTACTTGACACCAGATATGTCCCTTATGTGAGTAAAGGGGATATAGAGAAAGAGCAAGGATTATAACATACTATGAAGAGGCAGAAGATAATAAAGAAAGACATGAATAATTTATCCTCTCAAAACAGCAGGCTTGACCCACCAATAAGTTTCCAGCTAAACAGGGTTGTGACCTTCAACCCAACTTCACAGTGACCTGTAGCCAAACAAGGAAGTCAAATTTAATTTCCAAATCCAACAAAGTGAACAGATGGTGATTCCCTATGGCAGATATCTTGATTTAGCGCTTGACTCATTACCAGGAAAAAGCCACCCCCTTCACAATCCAACCATGTGATTAAAATAATCATGTTACTGTTATCCTTTATTCACAATAACTATATAATCTTATCTCTCAATAAAGAATTTTATCTAGTTTTCAAATATTTCCCCCCTTTTAACTCTGCTAAAACAGCACAGTTACAATAATAAAGGTGCTGATCCCCATTGTCACTCATTCAGACACTACTACACAGCACACCCCAAAGGCTGAAAACCTAATCCTAACACAAAGCCTCCCATATAAAGTAAGCTTTTGAGTAAATACTCAACATGTGGGGTTATTTTAGCCAGTTAGGGTGCCAAATTCAACACTTGGAACCCTGTGAGTGAAGTGAAAATTGGATATAATGTCAATACCCAATAAAATACCTTAGTGTTCACATTAAATTGTCTGAAGATCAGTAAAATAAGTTAGTACATTTTACATAAAGGTGTATATGGCTATGGACGTTGTTGAGTGGGGAAAAACCAAGGTTGGCCATGAGTGAAGATGGGAGGAGTTTAGTTGTTCTAGGTCCTTGTATTATTACTTGAAAGTGGGTTATTGGAACAACCCATATGATTTACACATAATATGGTGGCCCCCAATCCCTAGGCAGGCAGTGATAACAGCAGAAAAGATAAGATGATTCATCTATCTCATGAAAAGGGTGTCAAAGCTTAGTGTCTTACTTCTTTTGTGGTAAATTCCTGTAAGTGATTTATGTGATACAATTGAGTGTAATTTCTATCAATTTTTTCAATCAAGTTTTTAGTCTTGCCTGCCAATGTATCTTACAATACACAGGGGACGCCTAATGATCTTCCCCTTGACGTGTCTAACAACATTAACCAATCTGGTGGTAATGTCAAACTGTGGGCACTTTCTCCTAACTGAGAGCATTATCCATTTGACCTGCTGATCCCACACAAGTTATTACTTGGCTTCAAACCTTAATGGAACACGCCACCTCCTTGTGGCCTGGTGGCTTTTCCCATATAGTATATTAATAACAGTATTCTATAATAAACAACACCTTGTTCTTATCATTCCTGTCCTTTCTATTATACTGTTGTCTTCCCCAATTCAAATACTGAATACTCATTAGTTCAGTTGCAACAGTGGTAGCAGCAGTAGGTTCACAATCTACCTAAAGAGAAAATTACCCTCAATAAAGGACAGAGTACAGGCCATATGACTACTCCCCACCAAGAAATCTTCCTACCAATCCCCAAGGGGGACATCCTCAATGGGTATCTCATCTATCAAGATCAACAGGTACTTACAAGCATATACAACTGACTCTGTCTTGGGCAGAGCAATGCTAGTGTCACTCTGCCTCAGTCAGACCTCTCTCAACACATGTTTAATCTCCAGCTTGAATCCTTTGCAGGAGGTGTCAAAGGAGCTGACATCCTCAGTTGGCTCTACTCCACCAAAACCTGCCTCTGTATATGCTAAGTACCTGAGCCCATGTGGGTTGCCACTGCTTCAGGCTGCCTTATGAGACCTGCGGCAGTCTGGTTCACCAACTAGGCCAGCCAAGAAATAGAGATTACATGTGCGTTGTTCAGGGATGCTGCAAAGTTCCGCAACAGTGAAACATTTTCACCCATCATAGTAGGAACTCCCCTCCTGGCTATTAAACAGACTGGGTCTGTTCCTGAATATCTTTCTGCTGCCCCAGAAGCTGTGACTGATGGGAACACCATGCTCCTTACCTTGATAATTAATGAGCTTAAACCTCATATCTGTAAGTGGGTTCCTGTAGGTTGCTGCACCTCCATTGATGACTGCTATAAGGCCATTGTGGAGGCCAATAAACAGGCTTTAATGGGCTTCCACAGATCAAATGACGCACCACCCCAACCTTGTTCCGCACCTGGCAGTGCCCACAATCAAGTAGTTTGCTGCCAGCCCCACCAGCAGGAAAATGGGGTTAAGCGTCCCTGCAAGGGGGAACTCCAGTTAGCACAAATCAAGGACCTGGGAAAAGCCTGGGGGTTGTAGCTACAAGAGGTTCTACAACCCCACTTAACCCTCACTCTCAATCCCCCCTTGCAAAAAATCCCTGTGATTACAATGTTCATGAAGTTGTGACCCTTGATGTCTTCCAAGTTCATAGCAATGAACCCATACTCCAAGCAAGCCACTCTTCAAATAAAGTAACTTTCTTGGCCTACCCCTTTCATTTCTGTGGAAATACCCAAAAGCTACTGGTGGATACTAGGACCAACCACAATATGGTTGACCAGGCATTTGCTGACTTGTAACAGCTAGACCAGATCCCAAGCAAGTTCAAGGCAGTACAAGTGGCTGACTCCTGTCAAATAGTAATTACCCCTGAAACGGTACCCTTCTCTGTGAGAATTGGGAACATCCAGGTTAAGATTATGGGACCAATCATGGTAGGGCTCAGCCACAACATCATTGCTGGCCTTGAATGGCTTAGTCATAATGATCCCTACATTGACTGGGATACGTCTGTAATTATCCTCAATAGAAATGGGCTAGGCTTTCAGATATATCCTGTTGAAATTAACAAGTTGCTGCACAATTGCGTGTTTGTCAGAATGACAGAAACGGACCCATATGATTTCAAGGGGGAAACTAGACTTTGCTCAATGCTCAGTTGAAGTTATCTGCGCAGAACCACCTGCGGCCCTCCCCTTGGCCACTTTGCCTCCACCAGCACTTGCTGTGCTCCTCAAGGAGTACAAGGATGTTTTAAGTGAAACACTGGATCAACTACCTCCTCCCTGAGAGATCCAGAATTCTGTACAACTGCAAGGGTTGCTTCCCAAAGCACATCTACTCTATTGCCTGACACAAAAAAAAAGAAGATGGGAAATTCTGTCAGCACTTTGTAGATGCACTCAATAAGGGCTTTATCTGCCCCTTGCTTTTGCTATACAGGACTGCTGCCTTCTTTGTAGCCAAGAAGGACGGATCCCTTTGCCTGGTCACAGATTACCACGCCCTAAATGAGGTGACTATTAAGAATAAATACGCCCTGCTGTTGATTGACAACCTGTTTTGACACACTTGCAGGTGCAAAGGTCTTTAGCAAGATCAATCTCACCGCAGGGTACAACCAGGTCCGCATTGCACCAGGGGACAAGGCAAAACTGCCCTCTTCACATGCTACAGGTTGTTTGAGTGCTGGGTCATGAAGTTTGGAATGACCAACGCTCCTTCTACTTTTGCCATGTTAATGAACAAGCATTTGAGGGATTGATTGGGATGTGTGTTGTTGTGTACCTTGAAAACATTATTGTCTTCAGTCAGGATCAAATCATGCACTTCCAAAACCTCTGTACTATTCTTGACACCCTTCAGAAAAACCAGTTGTAGGCTAAGCCCTCCAAATGTGAATTCCTTAAGTTAGAGCTCCTGTTCCTTAGGCACATCATCTCTGCCCAAAGAATAAATCATGACCCCGCAAAATCAAGGTAATCACAAGCATGTCACCTCCTACCAATGTGGGCCAGGTATGTACTTTCTTAGGCATGGTTGCCTACGTGTGTAAATTTATCCACAATTACAGGGAACTTATTGCACCTCTCACTGAGCTCCTGAACATCAACCAGCGCTTCCATTGGACTCCTGTCAGAGATCAGCCTTTGAGACCTTGAAGCAAAAATTTACAACTGTGCCTGTATTACAGTTTCCCAATCAAAACTGCCAATACAAACTCAAGACTGATGCCTCTGACAGGGCTATAGGGGGCATTTTACGGGTAGAAACTGACAAGGGCATCTTTCTCCCTGTGGCATACAAATCCAGTAAGCTCACTGACTCAGAACAACATTATCTAATTCATGAAAAGTAGTTAGCGGCAATTTTGCACTGCTTCAAGAAGTGGTGCTGTTACTTGGAAGGGATCACCTTTCCACCCCGTGTCCTGACAGATCACAAGTCACTCCAATAATTCAACATACAGTTCCACTTGACATTGCACCAGGCAGGCTGGGTTGAGCGCCTATCCCCTTATCAGCTGCGCATTGAGTACAAGTCTGGGAAGGAACTTATCACAGCAGACGCCCTCTCAAGGCTCTACCTAGCGTCCACTACCAGAGAAAATGGCTTGGATCCAGATTGGCCAATGCTTTACCTCTTTCCTGAAGCAACTTGTTACAAAGACCTTAATTTGGCAACCAACTCTAAGCCAAAGTAAATAGAAAGCCAGTTCACCACTGATGCTGGCAATGTCTGCTGCCAGGCAGAGACCGGCAAAAAGATGCCCTATATTCCCACCACACAACAAGGCAACACAATACTACACTACCACAGCACCTTGGGTCATATCAGAGGATGCAGCCTCTTCAAAATTATGAAACTTAGGGTTTAGTGGCCTTGTATGCGCCAGGACATCTTGGACCTCCTCAAAACGGGTGTGCTGTGCAAAAAGAACACATCCAAACCTGCACCCCCAAGTCTGTCCTGCCCATCAAGGCCATGGAACCCTTCAAGCAGTGAGCCCTTGACATTGTGGGCCCACTCCCCAAAGACAGACTTGGAAAAAAGTACATTATCACCACCATCAACTACTTCACTTGCTGGTCAGTGGCCTGGGCAACAACTAACCACACTGCCACCACCATCACCCGCTTCATTGGCAAGGAAATTGTGGCCTGCTTTGGACAACCCAAACGTCTCATCACAGATGGCAGCCCCAAACTTTTTGGGCATGTCATGAAAGCTTACTTCACCAAGAACCCACTACAATATATAGTTACAACCCCCTACCATCCTCAAGCCAATAGGCGCGTAGAACGGTTAAATGGCTCACTGGTTCAGCTGATTGCCAAGCTCTCATAAGAGCACTCCAACACTGTATGGACTGAACATCTGCCCACCGCACTGCTAATCTTACAAGAGAGAATCAACAGGGGCACCAGGTTGAGCCCCAGCACCTTGGCCTTTGGGACGTCTGACAGGGGTTGAACAGGGAAAGCTACAGTCCAAGGTTCCTGACAAGCCTCCCCTAGTAACAACCCCATCCCTAGATCAATGGCGTGCCAAAGCCCAGGAAATCAAACACAAGTGGATAGAAGGAGGGACAAAGCACCTTGAGGCTAGATGCGCTGTAGGTGACCCTGTCTACACCCTCAATCCCAATTCTGCCAAGTTGGAGCCTAACTACCTAGGGCCCTTCAAGATAGCCGCTTTCTATGACAATCATACCTATCAACTCAAAGACGCCCAAGGAAACACCAAAAAGCTTCACCTTAATTTCTTGCACCCCTGCTGTGCCATCCCCACACAAAGACTGTTTGTGCAGACCTTCCCAGATCTTCTGCAGACTCTGATCCTGGTGTCTGACAACAAACAGGGGGCAAGGGGGGTGTTGCAACCAAGTTTCCAGTCTTGCCTGCCAACATATATTACAATACACAGGGGGTGCTTGGTGAGCCGCCCCTTGATGTGTCTAACGTCATGAACCAATCTGGTGGCAATGTCAAACTGCGGGCACTTTCTTCTAATTAGAAGCACTGCCAATTTGACCTGCTGATCCCGCACAAGTTATTCTTTGGCTTCAAACCCTACATGGAACATGCCACCACACCACCCCCTTGTGGCCTGGTGGCTTTCCCCATATTGTATATTGATCACAGTATTCCATAATAAATAATACCTTATTCTTATTATTCTGGTCCTTTCTATTGGACTGTTGTCTTCCCTAAATCAAATACTGAATCCTCATTGGTTCAGTTGCAACACAATGATAGCACAACTATCATCAAAAATTTGTTTTATTATATACTAGTGCCCCTATGTGGCAGGAATATTGGGAAGTATTGAATTGGGGTCCCAAGAGGCTTGAATTACCAGAGATTCCCTTTCCTGGATGGCATTGTGAATTGTAAAGTGGAAAGGTACTTCCAAAATATAACCTGCAGTGGCATGAAGAGGAATAGGGCTTCTTCATGTACCCAAATTAATGTGCTGGGTTGGGTACATGGATAACACTGCAGATGGGCTTGTCAACCCCTTCTACATTTGGTAGCTTCCTGATTTAGGCAGCATTTCTCCCCAATTTAGGACTTATGGAAATTGCCTTTATGATTTCTAAATTTGATAATTTCCCCATTAGGCGCAGGGGGCCTGGGCTGGCTTCTGTGCGCGGCCAGCAGGAGTCTGGCAGTTGGTTGCATAGTCCACAGCTATCCTATAAAAGACCACAGAGTCAAATTTTAAATTTAAAAAAAGTTCTGATGCATGCTTTTTGCAGCAGTTTCCCTAATCAGGGGAAACTACTGCAAATAAATTTCCTCCTTGTTTTGTCTATTGTGCGGCAAAAATTGATTTCTTGCACTATTTTTTCAGAAATATTCCTGACATTATGGTATACATGACTTACTACAAGAAGGCTAAAGAATTTGTTGAATTTTTCTAATTTCTGGCCAATCATTTATATCAAGTGTATAGAGAAACTGGGAAAATTAACTCAAGTGAGAATCCTAACCAACTACCAGCTATCCTCAAAAAAGAACACAGATAGACAATCAAGAAAAGGATCAATTTATATTGGCACCCTGAACTGGAAAGTATACTGTGGATTCAGAGCTTATTAGAAAAAATGAAGGATTGCAAATACAAGAACAAATTTTGGATCACAGTTATGATTTACCCTTTTTTAAATCATCACATTTGTAATTTATTTGATTTTTTTAATTATGGTTACCATAGGCACTTTTCCATTTCAAGCTGTGCTGAATATTCCAAGTGAAAAGAATGGATTGGCTGAAATTAGAAGTGAACTGCTATAATCCATCAGAAGTTTCCTTTAAGTTTACAGTATGCTTTTTGAAAATTTGGGGCTATCAGATCAAATAGCTGAGTTTCTAAAAAATATAATACCTGTTGTGAATACCACTATTCACCATGTTTTGATTTTGCCTTTGGTGGGCCATTTTGAGGAAAAATCTCTTGCTTTTGCTTTTGCTTTTGCCTCTCAAAATGAGTTAATGATTGAATCAGGAAGTTCAATTGTTTGGTTTCTTGATCCTGCGCAACTCACTTGCCCCACTAATGCTGGTGGCAAGTGATCCTACCGTCCTGGTAGTATTTTGTGGTACTCCTAACCACTATAAATTCCATTTCATATTCACTAATAAAAATTAAGTTCTATTCACATTTTTGTCTTTGTGTCTTCTGTACTTCTGCGCCTCTCTCTAGCCACAACTAGTAGAGATTATTCTTCCAGGGTTGCAAGGTAAACAAATTTGCCTTCCCTGTCATCTAACCAAGACTTAGTACAAATCTAATCCTAAGGTTAGGATTTCCTGTTGTGTGTCTGTGCTGTGCCTCAGAACACAACAAAAATGGTGCTCACTACAGGGGCTGTAAGCCCCTTGGTTTTCCCTTTTGCATCCACATTTTCAGGTCCTTTGCCTCCACCTATACAAGAGTCAACTTCACCTGAAATAACCAGTCCTCCTATTGAGGAAGATATTGCTGACCAGCCTATTACTCCCACTATACTGAACCTTGGAATGGTCCCTGCCTAGTTGCTTACCCCATGGGTACCCCTGACTTGGAGCAAGTCATGACAGTAGCCCTTGGGATAGCCCAAGAAGGAGCCATCCCTTGCCTTCAGTTGCAGTTCAGTTGGGCTGAATACTAAAAATTAATTGTGGCTCCTCAATTTCCACAACATCTCCTCTCAGTGGCTGGCTTGCTGAGCACTTACTATTGTCCTTTGTGCAGCCTGCTTTAGCCCACCATCAAATGGTGTTGGGACTCCATATCCAAGAAATTTTGTCTCTGCAAGCAGCAGTTACTCATCACTGGGACCAGTTTGACCTACCAACAGTGGATCCTTTTTCTTTTTCCTTGGTATCTGACAACCAACACAACTCTGTCACTTACCAGACCTGTTTGTTCAATTCTATCAAACAAATGCGCCAGTCCATCCCCAAATATGTGAGAGAACGCCTACACAAGTTTCACCAGCTAGAACAACCCTGGAAAACTCAAGTAGATTCAACCTTAAATGCTTATCTCACTGACTTCAAACAACTCGTGCAACAACTCAATGCATTCAGCACATATTTGTTTGAGCAACTACAGCAGGTAGCAGAATTTGCTGTTAGCAGCCTTAATGAACTCAGTACAGCATTTGAACAAGAGAGAGCTGCCACCGCTGCTACTATAGCTAGACTCCAGAGTCAAGTGAATGAGCTATCTACGCCCAAGCCAGATGTTCCGCCCTCTCCCTCTTCTGATGATTTGGTGGATAGAGAGCAGAGAATATGGGATGCCATTTGCAAGCTACGTACAATTACCTGCAGTCAGAGACGTCCTGCTGAAGCCCCTCAACCTGATCCCCAGGTGCTTGAATTAACTGCTCAAGTTGCAGAGCTACAGCAAGAACTTGCTGCCCTATGTGAAATGATGGCAACTGCTGCTAGTCCAGTTGGGGTTGTCAATGAAGATGATTGCTGCCCTGGCTTATTAGGAGCTCCTCAAATTCAATGCACTAGGGAAATAATTGCTCTACTAACAAAGTGGATCAATTGAAGCGGGACCATGTTAAACTGGATAGAGACGTACAAGAGATGAATGACGTGATTGACTCTGTGAATGATAGGTTTGCCCCTTGCCTCTCAGTGGGGCCATCTCTTACTTTGCAGCTGGCTGAACTCTCCACAATAGTGACCACCCAAGGTCAATGCTTAGATGCTACTGCACAACAAACTACTCAAGCTGTCAATATGGGTGCCTGCGCTGTCAAGAACCTTACTACCCTTGAAGAAAGTGTTTGTCAGCTATAGGCTAGATAGCCCCCCTTTGAATCCAAAGCAGAGTTTTCCCGTGTATAAATGTACTCAATAGCAACAATGGTGGCCCAACCCCCAAAGCACACTTCAAGCCTACCTTTAAGAAAGTCTTTGATCCTAAAACCTCAACCATTGCAGCTTTCCTAACTATCTGCAAGACTGCCATATGACAAACTTCAGAAAAAGTTAAGAAAGAACATATTCTGACCTGTCTACATCCAAATTGCCAGGAGGAGGTGGTGCCTGAGTTGCCCTTCATTGAGACGTGGGAAGATATGAAGCAGCTTCTGATTGATGAGTTTGGTGGTGACCTTAGCCTGGGGTAAAAGAAGGACGCCTTCATGCATATTGCTTTCAAGCCTAAAGAGACACTAGATGAGTTTGCAGACCAATTCTACATGGAAGGATAGCAACTGATCACGAGCAGACAGTTGACAGCCCATGAAGCCTACATGGCTTGCGCTCAAGCCCTCAAGGTTAAACAACTTCTGTGCCTTCACTTCAAAGCCCACAAGGCTATGCTTTCCTCCATGAAGAGCATAAAGACTTTGTTGCAGGATATGCACCTTACCCATTCTGGCGCAGTTGTTAGAGAAGGTCAAGCTACTTCTAACTCTGGTTCATCTTCCTGTGGTCCTTGCATTCTTACTATGAACTTTCAAAATCCTCCTCAACGCCAAGGTTGCCACAACTGTGGTCAGATAGTTCATCATTCTCAAGTCTGCACCAACCCGCAGGTTGAAGAAGCTGATCCAAAAGAGCAGGCAGGAAAAGAGCAGTCAACCTAGAGGCAGAGACACTCTTGGTTGACAATTCTTCCCAGTCTCTTTCAATCCCTCCCTCTATAGCTGACTCCAAGCCTGCTGACAATGAGGCTCCTCCTATACTCCTCTTGTTTCACAAATATCTCTGATAATTCTGATCTGGATGACTCTGATACTGACAACGCTGATGCATACAAATACTCTGTTCTGGCTGTTCCCAAAACCATTACAGTCCCCTATAAACTATGCTCAGGAAAGACTACAACTACTGCTAAGCCTTTACCTGAAGCCAAAGAAATTGTCTCTTGCCCTTACCTCACTCAGGCTAAGACGTCCCCTGTGCTAGTAGAGTCATTAGAAGAAGCTGCCGAGGTTGCTGATGCTGTCTTCAAGAATGTATCTGTTTTGCTCCCCCTCCAGACTGTTTATAAGGAGTTCCCGGGATTATGATGCATGATTGAGAAGTGGGATAAGGAACTAGCAGAGGCTCAAGATATCTTGGCTGTCCTTTCCCCCTTTGGTTGCACTACCACTCAAGTAGAGATCTCCATTCAAAAAGTGAAGATCAAGGCCCTTCTAGATACTGGCTCACCAGTCAACATTGTCTCCTTAAAGCTTATGAAGAAACTCAGACTTGCCCCTGACCTTAACTATCACCAGAAGTATGGAGAAGATGGACTGTCTATGACCCACGCCATAGGGGCTTACTCTGCTCCACCCATATGGGTTGGCAAACTTCTTCTAGCTGCACCAGCAGTTGTCTTGGAAAATGAGAGTTACAATCTCTTAATTGGAACACAGTTCCTTAGGGAATATAATGGGATAATCAACTTAAAAGATGGTTACCTCTCTATTCTGGGATACAAAGTCCCTCTGATTTTTGAAAAGCCGGTTAAAGTTCCAGGGAAACGTCTCAAGACATGTGCCTTGGAGTATCCCACTGGGGTTTTCAACCTCAAATATTGCACTCATCCTCCAACATGAAATGTTCACCCATGCCTTAACCTGCATCTGAGGGGATACCTCTCCTAGCCACGTCTGCTGTCACCATCCCACCTGGCTCCCAGGTCATCCTGGACTCCCAGATATCATATAAACTACCTGAACAAACCTTCTTGGAGTTATACTCTCCCCCCTCATTAGGGCGCAACAAACTGTATCTCTGCCCTGGAATCCTAGATGTCTCTCATAAGGACCCTGTTCAATTATTAGTAGCCAACCTGACTGCAATCCCCATGACTGTATCTAGGGGGCAGTTTGTTAGATATGGCAAGTTGTTGAGCGCTCCTGATGTCCTGTCTCTTCATCCCTTTGGCACGTTCCAGGATTTTAACCTACCTGAAGATGAGCCTCAAGTCTTATCCTTGTTCACTGCGCAAGACTTCCCACAGCTGTCCCCAGTTCAACAGAAAGAGATGTTAGATTTACTAGACCAATTTCTGAAATCTTTGCTAAGGACAGTACCAACTATGGGTTAGCCAAAGGCGTTATCCATCAGATTGACACTGGCAACGCTCCTCCCTTCCGTGCTAAACCATATTGCTGCAGTTTTGTAGAGGACGCCCAGGTATCTAAAGAGCTCAAGCAACTGTTAGACGCTGGGCTGCTGGCCCCTTCCCAAACTCATTGGGCATCCCTGCTACTAATCCTAAAGAAGAAAGATGGGGGTCATCATATTGTGATGGACTATTGCTGATTGAACTCTTTGACTAAGAAGGACTCATACCCCTTACCGCGTATTGATGATGCCCTCCAACTCCTTGGAGGCTCTAAATTCTTTTCTGAAATGGATCTGGCATCTGGATACTGGCTAGTTGACCTATTGCCCAAGGATTATCAGAAAGTTGTGCTCATTACATCTGAAGGGCTTTTTGAGCCTACTTGCATGCCGCTGGGACTCTGCAACCCCCTGGCCACCTTCCAAAGGGCCATGGACTCCATCCTCTGTGACTTAAAGTTGTTGTGTGTCCTAGTATACTTGGATTATATAATAGTTTTCAGCGCTACCTTCACCAATCATCTGGATCATCTCAAAGAGGTGTTCATAAAGATTTGAGAAGCAGGCCTCAAACTAAAGCCTTCCAAGTGCGCTTTCTTCAAAGAGCGTCTTGAATTCTTAGGCCATGAAGTAACCCAGACCGGGATTTGCCCAATGACTAAGAAGGTTGAAGCCATCAACAAAATGCTTCTGCTCACCAACCTGCAAGAAGTGCAAGTCTTTCTGGGAATGATGGGCTACTACAGACAGTTTATACCTGACTTTGCTGATACTAGTGAACCTCTAGTCCAGCTATTATGTAATGTCCCTTTTGAATGGACCGCCAGTCAACAGCAAGCCTTTGAGACCCTTAAGCAAAAACTCAAAGAGGCAACAATCCTTGTGTATTCTGACTATGATAATGAGTTCATCCTATACACCAATGCTAGTGATCTTGCTATTGGAGCTATTCTGGCCCAGCTAGACAACAAGGGTGTAGACCATACTGTGGCTTACACTTCCCATGTGCTAAACAAACATGAGAAGAACTATAGTGTCACAGAGAAGGAGTTTCTTGCCGTGTTGCATGCAGTCAAGCAGTTTTGTCACTACGTATATGGTACCCACTTCACAGTTGTCACTGACCACGCTTTTCTTAAGTGGTTACAACAGCTTAAGGAGCCTGAAGGGCTCCTAGCTAGATGGGCTCTACGTCTGCAAGGATAAAACTTCACGGTGCTCCACCACCCTGGGATTCAACACCAGAACGCTGATGGGCTCTCCAGAATGCCCATTCTTGCTTTGCACCCTGCAGAGGCTGACCGGTTATAAAAACTAATTGGGTACCCTTCTTTGTGGGAAAGTGAGACAATAGAAGTACAACTGGCCTTGTCCAAGCTATCCAAAGATACCCTCTTACGCAACAATCAGCTCTTCAAGAAGGTACGAGATCAGTATCTGCCTTATGTACGGCCCAGTCTTTGCCTCTTGGTGGTGCCGCAAGCTCATAAAGAGATTGGGCATGGAGGCATTGCCAAGACCTTTGACTGGCTTCAAAAGAATTTCTTCTGGGAGAGCCTTTGCCTGCTGATTCCAGACGTCATAGCTAGCTACCACAATTTCCAGCTGCAAAGGCCTCAAGCTGCTGCCCACAAGTTCAAATTAGCCCCCCTGCAACATGCCTTCCATACTGTCAGCATTGACATGGTAGGTCCTCTCCCCTGCTCACGTTCTGGGTGTCGCTTTATTCTGATTGCAGTTGATTATTTCAGCAAGTGGGTAGAGGCTCGCCCAACAAAAGACATCACAGCTAATACAACTGCTGCCTTCCTGCTACAAGATGTTTTCTACCGCCATGGCTGTCCTCAAGTTTTGCTCTCCAATAATGGGACTAACCTCAACGCCAAGCTGGTAACCTCTGTTGTCAAAGCTTTGGGGTCTCATCAGTCTTTTTCTTCCCCCTACAATTCTTCTACCAATGGGGAAGTTGAGCATGCTAATTTGACACTGTTCACCATCATGAGGAAGCTTACCTACTCTGATGCTGCCAACTGGGACCTATACTTAACTGCCGCTCTCTTTGCATACTGCCTTAGCAAACATTGTGTCACTGGATACTCCCCTTTTGCTATGTTATATGGGCAAGAGGCTACTACCCCTTTGCTTTGGGGGCCCCCTTGCTTACCTCTGACAAAGTCATGAATCCTGACGGCCACATCAAAGATCTAGTCAACTGCATAATTGATATACAGGCCACTGCTTACACCTCTGCATACAAGACTAAGATGCTTGAACTCTCTCCCAATAATTCTGGACGCTCCCCCCTGCCTGAGTTTGATGTTGGTGACCATGTACTTTACTACCAACACAGAGTAGGTGGTTGCGCACATAAGTTGGACTCTCTATGATTGGCCCTTTAGAAGTGACTTTTAAGCAAGGGTTCAAGTACACTGTAAAGCTCCTCTCCAGTGGCCGTCCTTTTGCTCAAGTGCACGCAAAGTTCCTTAGTAAATATTACCCCCCTAAGGCCAATCTAGGGGAGGGCAATGTTGTGAATACCGCTATTCACCATGTTTCAATTTTGCCTTTGGTGGGCCATTTTGAGGACAAATCTCTTGCTTTTGCTTTTGCCTCTTGAAATGAGTTAATGACTGAATCAGGAAGTTCAATTGTTTGGTTTCTTGATCCTGCGCAACTCACTTGCCCCACTAATGCTGGTGGCAAGTGATCCTACTGTCCTGGTAGTGTTTTGTGGTATTCCTAACCACTATATATTCCATTTCATATTCACCAATAAAAATTAAGTTATATTCACATTTTTGCCTTTGTGTTTTCTGTACTTCTGCGCCTCTTTCTAGTCACAACTAGTAGAGATTATTCTTCCAGGGCCGCAAGGTAAACACATTTACCTTCCCTGTCATCTAACCAAGACTTAGTACAAATACAATCCTAAGGTTAGGATTTCCTGTTGTGTGTCTGTGCTGCGCCTCAGAAAATGACAATACCAGTAGTAAATTTAAGTTTTAACTGCAGGATCTGGAAACTAATTTTAATACTTGTTGAACAGACATAGAAGCACTACACCTAGTTAGGGTTCTCCCCTTTGATTAAAATAGAAGAAAAACTCAACTTACAATGACCTTTTTTTTGACAGGAAAATTAAGTAAAATGCAAAAGAGTCTAATACAGAACAAAGTAGAATGTTATGAAAATTTAAATCAACAGTTTGAAAATTGTGATAATATTCAAGGCTAAGCAAATTAGAAACCAACAACCAAATAAAAAACTAAAGAGGTGAAATTTAAAATTATATTTAAATTATTTTATTTCTTGATGAACAGACAGCACAGCTCCAACCTGCCCCTGTAACAGGACACCACACAACATGCCCCATGAGTTTAGGAGCAGAGTTAGTGTGCAGAAAATCAATGTCAATTGCAATACATAGCCCTTTGGTGGGTTACACCCTCTCAAAAGGGGCAAGTACTTAAAGTCAAAGCACAGAAATTGAAATCTCTAAATCACTGGATTTTTTGATCTCTGCACTTTTTATCAATAAAAAATTCCCAAAAAAATTATCATTTTTCTTAAATTTGACCTTTTTTAAAAAAATTCTACTGGTAGCTAAATCAAAAAACAAGTTTGAAGTGTCCAAATCAATGCAATTTAAAGCACACCTTGATTTAATTTGGCTTAAAAATAGAATTATTTACTCCTTTTTATAAAGGGAACAAAACTAAATATATGAAAAATTAAAGTGCAAAAAATCTTCAATTTAATATTTGGCACAGCAAAGTTAAAAAAATTCAAATATAATTTTTTTCTTTATTAAAATAAGAAATCAAGAGCTAAAAAAGCTTTTTCAACTTTAGGCAATTTTTTCATTTTTTTGTTTAAATATTAATTAATTTTGTTATAAGCTCTTTATTTTAAAAAGAATAAAATTTTATCTCATAAAAATTTGGGCAAGTTCCTTAGGTCAAAGTTCCTAAGGTCAGAAGTGCAAAAATCAAAAATATCAAAGTGCAAAAATTGATTTTCTGGAGGTTAACTTTGAATCCAAATAAAATACAGTTCTTAATACAAAATATTTATTTTAAAATCTTTTCTAGAATAAAGAGACCTCAAGATATTAATTCCTGCAATAAAAATTATATGCTAGATAATAAAACATTCTTAAATTAGCAATATTTTAAAAAAAGTTTATTTTAGTTTCAAAAGCAAAATTAAACTTGAATTCATATGTGACTGTATTCAATTAAATATAAAATTTGAAACTACACAAAAAATTCTTTATAAGCTATACTTTAAATAAAAAAGTTCAATTTAATTTTCAGCTTATGTAAAGCTATAATGATACTTTAGTATAAGCAAAATAAAGGATTTTTCCTACAAGATACAAGTATATGATTTAAGGTATTTTAGTATATTAGTAATCTAATTTTAATTATAAAGTATTATTAAAGCTTAGCATTGAAATACTATAAAGTATATTGTTTGTTTATTAAACCAATACTATACAATTTTAGAATTAATAAAAGATATAGTCTTATATCTTATTTATAATAAGCCATGATTTTCAAAGATATAAGAACCTGTCACTTACATCTCATAAAATGAAGGCTTGAATAATTTTATCTTTAAAACACTGTACTTTCACCAAAAGATATATAGATATTTCAAAGTTGTATGTAAAAGAGAAACATTTTATACATCTTATTTTGCTATAACACATAAATTAAAAAGATATGATAGAAGATAATCAAGGAAAAGAAAGGAGAGAGAAGAGAAGAGAAAAGGAGAAAATAGAAGAAAGAAAAAGAAAGTTTTTTCTACTTGATATCAGATTTAATATAATCTACCCTCTTGACGCTGCAGAAATTTTTTAAAAGTTTTTTGGCCCCCGGCACAGCTAAGGGGCCAAACAAACCTTTTGAGGAGGAATGAGAGGTGGGAAGAAGAAAATTGAAAGTTCAGAAAACTTCAAAAGAAAAACCAAGAGCTTATTGCACTTTGATTTCTGAACTTTGTTTTGTGCACTTTGATTTGGGCACTTTGATTTTATCCCCTGAAATAACATAGAGAAACATAGTACAATGTTATATTAATTTAATATTTTTTGAAATTGCCTCCTAAACACACCAATTTATTAATATTGCAATAAAATAAAACCCTACCAAAAAACTTAATTTTTTTCATATATTTAAATATCAGGTCTTAAAGAATCTACATGAGGAATTTCAAAAGTTTTAATAGATTTTTAAAATTTTATAAGCTTATAAAAAGTGTGATTAAATCTAAAAATCCAATTTTCAATTTCCTCACTTTTAATTTGAGGAACTTAATAAAACATAATGAATAAAATATTATTTTTATGCAGAAATTTAATATTAAGTGGACCTAGTTTTTTGGTACCTTTTTTGATTTTGATTTGACTACTTTTTGATTTCTGCACCCATTAAGAAACTATATGTAAATTTTGTCAAGCATATACTTCTGGGAAGTATAATAAACAAGATAAGGGGAAGATTTAAGAAGAGAATGATACTTTATTGGATATAAATATAGAATAATATATAGTATCATGACAGGCCATATACCGTCCATGTACGTCATGGGGGTCATGGGGCTTATTTGAGTAATGTTCCTCTTAGGTCACAAGGCTTATTCAAGTTGTGTTCCGCTTAGGATCTGGATTAGGTAATCCCTGTAATAGATGGTCAATTGATAATGGTGCCACCAGTTTACTGATTGGTTGGTGAATCATTTGGTGAGCCATTCAGTGGTCTACTTGGGGCGTTAATTCCCTGAGAGGGAGTAATCAAAGATGTTGCAACAATTTTATAATAAATTTTTATGAGATAAAATTTTATTCTTTAAAAATAAAGAGCTTATATTAAAATTAATTAAGATTAAAAAAACAAATTAAAAAATTGCCAAAATTTAAAAAAGCTTTTTTTAGCTCTTGATTCCTTTTTTTACATGTGGAATTTTTTTTAAATTTTAATAACTTTGCTGTGTCAAATATTAAAGTGAAGATTTTTTTGCACTTTAATTTTTTATATATTCAATTTTGTCCCCTCTATTCAAAGGGATAAATAAATTCTATTTTAAAAACCAAATTAAATTAAGGTGTGTTTTAAATTGCATCAATTTGGGCACTTCAAACTTGGTTTTTTGATTTAGCTACTAGTAAAAACATTTTTAAAAAAGTCAAATTTAAGAAAAATATTAAGTTTTTGAGAAAAAATTTTATTGGAAAAAAGTGTGGCAATCAAAAAATCCATCAATTTGGAGATTTGAAATCCACACTTTGACTTTGGGCACTTGCCCTAAAAATTTACATATAGGATCTTAATGGGTGCAGAAATCAAAAAGTAGCCAAATAAAAATCCAAAAAGGTATAAAAAACTAGGTCCACCTAATATTAAATTTTTGCCAAAAATCAATATTTTATTCATTATGTTTTTTAATACCCATAAATCAAAAAAGTGAGGAAATCAAAAAGTGACTTTTTAGATTTAGTCACACTTTTTATAAGCTTATAAAAATTTAAATAATTATAAAAGCTTTTGAAATTCCTCATGTAGATTCTTTAAAACCTGATATTTAAATATATATAAAATAAATGAACTTTTTGTGGGTTTTTTTATTGCAATATTAATAAATTGGTGTATTTTGGAGGCAAATCCAAAAAATATCAAATTAATAATATTGTACTATGTTTTCTCATGTTATTTCAGAAAACAAAATCAAAGTGCCCAAATTAAAGTACCTAAATCAAAGTGCAATAAACTCCTGTTTTTTGTCTTTATTTTTTCTTTCATCTCTCCTTCCTCCTCAATTTTTTTAAGTCTTTTTGGCCCCTTGGCTGCACTGGGGGCAAAAAAGCTTTTAAAAAAATTCTGTGCTGTTGCAACATCTCTGATTACTCCCTCTTGGGAATTAACACCCCAAGTGCATACATCAAATGAGTCACTAAGTGATCCACTAATTAAACCAGTAAGCTGCTGGCACTACTATCATTCAGCCATCTATGACAGGGATCTACCAATCCAGATCCTAAGCGCAACACAACTTGAACAAGCCTTGTGACTCAAGAGGAACTTTACTTAGATAAGCCCCATGACCTCCCATGACATACATGGATAATATGTGGCTTTCCATGATACTATATATTACTCTATCTTCATATCAAATAAAGTATCATTCTCCTCTTAAATTTCCCATTTATCTTGTTTACTATACTTCCCAGAAGTATATACTTGACAGCATTGTCAAGAGGTTGGATCATATAAAATCTAATATCAAGTAGAAATTTTTTCTTTTTATTTTCTCTTCTTCTTTTCTCCTTTCTTACCCTCAATTGTCTTCTATTATATCTTTTTACTATATGTATTAGAGAAAAATAAGATGTATAAAATGTTTCTCTTTTATATACAGCTTTGAACTATCTATAGCATCTTTTGGTTGAAGTACATTGTTTTTAACATAAAAATAACCAATCCTTCATTTTATGAGATATAAGTGGCAGGTTCTTGATATTTTTGAATATTGTGACTAATTATAAATAAGACCTTTGCCTATATATTTTATTAAGAATAACATTGTATAGTATTGGTTTAATACACAAGCAATATACTTTATATTATATTTCAATGCTAAGCTTTAATAATACTTTATAATTAAAATTAGATTACTAATAAACTAAAATACCTTAAATCATATACTTGTATCTTGTAGGAAAAATCCTTTATTTTGCTTATACTAAAGTATTATTATAGCTTACATATGCTAAAAAAGAAACCATATTTTTTTCTATAAACTATAGTTTATAAAGTAGTTTTTGTCTAGTTTATATTTTATATTTCAATTGAACAGTTGCATATAAACTCTAGTCTAATTTTGCTTTTGAAACTGTAATAAATCTCCTTTTAAAAACAGCAAATTTAAGCATCTTTCTATTGTCTATATATAATTTTTATTGCAGAAATAAAACCCTTGAGGTCTCTTTAATACAGAGAAAGGTTTAAATAGATGATTTTATTTTAAGCACTAACTTTTTTGGCTTCAAATTAACCTCTGGAAAATCAATTTTTGCACTTTGATCTTTGATATTTTTGAAGTTTGCACCCTACATAGTGTTTTGATTTTTGTACTTTTTGGGGGTCCCATTTTGATTTTTGCACTTCTGACCTTAGGAACTTTGTCCTCAGGAACTTGCCCTCAAAAACAGCATCTCAAAAAATCCATATTGAATTTAATTCAGAATGGCATTTTTTGTGTCAGTAAATTTGGATCAGAAAAAAATTAAAAATTAAAAATAAAAATAGTTAAAATCCATTTATAATTTATATAGTACCACATCTCAAAAGTACAGCATCTCAATTTTATCATTTCAAGCCAAATTAATTAACCCTTATTCAGCTAACTTTGTTTACATATGAAATCACTTAGTGCAGGGCGTGTCAACACCATCTCAAAATTATGTCATCTTGATTTATGCCATTTTTTACAAACTAAAATAAACCTATGTCCACACTAAACCAAAGCATTTTGAATACTATCAGAAAAATTGTTGTATTTACAGGTATGGGGCAGTTGTTGTATGTTATCTTGCTTATCTCAAATTACAACTTACTAATAACTAAAGCTAAGTTGAGTTATTCTCTAACTTAGTGCATATAATAAATATAATAATTAATAGTTTATTTAGAAAGATAAAGAGAGTTATATAGTCCATTCAGTGCTAATGACTCAGAAAAATGTCTGATGCCAATTAGCACTGTGGGTGTGGAGGGGGTTTGGGGCTAAGCAAAGGGGTCAATGTATTAGGCATCACACATCTTCTCAGTTGAGCCACATTTTATAATGGCTGTGCTTAGATGCATTACCAATAAATCAACATCAAAGTGCCATATTTTACATCCAAATCCCTTCTAGGATATAATGCATAATCTGAACTATCTATGCTGAATAGCTATTCTTCTGATAGAATAATCAACATAGTAATATTACAACAAGATGCTTCTCTATTATTAATCCAAGGCACTCATGATATAAACAACCTTATACATTGCCACTAAGGTAGTCCTACTAGTTATTGACATTGCCTGGTAAAAAACTACTTTTGCTATATTTAATTTATAACTTAACTAAACATGGATACAGTGATAGGGATTCCCTTAATAATATATTTTATTGGTGGTTTTAATATGAATAGTGTTGGTTACATCATTTCAATTTACATCACTTTGAATTCTATCAGTTTTCACATCACCCAATTGGTTTGATGCACATAATAGATAGGGGAAAATAAGGGGAAATTACAAATGACACCACTCTAGCTATATTAATTCACTAATTGCAATCATTTCTTTTCACTTTTTAAAAGTATTACTTCATGTAAAAAACCATATTAATAAAAAATGTTAGAAAACTTCAGAAAAGTTGTATATTTGTATTTTATATCTCCTTCAAACAGCTAGGTACTTTTTATAATTCTAGTTGTATACTCTAGTTTTTGAGAAAATCAAGTCTTACCCTTTGGCCTGGCTGTGGTACCTCCACCATTGGATTTTCTGCTTTTAAATAAAAGATAGGCAAATTCCTTACGTTTTTAAGCAACAGCATCTCAAATACACAAATTTGAATGGAGGTTTCATTCAAGGCTCAAATTTTTGTATAATTACTACATGATTTTTCATGCGCTAAAAACCTCTGAAATTTTGATAATTTGTATCTTACATTTCTCAATAATCTTATGTAAATATTATTCAAACCTTTATATTAAAAGCATCCTCATTTTTTCCTTTAAAAGCTCCCCCCAAATCACCCATATTTTGATCTTAATTTTCACTTAGATGCCTCCTAACTCCAATCACAAAGCTGCTTCCAAGACCTCCAAATACAACATTGACCCAACCAAGGCCAAAAATAAAATTACCCCCAAGAAGCAGCCTGTCAAAGCTAAAAGCGCCTCCAAAGACTCATACACCCCTTTTCAAGCCAGAGGAACAAATCAAGCTGTTGGAGGTGAACACTGTCCACAATTTCTGCACAGTGATGGCCCCCATGCTGTGCCCACTACATTTCCTGAAAGGCATCCAACTATTTCTCATCAGGGGTGCTAGCTCTGTGTACAGGGGGTAAAGTTTCATTTACAACAAAAAGAGGGCCATCCATCAAAACCATCAAAACCATTATAAATATTATACATTTGGCTTCCCAGCAAGTCTCCCCACCTATAGGTTCACCAGGTTCAAGGTGTTAACCTTTGTTAATGACTGTGCTGAGCTTTTGCCCCACTCTATTCACTGGTCTGCTGGTCTCTTTTCCAGGCCATCCCCATTACCAGGGACTAAACCTCAACAAGGTGGTTAATGATGCCCCAATCAATCTAGATGCCTCCCAACTTGTCTCTGTTGGTGAAGCCATAAAACTACATGGATACTTTGCTAATCAGCATCATGGTCTAAGCACTGAAGGCGCCAGGGCTACAGCAATTTCCCTATTGTCCTAACTGAGAAGCAAAGGCTTTCCTGGTGTGAGGGGCGCTTCCTCTGCCATGATGGCGGCGTAAATTAAATGGATATGATCTGCTTATGGAACAGACCAGAATTCTTGCAGCCCTCTCAGATGCAACACCTGGCTGGACAATGGCACCTTATAGACCTGGCCAAAGCTATTTAGCCAGCTTTGGGCCATTCAGGGGCCAGTTGGCAATCTAGCCCTTGAAGTTTTGGTTCAAAAGAAATTGGAAATCTAGCCCATCCCCTTGCTGGCTGATTCCTTCCCAACAGAAAGCAAAGTCATATACAGCCATGCTCTCACTATCTTGAAGAAAAAGCTTGATGGTTTCCCTCCAACTAATGAAGAAGAGCCCAGGGAGACCAGAAGGCTTAAGGTTAAGGCCATCTCCCAGGAAGAGGAAGCCACCCCAACCAAGAAGCAGCCAGAGAGCTGGCTCAACCATCCATATCTGGAGGTCAGGCTTAAAGGCTCAGGACAATGCTTCTATCCAAGTCTTCATGGGCTTTCCTTAGGGATGCTGCTTCTACTTCCACCAGGTGCCATGCCACTTCCTTCAGAGATGCTCAGATCTTCATGAGCTCAACAAGGCAGATGGGACTAAAGAGGCTAGAGATTCTTTAACTGCTTTGTTGCCCTTGCCATAGTTAGCAAGGAGGAAAGAGGATGCCTTTTATGAAGCTCTCTTATACTGTCTATACATTATTGGCAACCAGGGAGCCCTTTCTCCTTATACTGAGTATTTTGAACCTCAGTGGGTTGGAGTGTTTCAAGGTGCGCACTGTATCAGAAAGGGTGGGGACTAAATGATCTGGAACTGCTTAAAGCAGGTCAAAGGTAAGTTGATCAAGGCCGCTTTTCTCTGAGGGGTGGTATAGCCAATTTGCAACTAGAGTATGGGTTAAGAACCCCATGTCTAATCAGATCTGCATACACCCTGAGACTCAGTAGGCTACCTTGGTGTGTGGATCCAGGTCTAAGGAAATTCATGTTCTATTGGCTAACCTATGGGAATTTGGCCTAAAGTCAAGAAGCACTAGATATTTGCCTTTGTTCACCTCCTCTCTGTTATAGAGATAGAGACATTTCATTGTATAGGTGACTTCTCTGACCTTGGGATTGCCAGATCAAGTAGAAGCCTCTGCTTATGCAACCACTCCTTTGGCTGATCTATTGTCCTTGAGAGATGAAGAACACAAGAAAGGCCATTGCGCTTTTCAAAAAGTATTGTTGCATTTTTGCAGGAGATGATTTTGATCTAGGATGCGCCACCAATGTCACCCATCACATTGAAACTGATGACCAAAAACCTATTTGCTTCTGTCTTATTAGAAGGTCCAAAGCCAGGGAGGAGGTAGTGAGCAAGGAGATTAAGGAGCTCTTGGATAGA